>CM060955.1:117660071-117975071 GCA_030765055.1 Mantis religiosa | reverse complement strand
ATTATTATTATTATTATTATTATTATTATTATTATTATTATTATTATTATTATTATTATTATTATTATTATTATTATTATTATCATCATCATCATCATCATCATCATTGTTGTTGTTGTTGTTGTTGTTGTTTGAAAGCGAGGTACCCCGAATAATTTATAGAACTAATTCAAGAAAATGAAATCCCGTGAAACGGATAAAATAAGGTCATATGACATCTACAAAGGATCAGTGTGATAGACAATATTAATATTATATGGCTAAGTTGGGCAAACAGTGGGGAGAAACAGATCCCAAACAAAATATTAAATGGAACACTTTTAAAGAAAGAGCATATGGCAGACCAAAAATCCCATGTGATGCAATGAGAAGAGACGCCTTATAGAAGCAGGGAATCCAATGTGAGGATGGAAAGTAGAGGAAAGAGGAAAGTGATGGCAAAGATTGAAGGAGGCTAAGGCTCAAAAGGGATTTAAACTACACAAAATATAGGTTTAATTATACGAGAAACAGCAGAGAATGTCTGCTGACCAGAATTGGAGAAAACAGGCTCATGTCAACACGCATCCAGAAATGGACGGTGTATGTGCAACGTGAGCAAATTGTCCCGGCACATAGTTCAGGGCCTGAACATCCAAGTCACAATAGATGTTAAAAGTAGCCTCCGTAGAATGCATCCCTCGCTAGATTGATATAATAGATTGTTCCGATATGCGGTCGAATAACGCCACAGGTGCTCACGGTCTGCACATAGGGTACTAGCTGAGCATATTACCCGAGAAGCAAAGGCTCTAGAAGGTTATGTAGGTGTGGTAATTTGGCAGACACTGCAACCAGGCCTCCGCGTCTTATCCAACGTCTGAGGAAGTTGTTAAGGAGTTGCACGAGTGTAGCAATCTGTACCTGTCGTATTCTCAAAGAAATTTAGAAACGAAAGAGGCAGAATGTTCTGCAGGATGTCAAGTACTTTAGTCCGTTGAGACGTTGTGGTAAACACAGGTGTAACTACGGAATGCTCCGGAGTCCTTCGCAAACACTGATGCTGTATCGCAGATGAAAATCTTCAAGCACTTTCCAAAGAATTTTCTGACACTTACCACTTAGATGACACTTACCTAGGTTGACGATGTCACCTTCAGCAAAGTTCGCGTTAACCGTTAAGGGAGCCGTAACAGAAAATTCAAAATTATGGAGCAAATACCAGTCAAATTTTTTTCCAAGGTGGGAAATGCCCTGGAATGGTCACTGCAGGAGATAGGGATACTAGTGTTTGTCATACAGGATGCGCATTATCCTGCAGGGTGTGTTCCGCCAAATACGAGTTAGGCACATGAAAGGATCAATGCTCACTCAAACGCTAAAAAAATGTCTCGATATGTTTTGTGATGTGGTTAGTGCTAGGTGTATACCTATGTATTGTGTTGCTTCTCGGCCGTTTTCATCTGTTTAGCCGTATACCAATACCATTTCGACATGTTCCTTGAATAAACATCTGACTATCCTTCTTCTACAGGTCTCTGATCAAATCACACAATTTGCAACACACAGGAAACACATTGCAAGAGAGAATTACTGTAGACATGATGTATTTCCTGATACATATTAAAATAAGGCCCCCCCATTTCCAGTGAGAAAGAATCCCTACAGATTTCGATGTAGTTTAGAATTTGATTTAGGGTTCACTTTGTGTAGTAGTATTCTCAGTCTTATTAATACAAATATTGCTGTTACTTTCCCTACTCTATAGCAGGGTTGGAAAGTATTGTATTTCACTAAATGAAATCCAGTATGGAAGTTGTTTCCTGCACAAAAACAAAAGATCCGCTTACTAGTGCTTTCGTCTGAAAGCCATAATTCAAAAATGGAAATACATCAGTTATAAACTAAGCCAACCAAAGCAACTTGAGACTATTTACAGAAATTTCTCTCAGTGACTTAGATATTACACATAAATATGTAGTTATTTTTTGAAAATCACTCAACGATTTTAATAAGTTATCAAGGTTTAATACATTTGCATTACAAATAAATGGAAAATTTTATTTTCCTGAGAAATATTCTTCCTTCGAATTCAACTATATATTTTAGTACGATACACAGAGGAAAGGGAGGGAATGAAACTGAGAGATTAGAAAGGAAGAGGAGGGCGGGAATAAAAAAGAGAAGGGAAAAAAGACAATGCGAGAAAGGATGCAGAAGTGGCGTATTTTCGTAATAACGAGATAAGGGTTGTGTTAGTAACAAATAATTTATAAAAATCATAAGACTATTTCATTAGTATCTTAAGGGTAAGTGCGATACATACTTTCTTCGACAAAGCCCCTCTTCTACTCTATTCAGGTAAGTTAGCTTGTTTTCAAAGGACACTGAATTTTTCTGAAATATTAGAAAAGTCGTTGGTATTAACTGTTTACCAAAGACTTATTGCTCATCTCAAATGTTGAGTTTATTAGCACAAATACAAAAGGCTGCAAACATGCTGGGTCACCAGTGATGAGCACTTAAGTTAAACAGCATTCAATGCGTTCAGTAAATATTGGATGTAGAATTGCACATATCCCTTAAGAAAACGACCTTTAGAAATATTGACGTAATAAAAACTGCTCACGGTAAGAAAGGGGAAGTGATGACAAGGCAAGGAAAAGAAGAACAAATAAATCCAAAGGGGCAAAAAAACACACGAGTGCAGTATGTTTCTATTCGCAATGCCATCTGTTTAGCGGACAGCACCGTGCATCATGCTGTTAACCTGATACCACAAAAAACCAAGAAACGCCTCTATCTAAATATTACCACATATAATAAATAAATACATCCCAGAAACAAGGTAGGGAACTCGATAGAAACATCGCCGCTCACCGTAAAAGCTAAATCACGAAACGAAAGAGGGTTAGGTATAAGAAATATATGTTATGTGAATTATTTAACACAGGAATTACTTTATCATTAAGTCTTTGTCAGTTCTATCCTGTTATTTTGACAAGTGCTCTTCCAAGTTAATTAAGTTTAAACTGGCGTTCCCAAGTAAAACGTGTTTTATACGTAGATAGAGGAAGGTCGTGCAGTATCGGCTGGGTTAACTCTTGACTTTACTCTGTAACTGTGGTGGTTAATCGGAATCTTCTTCTTCTTCTTTATCTTCTTCTTCTTCTTCTTCTTCTTCTTCTTCTTCTTCTTCTTCTTCTTCTTCTTCTTCTTCTTCTTCTTCTTCTTCTTCTTCTTCTTCTTCTTCTTCTTCTTCTTCTTCTTCTTCTTCTTCTTCACTTCACGGCATGGGTAGAGTGCCCGTTCCGTCGCACAATAATTGCTCCTTCCATCTCTTTTTAGGTCTACCAACATCTCTCTTTCCTTGTGGCTGATATTGGAATGCAATCTTAGGCAGTCTTGTTTCGGACATTTTTTGTATATGCTGCATCCATTCCTTATGACATTTTTTTCAATTTTGCTACTTATCGAGTCTACGTTGAGTTCCTTTCTTATTTCTTCATTCCTTATTCTATCCAACCTTGTGCATCCCTTTGTTTTCCTTAAAAAGTTCATCTCTGCACTTTGAATTTGGCTTTTCATTTTCTTCGTGAGTACCCATGCCTCGCTTCGATAAAGTAGTGCAGGGACTGCCATTGTTTTGTACAACTTTAATCTTGTATCTCCTCTTGTTTTATTTCTCAACGTTCTATGCACTGTTCCACAAATCATTTGGAATGTTGCAAGCTTTTTGCTCACATCTCTGTCTGTTTTCATCATATAATTAAGATTACATCCTAAATAGCTGAATTCTTTTAGTTGTTCTAGTGGTTTGTTGTCTGAAATTATTTTTGATCTTATGTGTTGTTTTCCCCAAAAGGCCACTATCTTAGATTTTTTCCGTCGATATTTTAAGATCCTATTGTTGACATACTTGGTACAAGCGGTGTAGTGCATATTGTAATTTACCTCCGTTTCTTGTATTCAAACCACGTCATCTGCATATAGTAAAATATTTAAAACTTTGTTCTTATTTTTATTCCTGATTTAATAATACTTTTCCAATTTTGGATGATGTCATTTACATATATATTAAAAAGAGTAGGTGATACACTGCACCCTTGTCTTACGCCTCTATTAATTAAAATTGGTTCGGTTTTATGAACTCCTGTGTTTATTATTATTTTGGAGTTGCTATACATATTTTTGATTACTTTAATTAATTTTTGTGGATATCCACTATTTTCTGTAATTTTCCATAGCTTTTCCCTATTAACAGTGTCAAATGGCTTCTTGAAGTCTAGGAATACCAGATTTGTTTGTAAATTAAACTCTTGTCTTTTCTAAATTATTTGCTGCAAAACAAATATATTATCTGTTGTCGATCGTCCTGTTCTAAAGCCGCTTTGTTCTTTCTCTATTAATACCTCGGCTATTCTTTTCAATCTTTTATTTATAATCCTTGCATACACTTTATAGGCTGTGTTGAGAAGACTTATACCTCGGTAATTTTGGTATTCTCTCCTGTCTCCGTTTTTAAAGATGGATAAAACTTCTGCATTATTCCACATGTCTGGAATTTTACACCCCTTCCAACATTCATTTATTGAGTGCAATAATTTTAAATGCAGTATTATACACCCATATTTTAGCGGTTCCATATTTATTCCGTCTGGTCCAGTTGCTTTTCTATTTTTACATTCTTTAAGTGCTTCTAGTAGTTCTTCCATTGAGATCATGTCAGCCTGTATGTTCATTTCTTCTTCGGTAATTATCTCATTCTCTTCATTTAGTTGGCACCACAATGATGTATAATTTTCAATCCATCTTTTTGTTTCTATAGCGTTAATTCTTACTGTTTCTATCAGTAGAATTGTCACTATTTCTGCTCAGTTCACAGATGTTTAGCTCATGGTTTACAGAGATCGCAAATATAGCGCTGCTATAGGCCTCAGAATATCTTCCGTGTGCTAAGAGCTACATTAGCCACCATCCAACACTCAGAGCAGACAAACAACTGAAGAGAGGAAGAAGATACCGACTATAGCGCACGTGGGTACACAAGCTTGCTACTGCTTACTAGAAATTTCTGCCACATGGAGGCGAAAAGGGAAATCACAGCAGTGGCCGGTACTGCATGCTGGCCGATACTGCGCAACTCTCCCCTACTCAAAGTTACAAAGTTGTTTTTTCTATAGCTCTTATGCAATATAATCGCGAACATTTAAAGGAAGTGCATTTAACAATTGCGACAGAAAACCGAGATATACAAACCGTAACAAATATTTGACAGAAAACCCAAATATAGGTACAGAATTTAACAAATATTTCGGAACCCATTTCTCATATTTAGAAGAGAAATATATGAAAATATTTGTTTCAAATGCGCAAAACGTGCTCTTTTATCAGTGATGCATGCAACCACCTCCCATCGTGACTCTTGGCTGCACTAATGAGGCATACGTCGCGCAATGGTTCTTGAACACTGAAATATTTGAATGAAAACTTTGCTGCGAGTCTGATGTGTCGCTGTTCAGGGAAGTAGTACAATCTTCAAAAATTAAATTCTGTAGTCTCAGGAAAGGTTTCCACTTACACACAACATAATACTGAGTTAAAGAATTTTGCCATTAATCATATTTTAATTCTTCTAAGCCTGACATATCTTCTTCTGTTTATATATCCTCGCATCCCACATCACTGTCTTCAATAATAATTCATTCATTTTTTCTTCGTTACTGCATTTTTTCCTAATATTCCTGTTTATTTCATCCACATGTTAGCATACCTTTCCGCATTCCATTTATTCAATTTGTTCAATTCAATGGCGGCACTACATTCGTCTTTCATTTTAAAAGTTACACTTCTGCAAGAATCCATTGTCATCTATACATAATAATTCTATGGGATTCAGATCCACATATTACGGAGAAAGCTTTAAGGTTACATGTTTATATTCTGAGAATATTTGACCAGTCCGCTTTGGTAGCGTAGATGGTAGCATGTCTGCCTCACGTTCAAGAGGTCCCGAGTTTGAATCTCGGTCAGAGTGAGTTACTTGGATACGGTTTTTTCCGGGGTTTTCCCTTATCCTAAAAGACGAATGTCGGGTAACTCTAAGCCCCATAGACCGTGGGCCCATTTGAGCATCATTTCACCCATTTCATCGTGCGACATGACTTAAAAAGTTAAAGGACGTAAATTTACACAAAAAAGACCAATCAAAAATTCTTCTGAGTCCGCTCATTGGCTAGAATTAAATCATACGATTTTGTCTTGGTGCTATTTTCATCAAACGGATTTTGTAACCAACTTGAAGTTGGAGGCTTATCTTCTTGTTTATTATGGCAAGAGGCATGATCTACTGCTGGCACCAAGTTAAGGAGTAAATTTGGAAAAACATTATGTGTAAGCATTTAACATAATTTTCAGTATTTATTTCTTTATGAACACTGTCACAATACCTTACAGTGAACTATACACGTAGGGGGGTGACAAATGATTCACATGGCACATTACATCAAATAAGAGGAATGAGAGTTCCCTGAACGTAGGAGTTGAAAGGAGACAGAAGGGAAAGCAGGTTAGGCCAGGGCTCGCTGACTGTTCTATGGTTGGTCAGTGTTTAAAACTATTGGGTGACATATTCCTGGAGAACGGTGCACCTTTTCGCAGCGTTTCACAACATCGAAACAAAGACCCATTTTATATCTGTATTTGGTACACAAGAGGTTTGAATATTTTCACAAATAAAAGTTAAATGGATTTATTTTAGGAATACATGTAGGACAGGGAATTAGTCCATAGCTTTCTATCTGTTACGAAATTTGTCGTTTAAAAGCCGATGAACATTAAAATGAGGAGAAGTTCTCGTACAAAGTAGTGTCCAGAAACACAAAGAAGCTCCCCGAAAGGAATGCGACGCCTTCCACAGTGGAACAGGGAGAGCGAATGTCTGTGACAGAGAATGTATGCTACACAAGGAGCAGAACCGTTAAAAAACATGCGCCCTATTCACTCCGTACTCTAAAACCGAGAAGATTCGTTCACAAAAGTAGAAGCCTTCAGAATTTTTTTGAATGGTCTGTAACTCAACTGACATGGGGTGTCATAAAACTAACAAAGGAGGGTTTGGGGACCTTTTCTAACCCTCTGCGTCTCATCCCCCGGAGACTTTCTCTCCTGTGGTATACTACACATGTTTCTTAAAGGCACGTTTTCTAGCAGAACAGCTGATGTCGGTCTAAAAAGACATGGCAAGTTCGTCGCTGAGTCTAGGTGGAGGAAAATAAGGTTCTAACAATCACTTATAATGCCAGCCCAAATATTGACCGAAAATCTTCGTTGACGTGATTTAACAGCTACGTGAGGATTCACCTCAGCCCACACAAGGTGAAAATTTACAATCTGAGCACGTTGGAAGGACGAGCCATCCGAGAAAGTACAGTTACTCTAAAATCAAGGTTGACATATTGTTGAACAAACGAATGGTAGACGTTTACCTGTGCAGGAAAATCACTTACTGGCAGTGCCTCTTCATGCTGTAAAATGGCATGGACAGAGCAGATACTCATGCAAAACTCTCCAGACAGTCGTGTGGTCAACATTACTTGTTAATTGTCTTATGCTGACACTGAATTACCTCCTTCAGTTTTGTTGAAGTGTCCTGGTCATTGTAGGACTTTCCCAGTCACGAGCAGCAGGTTTAAATGTTCCATGCATTGTAAAATAACAATCTATTCGTATTACTTCAAATGGTTTCCTTTCGGGTTACTCGCCTTCTGGAAAGCTCTGACAGTACAAAGTTGAGAACATGCCATTACTAATCCGTACATCAAATGAGCATCTGCCAATTCTATATTTGTTTACACTTGTACTGCAGTAGGCATAGCGGAAACCAAGTCCTTGACACAACACACACACACACACACACACACACATACACACACACATACACACACACACACACACACACACATATGATAAACACTAATACACAGTATGCAAGGAAGTGAGCCAGACGTCAAAATATGTATATAAAGAAACACAGTTACAAATGACAAACATTACAATTGGATATGACAAATGACAATAAAATAGATTGAATACCAAATTGTAATACTTCAAGAAACGAGGAATTATATTAGAAGATATGCACAGTAAGAAAAAAAAATCAACTATTTGGGACATATATGAAAGCAAAATTGACAGAACTATTACAAGGGTAGTTCAGGTAGGCAGTAAAATATATGACAAATTTTAGTAAACGCTAATTAGAACGTTTAAATATGATTCAGAAATACGCGAGGCTGAAATAGTCTATTTACAGCGATAAATAGGAAATTTTACAGAAAACGAATGGATTAATCGATTAATTTTTATTGTGGATTAAAGATTTAAAAAAATTAATAGAATAATCGCGTAGATTAAAATTAATCGATTACAATAAATATTAATCAAAACTCTTTTAGCCAAATATGGCACTCTTTGCTTTGATGTATTGCTTCCAACATAAACAGCCCTTCCAACGCTTCAAGCTTTCACTAGTCACGTAATGTTCTTTGAACTTTGAGGTAATATAACTCCTGATAGCTAAAAGAAATCACTCTAAACCCCGAGAGAGTCTAAATAACACTTCTGTTGTGAAATATTCTAAGAGGTACATAACTAAACATAGATGCTGACAGAGAGGTTTCTTTCCTTACAGCTTGTGGGTGACAACATATTGTATACAACTGATTTTCGCTTGCTAGCATAAACTGCACTGTACAACCTTGAACCGAACACTTCGCCTACGCAGCTATGGAAACAATAGGTGATCCCTCTTTTCAGGGCTGGTGATGGTATAACTTTGCTGTAAACTGCAGTAAGTCAGTAACGTTTGTGAGTTCATGACAGTGAGTGAAAGTTTTGTGTTAAAAACATAAAATAAGGAAAAACGTTTTGTGCTGAGTGAAATTAAAATTATGGCATACAAAAATTTGCGAGGGAAACGTACATTTTGGGTTTAAGCTAAATGAATCTGGTAAAGTGTCTGACAGAAAAAAAAGTATTTTGTAAAGTGACTAGGTGAGTCTTCATGTAAACTATTATTTGCATGTCAGTCTCACAAATCTTAGTAGATATTGATATAATACGTTACAAAAATATTGTAGATCTAATTCAATACATATATAAAGCATGTGCACTTGATGCAAACACAAATTTTGAATCTAAATATTTAGAAGTTTCATATATAATTAAATATACAGCGTATTAAAAACTTTATATAATCCTTACACCTAATGTTTGAACAGATACTATCTCTATTAATCGATAGATTAATCGATTAAAGTAACATGAATAATCGATTAAATAATCGATTGCATAATAATAACATTAATTCTTAGTTAACAAGGATACGCTTTTAAAGTGACAGCCTCATGTCAGTAGATTTACTGGGGCCTGAAAGAACTTCTGCGGGACGAAAGTCCGGCACACTGGCGGTTCTGGTTTGATCTTGACAGTTGACAGCGTCGTTAAGAAACAAAATGTCGTCATAGATGAGGGAGACGGGAGTCAGGAATTATTTAAACTGTATTTTATCTAATTTGTACGGTGGAAGATGTAGCTATTGTTTGGTGTAAGTGTTGTGCATTTGATGACTTGCGGAAGGGCATTTTCGCCAGCTCTGTAATAATGGAATGATATAAAGGGAAGATGTATAAGCAGGAAGCGCTATACTGGCGAATAGACTGAAGGTAAACAATTAAAAGAGGGAAGAGGGAGGCCTAAAACAAGGCAGTCTGTAGGATTTATACGTGACAGGATGCAATGAATGAATAATATACAAGTTAAAATGAAGATGGTCAAGGAGGCCAAGCCCACCTAGGATATAGTGATTCTGATAATGATTATATTGACGGCACACACACACACACACATCTGTTATCTGTCAAGTACTCTGTTTATATGTAGCATAACTTGCATTGGAGTTTTGAATTTGTGCTCGTATAATATTGTGATATGTTCTAGATGGACAAATTTTGCAACTACCCATGAAGGAACCGCTTAAGTCTCTTATGTATAATAATTATGTACCTATGTAGGTATGCTAATTGAGTTTATGATAGAAGCTCAGAAAGGTTTTATTTTCAACAAACAGAAGACCTTCAGCTCTTTGAAGATTATACAGAGCATTGCTGCAGTGGCAAATAGTACAGGTTAAAATGATTTTATTTGTTCTTTTGACACATTTTGTACATATGTGTGTACATGAAGGATTGCCAAGGCAGTTTATTTTATAAGTTATCACTGCCAAAACTGACAACTGGAACATGCTAAAATGATTATATTTGTTCTTTTGATACGTTTTGCAAATCTCCCATTCACAAAAGAGTAATTTTTATCGCTTGCACCGTCGAATACTGATAATATGACACATATATTTTATATTTTATCCTGAGGATCCCAAATTCACTTCCATATAGTAAAACTGGAATCGCCATTGTGTTATAAAATTTAAATTTTGTTACCTTTCTCGAATTATTTCGTAGAGTTTTCTTTGTTGTTCCACAAATTTGTTGGAATTTATTAATTTTATATTCAACATAGTTTTCTCTGTCTACACTTACGTCACAGCATAAATATTTAAAGTGGAAAACCTGTGCCAAACATTTTCCTTGTATGTTTACCTCTTAACGGACAGGATATTTCCCATAGTATATGATTACTTTAGTTTTCTCTTGTGATATTTTTAAATTATATTCTTTACTTATTGTATGCAATGTAAATACCGCTCTTTGTAAATTTTCTTCATCATTCTGAGTAATCATAGCATCTTCTGCATAAAGTAAAATATTTGTAGACTTGTCTTTCCCTACTTTTATTCCTGAGGTAATTTATTGCTTCCATTTCTTAATCAAAGTGTTGGAGACAGGCTGTATCCTTGTCTGACCTCCTGATTCGTTTTAATTTCTTCAGTTTTTATTCCATTTATATTTACTACTATACTTGAATCTTTATATAAACTTTTATACAATTCATTAAATGTAAAGAAACGCTCTTTTTGTACCTTATACTCTATAATTTACTTCTACCAATAAAATCGAAAGCCTTTGCAAAGTCAATGAACGCCTCATGCGTTTCTAAATTGACTTCCTGTCTCCCCTCTAAACTTCTTTGATTGTGGTCTTAAACAGGCTGCAATAAAAGCAATGTACTGAGCGTAAATCCTGTTATTTGTGCCTACACATCGTGCAGATCGCTAACCGATGGGTCATGATAAAAGAAAGTTCCATGGAGGTCAGTGATTCGAAATAAATAAAATTGCTCATAAAGTTCATTCTTCGTTTTGTTTTTCTAGGAGACGCCACTATCAAGGATGTAGGTAATACTTTGCCTCATTTTCTTTCTTTAAATGTCCTCTTCTTATTCCTGTTAACCCTTATGCCCGTAGGCGGTAGATTGAGGAACGGAATCTGTGAATCAATGAGAGAGAGAGAGAGAGAGAGAGAGAGAGAGAGAGAGAGAGAGAGAGAGAGAGAGAGAGAGAGAGAGAGAGAGAGAGAGAGAATCCAAGAATGGTGATCAGCCCGATGCCTGGTACGACAGCGAGAGAAGTAGATGACAGCTTGAGGGCGATGTGAAATTATAGGAAATATGATGATGGAGCAATTGCTGGAATGCTGGCGGGAGAAACTGGAGGATCCGGAGAAAACCTGCCTCAACGGGTTGGCCCGCCTCGGTAGCGTAGATGGTAGCAAGTCTGCCTCACGTTCAAGAGGTCCCGAGTTCGAATCTCGGTCAGGGTGAGTTACCTGGATACGGTTTTCCCGGGGGTTTCCCTTATCCTGAAAGACGAATGTAAGGTAACTGTAAGCTCCATGGACCCCGGACTCATTTGAACATCATTTCACCAATTTCATTCACCCTCCGATATGGCAACGTTGGAAGACGTAAATTGAAAAAAAAAAAAAAAAGAATCAACGGGTTGTCCAGCACAAATGTCACTTTGCGGTCGCCTGGGTTCGAACCCTTGCTGAGAGCCAAACTGTCTAACCGCTCGGCCATGGCGTGGGCACTTTGCATCACTTAAGTACTAAACCCATAAAGGAAACCGTCGATAACTCATAAGTACTGGGATAATTAACATTCCTTACATGTTCTATATGGTGGTTGGTCCCCACTTCCACAGTATCCCTGAAAATAAGGAAAAGCAGAATTAACTTTTATGAGACGTGTTGCACGCATCGTACTAATCACGGCTGAGTTCCGTGACATCACCGTCATTTTGTTTTTCTTCAGAAACAATACGAACACGTTCCAAAGAGAAGGTGCATGTGTTTCTTTACCATACACTACATTAATTTTGCGTAAGGTAAAATATGTGTTTCATAGTGATTTTATTTACTAAAAACCGCATAGATAACAGCAACAATGCCATGATTTTAAGGCTCTGATCTACAGAAGTGTCTCTCTGTTCTGCGGAATATTATTGGAACACCATTCTGTTTAAATATATTGATATTTAATTTATGGGAAAATACGTTTCATTCCGTCAGATGTGACATGTATCCTCTAAAGAGAGAAGAGGAGAAACAGTACATTATTTCTTTCATTTTCGTTCGCTATTCACTATATTTTTATAACAGATCACCTCTTAAAGCAGTGCTATTGCGCAACAAGCATTCTCTCTACTCTGGCGTCGACTCTTGTTATCTTGCAAAATTTGTATATTTTATTTTACTTTTATTTTAAACATATAAGTAGTAACTTCTGATTGCATTCAGTATTTTGATAATAACCATTCTTGTATACTCTGTGCATCATTTGAAAATGATATTAAAGAGCAACATTGTGAAAATTGAAAAGTGTGGATACCGAAATATCCAACTTGCACTTGAATATACTGTTTGCCCAGGACAAGAAGGCAAGCTGGAGGAATGTGTATCACTTTTGCTGTCCGCACAGTGTATATGCTCCCCTCCCGAGTATGGCAAGGATGGAAGGTTTGTTTAAAATACACAAGTGTTGTTACATAAATCTTTTACAATGGTATTTCTGTATAACGTGCCGTAGTACATTGTTCTGACCTTGTGCTAGGTATTCTCGGACAGTAATTTCACCCAATTCTACAGAATGTACTGTTTTATAATGTTTTGTAGGTGTGTTCCAACGCTAACTTCATATACGGATTGCTTCGGATAAAAATAACAATCGTTGTGTATGATCCTCCATTGGGTGTAGGCATGATGATCCAAGGAAGGGTACGTTGTAATGTACATAAAATGTTATCAGTATTATTTTAGTTAATTAATGGAAATTAATCATTTCTCCACACTAGCCGTACATAGGCTAAGATTTTTTATGGATAGAGTCAACATAAAAAATTCAATGCCATTGCCGGGATTTGAACCATAGATCTCCTGGTTTCCGTCCAGTCGCTCTTAACCTTTGAGCTACCATGGCCAACGTGCCATCCTGGGACTCACATACTCAAGTACTTACAATAGTAAGTCGTCACAAACGGTGTATCTCGGATGCGAGAACCCCTAGTGGTCTACCGGGGAAATGTTTGAGTCAAATGAAGAATTTAATGTCAGGACGGCACGTTGGCCATGGTAGCTCAAAGGTTAAGAGCGACTGGACGGAAACCAGGAGATCCGTGGTTCAGATCCCAGCCATGGCATTGAATTATCCATCTATTATCAGTATTATTTATTTATTTTTGTAATTTTACGTCCTCCAACATTAAGTCATATCGGACGGTGAATGAATTGGGTGAAATGATCCTGAAATGTGCCCAGGGTCCATGGAGTTTAGAGCTATCCGACATTGGTCTTGAAGGATAAGGGAAAACCCCGGAAAAAGCTTATCCAAGTAACTGACACTCACCGAGATTCGAACTCGGCACCTCTTGAACGTGAGGCAGATGTGCTACCATCCACGCTACTGAGGCGGGCTATATTATCAGTAGACGTACTTAAAAAGTTACTAAAAATCATATATTTTACCAACGTTTAAGAAATTTTTGTTGCAATCGTTTACCATCACGTCGCTCGGCCCCACTTGGCAATTCCTATCCTCTCGTCGTACGAGGTTTGTTGTAATGGAAATGAAAAATGTGGATCTGTTACGCTCAGGAATGATTAACGCAGTTAGGTTAGCATTTACTCAAAGGAAAATATAGTACTAGTTATATATAGAAGTGTGGTTAAAACACCGTAATATACAAACGGAAAGAGAGTTGTCTTAAAACCTGTGAGGCGGCCCAATCAAAATAAGAAGACGGTAGAAAGAACACAGTTAATCTTTTGCTTCCTTTGTATGCTATATCGTCTTATTAGTATTAAATGAGCTGCAAATCTATTCATTATTTTAAATATTGTCATGTCCTACTGTTTTACCTCTTATGAAATTAGGCTTAATTAAGTTTGAAGCTGTTTTCCTATATTGCCTTAATTTTAGGCTAATTTTACATTTGGAAGTTTTTGCTTTTATTCATCGCTGTTAGGCATTACATGTTAAAATATTACTATTCCTATTAATTCTTCAAAACATTTCCGATAGTAATATATGTCTGTAAGATGTTATTGTAGCATCGTACAAGTACTTTTTTGCTTTTTAGGGTTAGGGTTGTCATATTATTACAGTTGCCTTATCATTCTTCTATAGGTTGAGGTGAGGTCCCCTCCTTCAAACTTTAGCAAAGATTCATTGTCTTACATTGACTGTTTTGTTCTTTAAATAGCAATGCAGGTTAAAGAACTAAATATTTTAATGAACTTACGCGATCTTTTATCCCAGTATCTATGACATTTTTCTTCTTTGTCTGCTTACTCACCACCGCATATAGAGGATTTACACACACCAGGACGCAAAAGTGAGCGCCTGGGGTCAGGTGTCTGTTGAGGAGCTGATGAACTTTGGGTCAAAAAGAGGAATCATCGAAATCTTTTATGAGAGTGAGGAAGAAGACGATATAAAATGAACGTGAAATGGACTACAGGAAAGATGATGATGGAGCAGTTCTAATGAATGGTGGGCGAAATTCTATGACTATATACGATTTTTTGGGAACGAATCAGGGATCCTGGTAGGAGGCGATCGTCAAACCACTTGGCCAGACCTAAGTGGCCTCCTAAAAGGCTTATGTTATGTTTATCTTATACCGTTTACGGTTAGTTCATTTCTAATGTTTGTCCTAGTTGTATGACGGAGGTTAGGGGAGAGGTTCCGTCCCCTTCAGCTGCCGTGGTGCGGGCGCTGCGGACCCCTAGCACTCGTGGTACTTCTGACGTTACTAGAGAAACCTCGGGCCGAACATTCGAGCCCCTCCCTGAGAGGAGGTTGTTCGGATTGGGTTGGACTCGAGGGGGCAGTGGTTCCCGATACCCGTGGGAGATCAGGTATGTCTCCGGACGGGGTTGAGGGAAGCCATCAATATTGCTGCGTACTAGCCAGCATAGCTAGTAGGTGTGCTAGATCACCAGGAGGCCCCACCGAGATCTGCGGGTCCAGGACTAATAGGAGTAGAACCTCTGGCATTAACTAACATTAACTAACTGTATGACGGAGGTACACGTGTCTATATTCAAGGCATTAGATACAACGCAATACAGTTCATAACCCTAGCAGTGTGCTTACTTTATTGTGCCTGAATACTGCTGTTGTTTTGGTTGCTTTACAATTGCATCTGTATATTGATACCATTCAACAGAGAGTGACATAACAAATTAGACTTTCGGTTCCCTTTTAAAAACAAGTAATGTACTATGTTGGCATTGTTGTATATAATTTAATAACTAGTTTTTGTTTACCTATTAATCGTAAGCAGTGTCTAATATGCAAGAAAATTCCACCCAAGTTTTCCCCATGCTATGGTACTTATATCTAATGTATCAGTTGCAGTTAGTTGCAACAGTATGAGTACGCACATTTTTTTTTTTTTTTTTTTTTTTGACAACGTACCTTTACTCATCCTCATAATTTTCATGGTCCTTCTCAAAATAGTCTCCGCTGAATGCGATGTACTTGTCCCAGCGTTTCTGACAGTCTTCAAAGACATGTTGCAAAGCATTTTTGAGAGATCCTTCAAATTCGCCTTCGCAGCCTTCACCACTGTTTCTGATGATAGATAATGCCTCCCACGAACACGTTTCTTCAAGTTAGGGAACAGAAAAGGTCACATGGGGCTAAATCCGGACTATAGGAAGGGTGAGGGATGCACTTCACGTTGATTTTTTGCAAGATATTCAGCAACAACATTGGCAACATGCGGCCGCGCATTATCGTGGTGCAGCATTCAGCCTGATTCACGGAAATGTGGTCTTTTGCGCCTGATATGGACTTGCAATGTAGTACTGTCCAGTTACTGATGTGTGTGTAGGTATAACATGCTGATAAACCATTCCATGAATATCAAAGAATGAGATGACCATAGCTTTCCCAGCAGAAGCAACCACTTTTGCTTTTTTGGGGGTTGGTGATGAAGGAGATTTCCATACTGAGCTTTGCTGTTTGCTCTCAGGATCAAAATGATGTAGCCAAGTTTCATCAGCAGTGATTACGTTTGAAAGAAACTCCGGATCTTCCTCTAACATCAACTTTAACTGCATGTTACCTCCATTGCAGCGGTAGGCGATATTGAAGATGTCTGAACTTTCTTGGTTCTCACAGACGGGAACCAGGAGTACCAACAATGAAACTACTACGGCGTGTTTGTTTCACATTAAGCTAACAGAATATAATAAGATTGAATTTTAGTGCCATAAATTATGATCATTCTTTATTAAACAGCCCTTTAGAACTGTTATCCCCAGTTGAATTTTTGATATCATTTTTTTCACTAAGCTAAAAGTTTCAGCATGTTTGAAAATGCTTGCTTTTCAATTCAAATGACGTTACCTGAACTTCAATTTGTCTAAAAACTTCGGGTAGGCACCCATGTAAGATTTCCTTCTCCTAGCAAGTACAGGTTGACTGAACCCCGCAATATTTAGCGAAGAACCTATATCAAGTCCTTACATTCCATAATCCACTCTATATCTGTTGTCCATCCAACCGTCCAGTTGCGTGGCGTTCATTACTCCCGATGTTCTTTTCTTTCTCGTGACTCGGTCTTTGTCTAGAGAAATCATTAGCGATCCGGCATTACCAAAGAGCCCTTGTAATGCTCTATAATTACCATTAATGTCGTGTCTCTGAGTCGGCCGGCATGCCATTCCTGCTACTTGAGCTAAATGCTGTATATCTGTACGTTCCCATCCGTCCAAATGTAACATGGAATAATTACAGTAACGTGAGCGGTGGGTGTGTTCACTGACCCGCAAGCTAGGTTCAAGGTTCCTGCCATAACCTCAACTTTCTGTCACCTCGGTGGTGCTGCAATCTGGAGGTCAGCCCGAGGAAGCTTCGTGTTAACATGCGTGGGATTTCTGCGAGCAGTTGAAAAGCATCTGTAGCATTAAACTTAGTTCAACAAAAACAGAATTGTTGCGGCAGTTAAAATGAACAAACAAGTTTGGCTGGTCAATAAGTTTCAGTGTTTAAGAATAGAGAGTGAGCAAATCGTTTATAACTCCCCAAGAATTGCACATTAATTTGTTGAAGATTCAATACCTGTTAAATAGTATGTTTATTTGACTGAAGTTTTGGATTAAAAAAAAGAACACATGTCTAGGATAGGAAAACATTAGCATCAAATTCTCCTGAGTACAATATTGAATTTTAAGCGAGTTTTGTAAGAAAAACAGATTTTTTATTACATTCTTATGTTTTTATTTCATTAACATGCATTTTATTGCTTTATTTAATCAGGAAAACATTAAGAAACATGCATAAATACGTGCATGCTCACTCGTGTTTATGTGTGTGCTCAAATATACATGCATTCAGGAATAATTATGTATTTCTTTGCAGCGTATGAAACAAGAAGTGTCACAACATTTATCTTCAGAGAATCTGTAGATGAAATTAAATTTACTTGAAGTATTATTTCACAAACATAAATAAAGTGGTTTATAGTGTAGGTACATAATTTTAAAATTAGATTTAAATTTAAAAACTCATATCTGGTGTTTCCATTTATGCTAACAGCCGATAAGTAGTGAGTGGAAATTATTGCAGATGCATTTATTCACTATTACTACACCAATTCAGACAGGCAGAGAGAAAGAGAGAGAGAGAGAGAGAGAGAGAGAGAGAGAGAGAGAGAGAGAGAGAGAGAGAGAGAGAGAGAGAGAGAGAGAGAGAGAGAGAGAGAGAGAGAGAGGGAGAGAGTTGAACGTCGAGATAAAATTAAAAGATAAAATCAAAACGATAAAACAATCAGAATAAATAGCTCTGATTAGCCCAAATTCAAAGCAGTTATATCTTGTCACCCGGCAGTTTACTGAAAGGCTTTACGATACAGTTTACGAAGTAAGTGGAATAGATAAATTTAAACTGAGGCAAAAAAACTGTTAATTAGGTTTTTACGTTATTAAAAGAAAATTTAACTGTAATTAAAATGCCTCTTCATGAATATATTACTTATTTTAACTAATAATACTTACAAGCTAAACGGGGAATTTTAAGGCAGTTACAGTGTGAGAAAGATATCATTTTGTATTTTTAATAGAATCACCAAAGAGTGTATTTGTTTCATTTTCTGAAAAGTGATGTATATGTTTATTACGTTTGTTTTCCTGTAGGTCTGGATGTTTAAATACATCTACATCTGTGGTTATAACCTGGAATGCTCTTTTGTTTTCAGTCAGAAAATAAATGAGAGTAGAATTCTCAGATCTCTAGTTCAATTGAAGCCGGGTGTATAGAATAAAAAATGAGCATAGGTCGACAGGTTGACTCTATCCAAAAACCTTAGCATATATACGGCTAGTGTGAAGAAATGATTAATTTTCATAAATTAACCTAAATAGGTGAACAAACTTATCGTTTATTTTTTTAATTATCTATAGGACTATCGATTATGTTTGTTTAGGCCGCGTCATGGCCGAGTAGTTAGACCGCTTGACTTTCACCAACGCGGCCCAGGTTCGCACTGCATGTAAGGTTTGTGGTGGACAAAAATGGCGGGTTTTCTCCGGGATCTCCGGTTTCCCTCGCCAAAATTCCACCTTCTTACCTTCATTCATTTCGCTTTCATTCTGCTATCCACTTCTTTCACTCTTATACCAGCCATTGGCATGCCATCCGATCCGGGGTTCTCTAGAGCATAAGGGATAAAAGAAGAAAAGGATCCCCTAACATCACGATAATGGTAAAATTAGGGAAGTTGAAGAAGAACGAGATTAAGTTTGTTTCAACTGGTGACTTGCGGCATAATTTAGAGCGGACATTGGCTAAAGGACGCTCCAGAAGACTAAAGGTAATCGGGGTCTTACAACAGAACGGTCACTCATAAAGAGCGAAATTCCCGTGCAGGTGCCTGATGATATTGTCGCCAGGTCATTGTTAGTTGGAGGTGGCGCGGGCAACGAGATCAAAGAGACGGCAGTGCACTGCAGAGATAAAAGCTCGCCGAAATGGTGGGTGGGAGGAGACGGATTTCTCGGGAGTTCGCCTTTGTTCTAGCCGGGTCTCGATTGATTGATCAATTTCTGGAATGTTAGTGAACTATAAAAAGGTAGCCCGCCCGCCAAAGAGGAGTCAGTCGGTAATTGAACGCGTGCTGATAAACAGCTCTGTTTGTTGACCTTGTTGTTGTATTGTGTATGTGTACGAAGCGTATTTCTACGGAAATAAAGTGCAATTTTTGTGTTTGTAACCTGGACTTTTTATTTCACGAACCCACAAAGTCACAATATAGAGAAGGAATAGTTGAGAAAAGCGTGTTCTATCATTTACTTCCTGAAAGTGGTTAGGTGGTTAGGTGCTGGCCTGCGATCCCAAGATTACGAGTTCAAATCTGTCCCTGAGTGATGACTTAAAAGGGACAGCTACATATTAGTACATTTACTAATATGTACATTCCTCCAATGAAATTTAAGGACACCGACGGCACTGATGTGTTCCTGGTACTTGGCAGCACCATTAACAAGTATAAATAAATAAATAACCAAATACTAAGCATTCCAGTTGCTGATAAAGTTGACACAAACATTGATTTACACAATCGATTTGCACAAGCTTCGATCCGATTGCTGTCTTGTAAATTTAGTTTATATATTATCTTGAAGGTAACTAAATTCAGGCATTATATCCTACCGTCTTCTTTGACCAAAATATGACCAGTGTTGCTAGCTCCAAGAAGTTTTAATATCTATCTCTACACTTACCAGTAATAACATTTGTAGATAAATTGAACGAGAGACTTAAAGGGGAAAGTGAATAAATAAACATGAATAATAAATGGGAAGAATCAATTAACAATACATAAGAGGAAATGATATACTAAGTAAATGACAGGTATTGTTAAAAGCCCTAAAATGTAATATATGGTAGAGAAGACCCAGTAAGCCTTTTATTGTTTAAAGTTACGTCTAATAGTGTGTATAGCGCCAGACCGTAGATGTACACATAACTTTGACCGAGTGGAATATTTATGAAGGTTTACGCTGCAATACATGCCATGTAAGTCACGGCTGTTTTAATAGCCCCAACTCACAACGTCTCTTGAATTTCTAAAGGGAAAGAATATACATTTCTCGAACCCAAGAGATGTATATTAGATCTGTACTGTTATTTTTGTCAAGTATGTGCTTTACAACCTGCTCTAATTATCGTGGGTGAGAAGTCAACAACTCAACTATTGAAATTTTAGATTATTCACTTTTTACACATTATTTTAACATATATGGCAGTTGTATTAGAACGATAAGCTGGTATTAAGCATTAACAACGCTGTCAATTGGCAGGATCATACCAGCATCACCGGTGTGCCAGGATTTTGTCATACAGAGTTCTTTAATATTCCAATAAATCTGTTGAATTGGGGCTGGGGCTTTTAAACCCACGTAAAAGCTATCAGTTTTGAGCTCAAGACTTTGGGTTTAGTAGGCCGGCGCCTATCAAGTCATCCAGTACGACCATTTCAATAACAGATGTACTATATTTCATTATAAAAGTTCATTATATTAAAAGTTTCAATAACATTTCCCTGGGTGACAGATTGTTGAAGTATTCTCGGAGGTGTGGCAAGGGCTAGCGTTTTCTTTTACCTGAAAACTTTGCGTGCAAAATAAAATGTTTCGGCAATGCCTTTTATGGCATTTATACACACACACACACACACACACACACACACACACACACACACACACACACACACACACACACACACACATATATATATATATATATATATATATATATATAAGCTTTTGGGTATCTACCAGGTCAATGCACACAGAGACTGACCGCCCCCCCCCCCTCTTGGACTACCAGGAAGTTACCGAGCTGTTCCAAAAGAGCACCCAGCGCCTCTGTGGGTCTTTCTATAGGGCAAGAGCTAGAGACTAACAAGCCCCCCCCCCCATCTGGTCCTATGGACTCAAGACGGGATGAAGGTGGATACGCCACTTACGCGCGCCAACCCCAAAGGGGAAGGCTACCATTAGACCTCAGTAGAGCAGCCTGGAGATCTAGCACACCTTCTACTAGCTATGCTGGCTAGTACGCGGGAATATATGGCTTCCCTCAACCCTGTCCTGAGACGTACCCGATCTCCCACGGGTATCGGGAACCACTGCCCCCTCGAGTCCAACCCAATCTGAACAAGTGCCATTCAGGGAGGGGCTTGAATGTTCGGCCCGAGGTTCCTCTAGAACGTCAGAGGTACAACGAGTGATAAGGGTCCACAGCGTCCGCACCACGGCAGCTGAAGGGGACGGATCCCCTCCACTACATGGCATTGATACAGAATTTGTATGTGTTGCTCAAAATGATATGTCTAGTTTTTGTATAGGTCAGTAACATAGAGTGCCAAGTCGGCAGCAAAGAGCATTTTTGACACCTCACTTTTGGCGTTTAATCGAGGTGCCAAATACACCACAAAAGCTGTTAGTCAAGCAGAAGGTTCGAATAATGCTCTTTGTTTTTGACTCGGCACTGAATATCATTGATCTGAAAAGAACAAACAGAATATAAGCATACAAAATTAAACCCGCCTCGGTAGCGTGGGGGTAGCATGTCTGCCTCACGTTCAAGGGGTCCCGAGTTCGAGTCTCGGTCAGGGTGAGTTACCTGGATACGATTTTTTCGGGGTTTTCCCTTATCCTGAAAGACGAATGTCGGGTAATTCTAAGCTGTATGGACCCTGGGCTCATATGAGCATCATTTCACCCATTCCATTCATCGGCCGATATGACTTAACGTTGGAGGACATAAATCATAAAAAAAATAATAAATAAATAACCACATTCATTCTCTCTCGATCAACATAAAGTATATTTCCAAGACGTTTAATTTTTCACGAAAAATTTTACTTAAAACAGCGCCAGCCCTCACGAGCCAATTGATTATTTTCTATGTTGGTTTATTTTTGACCATTGTGCCTCTTGGTACCTCATTCTATACCATGCTTACTTCTCAGTGTTTCTTCCAATGTACCTACGAAAGCAGAATCATTGTGCATTCCATATTCTAGGTCGTTATTTAAAGTAATTGCTTTACAGACGCGATTTATAAAATATACACGCTTTTGTGGACAGTAGTGTATAATAAAATTTAATATTTGTGAATGAAAAATACAATTTTCCAGAAATTTCAGTTATCTATGTTCCAATGCTAGATTCACAATGCTTAAGAATACTTTAAATTATCATCAGGATCTAAACAATCAATAAATTAATCATAATAACAGAAACATTAAAGAGATATCGGAGCCCACTATAACAAAATTAAATCCATCTTTGACATCTATGAGTTTTAAGCTTCTTGAATAAAGAATGAGATATCTATAAATCATTTTAAAAGTAAGAGGGACTAAACTGTTTATTAAGTATCAAAATTAAGTTCATTTCGATTCAGCTATGTAGTATTTAAAATTACTATGTTCATTATTAAAAACGGTGTTTTTAAATAATGTTTTTGCAGCAACTACTTTTTGTTTATGAAGAAGAAAAATATTTTGGATAATGTATCTAGCCCAAACGCTTTATCCCAAATTCCACAAGAATAGTTGTAGAACTTCGTGGCAGTATTTAATTTGAATATAGTTCTTTTGTTTGTCCCAGTCAAGTATCAGTTGATGAAATGGAAGATAAAGGACGTGGGTCATAGAACTGTAATCTGGCTATGAAGTACAACAGGAAGTTGGAACCAGCTTTACCCGTTCTGCTTGAGGTAGATGTACTCCACTCCCTTCCTCTTCGCCAAGGGGCATACATTGATCTGAGAAACCGTTCAGTCTCCTTTATGGTTGTTTCACTACCTTGGTTGCATTTAAAAAATCAATCGCATATTGAGTTCAAATAATTTCAACTGTTCAGCGACATATTTACGATGGGATCTATTCAGTATAAGGCACATGCCATCCACAAATTATGTATAAAATTTCACCAGAAATACATGTTTTTAGGTCTCATGAAAAAGAAAATGATTTCAACAAAAGGCATATTTTATTTTACTGGAAATACCTACATGTGAGGCAACCTTGACTATCCAGAAGCAAGGTTTCATGTGCACATGGAACAGTTGTGTGTGAACAGATCTTTCCAACATGTTCCTGAAGATTTTAAAGACAATTCTTCATTCCAAACCACTCCTTACATTGAAACATTTTTCATATTTTTAATTTCCACAAAATTTTTCTAAAATCATTATATTTATCACATCTGCATGACAAAATAAAGTACGTAACGAATTTACTGCAGCAACAGCCCGTAAAGTATTCTTAATTCGGAAGAATTTTCTTATTTTTTTATAATGTTTAAAACTAAAGATTCTCTAAAATTGAGCTATAAAATTCCCTTAAAATATAATGAAATGCACATAAAATGTAACAAAATGTCCTAACAAAAATTAACAATTTCTTTCGTAATAATAAATTAATAACTATCATAGACAAATAATGAATATATGGTTCGAATAACCACATTTTAAGATTAAGTTTCTTAGTAAATAATGAAATTATTGCAACTGAATAATAAATAGATTCAAAATTCTTCAGGTCATTTTCAATTTTATAAAATAAGAAAAAATAAGTTACTGTACCCATTAGCCAAAACATATCTTACTTAGCGTTGCAGTACACCATCATGATCATCTTCAAGTTATCAAAAATAAAGGAACGGCGGTTGTCAGCTAAAACTATTTTATACTTTGAGAATCTTCTCTCCACTTCCACAAATGTTTTAGACGCATATTTGAACACCACTAACATTGTCACTGCCTGTTAAATCCTGTTCAAAAATATCAGTTCTGATGTTCTCTCCTGATTAGATATCGGCAACCTGACGAACTCTTTGGTAACCTTTATTGTTGTACAACAAAATTTCAGCTTCTGTCTGATTTCGTCCCCAATCTCACCTTTTGCATTTTGTATCCACTCTTCCGCAATCCTCCCTAACTCAATCGACTTATCCAATGTCATTTAATTTCGCACAATTTACAGAACAATACAGTTCCATCAGTAGAGAATACGTTTCCGCCAAACTCTGAAACGTACTGTTTCAAACGGGATGCAGCTGACTCCTTTTGTTTCGGCATTTCATTTCCACAACACAACAAATTTACACACCTCACAAACTACTCTCCTTACTGTGACACGGCCGCGCGTGGCTCAGTGGTTAGACCGCTCGGCTCTCACCTAGGCGGCCCGGGTTCGATCCCAGGCGACCGCAAAGTGAGATATGTGGTGGACAACACGGCGCTGGGGCGGGTTTTCTCCGGGATCTCCGGTTTCCCCCGCCATCTCATTCCACCGGTGCTCCATCTTCATCTCATGTATCATCAGTGTCATCGCCTGCGGTGCCGTATGTAGTAAAAGCGAGCGTTAAACACTACACATTACTGCGACACTTCTATGAAGTCCTGACTGATGAAATCCACACGTATTGCATGATGTAAACGGCAATTCCTCGAATTGCTGCGTCATAAATTCACCAGCACTGTTAGAACGCTGACCTATGCTAATTACTTGTTAAACATACTTACAAAGTTACTATTTCATAACAGATATTGATATAAGTGAGCTTTTAATCACAGATTATTTTAACCGCCCTCCAAAGCCCATGGGTCAGGTTCAGGTCAGCCACAGAAATCGAACCTGGGCCTCCCGAATGCGGGCTAAAGATGAAAATGCCCAATAAATTCGTGAAAAAGAAAGAAAATGACCGGAAAATGCATCTAAATGTTAAAAATTGACTTTATTATAAAAATGTGGAAAAATGCATTTGGATGACCTATAAAACCATATAAATCTAACGTATTTGTCCCAGAATGCACTTAATTTCCAATAAGCATCGTCTGTGACTACTCAGGAAAAGATGACTTTTCATCAAAATCCGGGTCCTAATGATGACAATGATTGCGAAATACATACTACTGATTTGAATTTGCTACAATTTTATCACTTTCTTATAGTACATACTGTGGCTATCCATTTGTTTCTCGCGATGTCATACAAGACTGAATTTGGCTGGCCCCGTAGCTCAGTCGGTAGAGCACCTACCTACCGTGCTAGGGGTCCCGGGTTCGATTCCCGTCGATGGTGGTGGGGATTTTTCTCCGACCAAGATAATTCCCCATCTTCCCCAGAGTCTGGAAGTATGAATGAGAGTGTGAATGTGTGCGTGATCTAGTGATTAAAAACCAAAGATAACGAGTTAACACCTTCAGTATGTTCCAAAGGAGAACGGCCGCCGATATGACCATAGCAGTTAAAGGCGGGGTATAAATGGAACAAGGGAAAAAAAAAGACTGAATTAAAGTGTTTAAACACTTGACAGACTACTCGGCTTTTACTTCCTCCAGTACCTAGACTGGACTGGACTAAAGGCTTATTTTGATTAAAATGAATACTAACCTTCTGAAGCAGAATCTTTAAAAGCTACAAAAAGTTAATATGGGTAGAGAAAAACGTATGAACAAAACACATTTTTAGAAAAATATTCGTGCGCGCGTGTATATACGTGTGTACAGTTCTTAAAGGTAAATAAAATAATCCGTGAATTATATTTTTTGAATTTCAGATTGATGCATAGTATGTAGATGTGTTTTTTAATATATTTGCCTCATTTGATAAGAATGACAATATACGTCGTATCTTTTTCTAGAAAACTGTAGGAAATGGATAAAAATAATTATTGGTTTTTGAAGTATTTAAAAATTTGATCGTTGTATCTCCTTTGTAGACGTTTCTCTTGAAAACATCTCAAAGAATTGATAATATATTGTAATGTCGTAGATAACTCGTTTCCAGTGCTTATTTTTGTTCATTACTAACTACACGTTCCTTCTATTTTCGTGACGCGTTTGTTTTTAGAAAAAATCGAGAACAGAAGGAATTTAGTTTAAATGGCACTGAAGGCTAAACGCCTGAGTTTACAACCGTAACATCATAAGACTCAGCTTAATCAAGTTATGCGAAGAGACTTGTTCTCAAGAGTAAGAGTCAAATGCATTCCTTGTTACAAAAGCTTAAAGAATTGTTATATATGGAAATGTAAGATAATGTAGATAGGTGCGATCTTATATATAAAAGTCACGATTGTTAGTCTCACAAAAACTCGAGAACGGTTGAACCGATTTGCCTAATTTTGGTTTTGAAGTATTTGTAGCACAAGGAAGGTTTAAAAAGTGAGAAAAAGAAGCTGAAGTGATAATGGACCGGGTTATTAACTAAATATAAAAGTACACACGCTGACCTTTACGGAACAGATACACTTTCTTTTATTTTCGACAAACAAAAGCATTACGAAGTACAAAGATATTCCACTCCTTGCCAAAGTCTTTAAATATATTTCACTTATAATACATTAAATAACGTTCATCGTTTGTTATCAAAGCTGAAATTCTTTTATGTAGCATGATGATATACCTTTCGAAGATTAGATATTCTTCTTCTTCACTTCATGGCATAGGCAATCAAGTGCCTGTTCCGCCTTCGAAGTCCTCCAGCCATCGTTTCCTGGGTCTGCCCACTGATCTCCTACTTTTAGGATGATACTGTAATATTTGTTTTGTAAGTCTATTATCTGGCATTCTTTCAACATGTTCCCTCCATTTTTGTTTGAGATCTTTTAACCTATCATTCAGACTAAAAACGTCCAGCTCATCTCTTATATTTTAATTTCTTATTAAGTTCCTCTTCGTGCATCCTTTCACACTTCTCAAGAATTTCATTTCTGAAGCCTGTATTTTACTCTGTTGCTTTTTAGTTAACGTCCAAGTCTCATTTCCGTATGTCAGTATAGGTAAAGCCATAACTTTGTAGAACTTTAATTTTGTTTCTTTGCGTGTTTTGTTTCTAAATGTTCTATTTATTGTTCCACACACTCTTTGAAATTTGCATATTTTATTGTAGACATCATATTCCTTGTCATAACTAACATCAGTTCCCAAGTAGTTAAAATGGCTTACCTGTTCAACGCAATGATTATTTATAACTATTTTTTTTTTCTAATTGGCTCTTTCCCAATGAATGCCATTACCTTTGATTTTATAAAAGAAATTTTCATACTATATTGCTTACAAAGTTCACTAAGTTTAAAAATAGATTTTTGCAGGGCAGACTCGCTATTTTGTATAATAACTAAGTCGTCAGCAAACAATAAAATATTTAAAAAGTTTTTATTTGAAATCTTAAAACCTACATTCACTAGCTGCTTCCATTTGCACACTAGGTCGTCAATATAAATACTAAAAAGTGTAGGTGATAAAGTACACCCTTGTCTGACACCCTGATTAGTAATAATTTTTTTAGAAATTTTACCATTGTTCCTCATATTTATTTTTGTTTGGAAGTAGAAGCATTGTATCATTTTTATTAATTGTTGTGGGTATCCTCGTTCTTCCAATATGTGCCACATTTTGCATCGGTTTACCCTGTCGAAGGCTTTTTCAAAGTCAACAAATGCCATATGCGTTTCTTTGTTAAACTCCCTATGTTTTTCAATTAGTTTTTTAACAATAAAAATGTTATCTACACAGGATCAGCCTCTTCTAAATCCACTAAGATTAGATATAAAATTAATTTCTGAACGTACTTTAACACTATAAATATTTGACCACAAACAATTGTCAAATATTGGTGAATCCTTGGATACTTTCTTTATAATTTATGTTTGTGAATTCGTGAATGTGAATTGAATTGCCACAAAATTAATTGAATTTCTTTGTGACTTTGTAGAGTTCGCGGAAACCTTTTTACTATGCCATGGAGAAGACGAACTGACTTAGGTAGTAGAAGTGAGTCAATTCTGCGACGAGCTACTTCACGTGCTGACCGCACAGATGAGCAGCGAGATATAGCTAATGCTCACAGTCGTGTTGGTACGTCAGAATTGTGTTCTAGATTGTCTGTTTCTTCTGAGGGAGTTGTTTTCGTACAAATCAGTTGACACTGTTATAAACCAGGATGACATAGTCAGCTATCATACAGTGTTTTTAAATTCATTAGAATTTCCTGTACTCCCATCTAACAATTTTAAAATTATAAGTAGGATCAGTTGTGATCATACTGTAACATTAACCAACCAAGATTGTGCAATGGAACGAGACTAACTGTGAAAACACTAATGAATCACATCATCGAGGCAACAATCAAGGGAAAGTACAAAGGAGAGGATACCCTGAATCCGCATATACTGGTTATACCAAGGGATTTACCTTTTGATTTTAAGCGTCTACATTTTCCCTTGCGTTTTTCTTTTGGAATGACCATAGATAAAGCGCAGGGGCAGTCGTTGGGAGTTCGCGGAATCAACTTGGAGTTTCCCTGCTTCTCTCATTGTCAATTCTGCGTCGCGTATTCCCGCGTCGGAAAACCATCATTTTTATATATTCACGCACCACAAAAAAGACTAAAAATATTGTTTATCAGAAAGCTTTAAATCGATTAACTTAATTGTAACTGTGTTGTATTTAAAATTCACCCACAATTGCATAATAAATAACTAATCCGATTTTGTTTTATTTATATACGAGAGCGGTTCAATAAAGAATGATCACATATTTTTTTCTTCAAAAAAGCACCTTTATTCATCCTGATAATTTTTATGGTCCTCAAAATAGCCTTCCCTGAATGCGATGCACTTATTCCAGCATTTCTGTCAGTCCTCAAAGACATATTGGACACCATTTGTTGAGAGATCCTTCAAAATCGCCTCCGCAGCCTTCACCACTGCTTCTGATGATGGATAATGCCTCCCACGAAGGCGTTTCTTCAAGTTAGGGAATACAAAAAAGTCACATGGGGCCAAATCTGCATTATAGCGAGGGTGAACGATGCCCTTCACGTTGATTTTTGCAAGATATTCAGCCACAACATTGGCAATATACAACCGCGCATTAACGTGTTGCAGCATCCAACCTGCTTCAAGGAAATGTGGTCTTTTGCGCCTGATATGGACTTGCAATGTTTTCAGGACATCCCTGTAGTATTGTCCAGTTCCTGAGGTGATAAAGCATTCCATGAATATCAAAGAAGGAGATGATCATAACTTTCCCAGCAGAAGCAACCACTTTTGCTTTTTGAGGGGTTGGTGATGAAGGAGATTTCCACACTGAACTTTGGTGTTTGTTCTCAGGATCAAAACGATGTAGCCAAGACCTGCATGCGAATGTCTTTTTGTTCGGGAATCAACAGTCTTGGAACCCATCGCGCACAAACACGTCTCATGTGTAATGTTTCTGTCACCAAAGGTGGGTGGCACCCAATGAAATGTTCAGTATTTCAGAAAGTTATCTTAAGGTAATTTGTCGTTCGTCTCTCACAATGGCAGCAATAGTGTTGATGTTTTCTTCCTTAAGAGCAGTAACTGAAGCACCGTGTCCACCTTCCTTTGAAATTCGTTGTCTCCCCTCTTTAAACATTTTAAAGCATCTTCAAGCTGTTTAAAGACTCTCCATAGACCTCCTGTAACATTGTATAAGCCTCAAATGAAGATTTGTTGAGACGAGAGCAGAATTTCAAAGCCGCATATTGTTCCTCGCGTGTTTCTTCCATTGCAGCGGTAGGCGATACTGATCATGTCTCAACTTACCTGGTTGTCACAGGCGGGAACCAGGAGTACCAACAATGAAACTACTACGGCATGTTTGTTTCACATTAAGCTAACAGAACAGAATAAGGCTGAATTTTAGTGCAAAAAATTATGACTGTAAAAGAATTACTATCATTCTTTATTAAACAGCCCTCGTAGATAAGTTCAGATAACTTTTATTGGCGCTACGGAGTTCGCCGGGTCACCTAGTTTTATTTATAAATCCATGTCCAAAATCTACGTAAACCAAGAGTTTATTGCCCGCCTCGGTAGCGTAGATAGTGACCTGTCTGGATAACGTTTTTCCGGGGTTTTCCCTTATCCTGAAAGACGAATGCCGGGTAACTAAGATCTATGTATCCTGGGCTCGTTTGAGCATCATTTCGCCCAATCCATTCATCGTCCGATATGGCTTAACGTTCGAGGACGTAACTTATGAAAGAAAAGTTTATTGGGCAGGTTGTTAATTATCACATCATTATCACATGACACCATCTACCTTCAACCAGCCTTGTAACATATTGATTTACATCACGCGTATACATTTGTGTGGTTTTGAAAATTAATTTTATTTGAGGCCTAATTTATATGGAAGTTAAAAAGAATTATTGATATCCACTTTTATCAGTATATGCCGCATTATTTTACATAACTGGATTACTTTAAATCTTTCGCTTTTGGGGAGGTCTTTATCAGAAGGTTCCTTTTTGTTCTCTCAGCGTTATCAATCCGTAAAGCAATTCAAAAAACAGTTAATGTCTTCACCGATAATAAGCTGTCAAGTAAGAAAAACCATGACCTATGCTGATAGAGACCAAGGAGTTTTTATGACCCCTTCATTATGGGAATTTTATTGTTCCTTACAGCGCGATAAGCAGCGATAAAATTTCAACAACGATTTCTTATCATTAATAATTTGTATTTTATCCATAAATTTTTTACTTTGATGTATAGCACTATAGATAGTTATTTTAATGGATATCTGTGTTTCAGTAGGTCAATTAGATTTATTTAGAGTTTTGAAAGTTTGAAAAGGAAGTACTGTCTGTATTTTTGCTTTCTGTGCGTTTTGATGTGGAATTCAGAAAATGAGATCTACTTGTTTGTTTTCCAGCGTGCTGAAGAGTCTTATTGGTAGTGGGAAAATTTAGAATGGTCTTCTGTAATATTTTCTCTGTAATTTTGAGCAGTTGCTGCGTCATATGATTTTAATAAATTAAATTGTGTTATTTCTCTATCTGCAATACTTATCATAAGTTGCTCTCATTCTCGTCCAACTGTTCAGCTAAACTTAAGAGATTGCCCGTCTCGGTAGCGTAGATGGTAGCGCGCCTGCCTCACGTTCAAGAGGTCCTGATTTCGAATCTCGGTTAGGGTGAGTTACCTGGATAAGGTTTTTTTCGAGGTTTTCCCTTATCCTGAAGGACGAATGTCGGGTGACTCTAAGCTCCATGGACCACAGGCTCATTTGAGCACCACTTCATCCTTCTATTCATCGTCCGATATGACTTAACGTTGGAGGACGTAAATTACAAAAAATAAATAATAAATAAATAAATAAATAAACAAATAAATAAATAAGTAATAAATAAATAAATAAATAAATAAATAAATAAATAAATAAATAAATAAATAAATAAATAAATAAATAAATAAATAAATAAATAAATAAATAAATAAATAAATAAATAAATAAATAAATAAATAAATAAATAAATAAATAAATAAATAAATAAATAAATAAATAAATAAATAAATAAATAAATAAATAAATAAATAAATAAATAAATAAATAAATAAATAAATAAATAAATAAATAAATAAATAAATAAATAAATAAATAAATAAATAAATAAATAAATAAATAAATAAATAAATAAATAAATAAATAAATAAATAAATAAATAAATAAATAAATAAATAAATAAATAAATAAATAAATAAATAAATAAATAAATAAATAGACAAATAAATAAACAAATAAATAAACAAATAAACAAATAGATAAACAAATAAATAAAAATAACCTTAAGAGTATAACAAGTACGCAATTATAAATTTCTTTGCAGTTCCTCGGGTTTATCTTGCAACATGGAAATTCACGTGCGCATTGTTGCCTGCGATGATATAAGTAACACATGACTGCCTAATCCCACATCGCACCACTTCCATGCAACCTTCCGATTGACTCCACGTGATATAAGTAACCCATGACTGCCTAATCCCACATCGCACCACTTCCATGTAACCTTCCGATTGACTCCACGTGATATAAGTAACCCATGACTGCCTAATCCCACATCGCACCACTTCCATGTAACCTTCCGATTGACTCCACGAGATATAAGTAACCCATGACTGCCTAATCCCACATCGCACCACTTCCACATAACCTTCCGATTGACTCCACGTGATTATATTGTAGCTATCTTTAATACCTTCAAGCGCAAAGTTTTAAAGACTACTAATAGACGGCGGTGCAATAGATATTTCGTCAATTAGGGGTTTCTTAGAAGTTCGCGGCAAATTGCTAATATACTCAGCTCCATTAACATCGGATGCTGAAATAAACCCACTGTCTTCAAAGTCATCATCCAATTCAGAGTCACTTTCTCCTAAATTTATAATGAAGTTGTCCAACGTATAAATGTATTCATCTTTTCTCCAGATCTTCAAAGGCGGTCTTCCAATTTTCTGGAGTAACTTTTAGTGATCATTGCGGAAGATCTCAATTAAATCTTGTTTTTTGAATTTCACATTAGGTTTCGTCACATCTGCTTTGATGTGTGGTCACATTGGGTCTAAAGTATCCATATCGCACTAATATGGAGGGAAGCTACGTTCATTTAATTCAGTTTTGGAGTCTATCACATTCTTTGTTCCTTTTAATTATGTCATGCAACACTGATTTTATGCCATACTTTCATTACTTCTGTATTTCACTATCTATATAGAACATGTTTGTGAATAAGCAAGCCTTGCACTAGTTGATGCTCCTGAAATGTTGGCCAATTTCAGCATCTCCTTTAGTAACATGGGTAAGTAAAGCCGTTAAAAGTTGTAAGAATATTTTATGGTTTCATCCGCGTCTTTCTGTGATAGGGCACCCATTAGGGAAGGGTATCCGTCCACTTCAGCTGCTTTAGTGCGAGCGCTGCGGACCCTTAGCACCACACCTCTGACGTTAAAGTCTGTCTAGTGAACGTTTGCCCCTCAAAGGTAACTCTCCATCCCGCCCTCTAATGACCGTCTCCACATTTCAGAAATGGAACACTGTCGTTGAGGACCAATAGCAACCCTGATTTTCTCGAAGTGACAGGCGCATGTCTACTCCACGTGGAGTCTCAGTTGCCAAAGTTCCAACTTCCAGTTGATCTGTTTCATTACGTGCAGAAATTCGTTGTGCGTCACGATGTGGAGACCGTGGGAGGGAAATGTAGTGGTAAATGCAAATAAAGTAGTAGATTACTTTCAGTCAAGTGAAAATAATAAGAGTGATAACAATAGTGTGAATAGCTGGGCCGAGTTATATTCCTGGAAAAGCCTCAAAAAACAAAGTTATAACGGGAACTGTTTCTAAGCAAATTCAAGCGCTTGTTTTGAACACATATAAATATGTGCTGACAATCTTGGTAAGGGGTCGTGCAGTTGATGATAAATTCTGGGTTATTCACAGAAATACAGTAAGAAATATTGTGACGAAATGAATACCAAAGACGTCGATCAGGTGTGAAAACAAAAAGAAACGTTTCTCTAAAGTAGATAATTTCACATGCGATTTAATTCGTCAAGAAGTTTATAGATTTTATGCAAAAGGGAGAGCGCCCACCTTAGACGAATTGGTTGCACATTTGCAAGAAATTTGTGATTTTCCTTATGGGCACTCCACTTTACGCGGTCGCCTAAAGAAGCTGTGTTTCAAATACCGCACTTTGAATAAGTTAAGGGTTATTATCGAATCCAGTAGTATTGTAGCTTGGCGGTTGTAGCTGTAGATTGTAGTTATTTGGATTGGGTTGGACTCGAAGGGGCAGTGTGTTCCCGTAACCCGCGGGAAATCGGGTAGGCTTCGGCCGCCCGGAAGGGGCAAAGAGTTGCCTAAAAAGTCCCGGGTACTAGCCTGCAGAGCTAGTAGAAGGTGTGCTAGATCACCAGGCGGCCCCATCGAGGTAATTCGGTAGTCTTCCCTGCGGGGTTTACGCGCGTAAGTGGCGTATCCACTTCCATCCCGTCTTGACGTTGTCGATGGGGGGGGGGCTTTATAGACTCAAGGCATTGCCCCAAGGAAAGACCCCGGAGTTTTCCATCGCTTCTGGGTAACAGAGGCCGGAGTCTTCCGACTTTCGGGTAGTACTCACTGAACATATGTGATAGCGGTAGATGGCATCAAGCGCCGAGGGAGAGGACAGGCAAATCACCGCTCAGCCGGTTCCTGTGTTTTTGGGTCTCTTGGTATATATATTACGCGTGAGATGGCAATGCCAAAACATTTTAATAACCCTCAAGTAAGAAAGTTTCTCGTTATTTCCATAGCTTATTTGGTAAGTAGGGTATATTACAATTGTATAGCATGTCTAATTGGTTAAATTTAGACATTAGACAACTGATATTTTATAATGAAGAGGTGATTAGACTTATTTTCTCAACTTCCTAGGTCTAGTCTTTTCAAAAGTGGTAAAGTTGGTAGCCTGGGAGTATAAATTTATAGTCACTTGTATAAACCCTATTTCCCTGTTTATATTAATGGTTTCTTGTGAGAATACTATAGCATTTATGTTATTAAGTAGCTAAGGGACCAAAGGAACATTACTACTACAAACATTCGATGCGTACTGCCATTATCTGAAGGAAAAAAAAAAAACACTTCGCGATTACTCCAAACAGTGAGAATTCCATCACCAATAGGTGCTTAGTAAATCCAAACCTTAGAACACTATCGTGGTTAGAGGGAGAATATGGTGTTACAGAACATTTGTAATCCATTATAACATTGTATAACATTTAAATTATACAAGATAAAAGGAAGTATTCATTACAAATCCTTGCACCAACATGCAAATCAGAAAATCTTTATCTAGGTTAACATGCATTAGATAGAGGAACGGGTGTTTTCAAGAGTGTCTTTTACTTAAGAAGTGAGTTATATGATTTTGCTGTAGCTGATGAATTCTAATTCAGCAAAAAGCACTTATTTACACGGAATATAATGACGTAGCAGTCAAGCATCTTATTAGCTTTTTATCTTTTATGGTAATTTATTGGACAGACGCTCCTTAGTAGCCAATTTCCTTGCTGTTAACTATATCGAATGAATAACATATTCCTCCATTCGTCATAAGTTTTGACTTACTTTTTCAAAATAAGTTTTAACTCTTTTTTTTTTCCTTTAAATAGTTGCCAGATGTAAGAAAGTTATGCATGAAAATTAAAACTGGTTTTTATATTTGTTCATGTGAATTAACAGAATCGAAAATAACTGAACGTTTATTTATACGAGGGGGGACCCAAAAGAAACCGGATTGTTGCATAAAAACTTTATTGATGAACTTTTTACAAAATTAGTTCAGTCACCTTCAAAATACTCTCCATTACATGCGATGTACTTGTCAAGTCTCTTTTCCCACTGTTGGAAGCATGTTTAGAACTCTTCAAGTTTGATATTGTCCAGTGCCCTTTGCGGAGCTCTTTTTACCGCCTCCACATCGTCATAGCGCTCCCCTTTCAGCGTTTTCTTTTTCATTCGTGGAAATAGGAAAAAGTCGCATGGAGCTAGGTGCGGCGAACACGGAGCGTGGGGAACGACAGACCACCTCTGAGATGCCAAATAATGGGTCACTCGTAAGGCCGCGTGTGTTGGAGCGTTATCGTGATGCAGAAACCAGTCACCTGATCGCCAAAGTTCCGGGCGTTTCGTCCTCACATCCTCTCACAGACGCCTTAAAACATCCAAGTAAAAGTTCTGGTTAACAGTCTGGCCAGGAGGTACGAATTCCCGATGCACAATTCCACGAACATCAAAAAAGACAATCATCATCTTCTTCACATTTGACCTCACTTGCCTTGCTTTTATTGATCTGGGAGAGTTGGGAGTCCTCCACTGGCTTGACGCTTGCTTGGTTTCTGGGTCATACCTGTAACACCAACTCTCATCACCTGTAATGACTTTGTTCAAGAAGTTTGGATCACGTGCAATCTATGTTTTCAAGTCCTGACACACATTCATGCGGATGATTTTGTGCTCCTTTGTGAGAAGGCGCGGAGCAAATTTGGCAGCAACACGTCTCGTGTGCAAATCCTCCCTCAAAATCCGCTGGCACGAGCTCCAACTGATTCCTGTCGCTGCTGAAATTTGGTCGATCGTTTGGCGACGATCCTCGTTGATCTTCTGGTGGACCTTATCAATGTTCTCCTCATTTCGCGATGTTGAAGGGCGTCCACAACGAGCTTGGTCTTCAACACATATCTCACCACGTTTAAAGCGCCCAAACCACTCGAAAACCTGTGCGCGGCTCATAGCGTCCTCCTGGAAAGCTTCCTGAAGCATTTGGTGTGTCTCTGTTGCAGTTATTTTAAGCAGGAAACAAAATTTCACACACACACTTTGTTATTTTAAAGTTGCCATAACGATTTCGCAGAGATAACCCGCCAACAGTCAGTGAAACACAGTGCTACAATTGCACGTTCAGCTCTGCACTGACGCCGTCTGCACAGCTGTTTCATGAATATCTCTACTAACACCATCTAGCGCGAGAACCCTGCACTACGTCTACGAGTGGCAGCGCCCTCGGAGTCCGGTTTCTTTTGGGGTCCCCCCTCGTATGTTTATATAAATTTCTGTTTTGAGCAATACTTCCACACATTATCACGATTTCTGATTACTTCTGTGATCTGCTGGTTATTATGCAGGTTTGGCTTCCAGGCTGGAGAATGTTCATTTTCCCTTAGCCAAGATAAGTCACTATTCTCCCCTGAGTCTCTAAGTACGATTGAGAGTGTAAATGTGTGTATTTGACATTTGTGTTTCAGCTTTAAGCAAAAATGTAACACAACACCATGCACACACAAACAAAATAAATATTAAAACCTATATATATATATTTGAGAAAAGCATATTTGTAATACTGTAGTGTCATATGATATGCTGTGCTTGTAAAACTTAGCGCCAGCTTAGAAAAAGTAAGGACTGTATGCACCACGTTAACACAATCAATCTGTTGTGGTAGTTTCTTCCTTTAAATGTCTGGCCATTGAATGTATATCTTGTTCGTTAAGACTGATTTATGAAGCGACATGAAAACCCCAGGGAAATCCCCTGACAGGCCTGGCGCATTACAGAGTACATTAGTTAACTGCTTCATTGAGGGCTATAAATACGTTATGAATTGGATTGTAGAGCAGTTGACCTATGATCAGAAGTAGTGATTCCTCGTGACCGTCTTTTGTCATTAGGGTCATGATAGCATCTGCAACCTTCCTCAACACTGCCCTGTCTGCTGCCATATATCATTCCTCTTGTTTTTTTAAAAGAACTCAAACTAGGTTGTGAATTCTTCCAAAGCAGAATGTGAATTATTTTCAACCCGTAAACTGAACAACTAAATAGTCATGTGCATTAGGTTTTTTGAGCTAAAAGTTGAAGGTCATTAACATTTCGTTTAAGGTAGTAAAATAGTACGGCGGTTAAAGCAATTGTCATTAAAATATCCTACATATAAGTATATTGTATTTTTTTGGTTAATTGATGGAAATTAATCATAATTAATCATAATCATATATAGGCTAAGGTTTTCTATAGATAGAGTCATCATGAAAAATTCAATGCCATGGCCGGGATTTAAACCACAGATCTCCTGGTTTCCGTGCAGTCGCTCTAAGTCATTGAGCTACCATGGCCAACGTGCCGTCCTGACATTAAATTCTCCAGTTGACTCATGTATTTTCCCGGTGAACCACTATGGGCTCTCGCATCCCAGATACACCGTTTGTGGCCTCTTGTGCAGAATTTAATGTCAGGACAGGCTACAGTCAATTTGATCATGGGCCAAATCTGTGTTCTAGATCATTTTTAGTGTAAGAAAGACAAGTTCTTTTACAAAAGTTCCTTCAGTGTAATTTTGGTATTGCATAAAAATGGATAGAGTATTTTAATTTTTCTTCTGTGGTTAAATAAATAACTTGAGGTATATTTTCATACATTAGTATTTTGTTATCTTTCATTTTTTTAAATGTGACAGAAGCAAAAATGGAGCAAATGCAAGATTTAAGAATAACGCTATTGGTTAAATCACTGAATGAAACAGAAAAAAGAACCCACAATGCTAATTAAAATACTATTTTAATACCTTAACAATCATTTTCTTCTCTTTAGGGTCGACATACATTCAACAAAGCAGAGTGACTTCTTAGTTCATACCATAAAACCTGCAACTCATGGAATGGTTGCATTGCAGCAGCTTCTCGAAACTTTGACAATCTCGAAATTTTAGGTTAGAGTTACCCCTACGGAACAAGTTCCGAGAAATTATCAGTCACATATGACACATCTCCACACATATCAGTCAAGCAGACCTGAAGGATGTAGTGTGAGATCTTAATCTTGGAACAGAGCAGACTTAAGAATACAGCAATAAATCTATTAGCATCCGAAACCTCTTTCAGATATCGAAGTAATTTTCCACATATTATAAGATTCGTAATGAATTTTAGTTATACTCAAACATCGATTCATCAAAAATATGTTGAAAGTTGTGCTTTAAAACGATGGAAATAAAATACTAGTAATTTTGTTTGCTCACAGTTTATTATCATTTTGAGGGAAATTAAATACGTATAAAATTTGTTAGACGTTATGATTTTTAAAGTTATAACTCTGGTACTTGGTTTAGAAAGTGGATTTGTGAAGTAGCGTTGCTGTAAAAGCAGGAAACGCCACTACAAAAGTTAAGAATTCCCCATTTGGGTGTCATTTGCAGTAGATACGTTTGTAAACAGAGCTATGGACAGAGCTATGAACTTCTGCCTTCTTTTCATGTGAATTTATGTTTATTCAAAACCTGGTAAGAGGATTCAAGTTGGTGTTAGACTTGGATATTTTAAACAGATGTTCCCAGACATTGTCACCATGATACTATGTTGGTATTTGTGAATATTCCTGTAATGATGAACAGAGAGAAACCTTTCATCGGGGCATTGCTACAGTTGAAAACCGTTACCAAGAAAGATGGGATCCATGATAGAGCCTTCGATTCGAAGTACACATAAAAATCAAGAAGGAAACACTTTTAAAGGAAGGCAAACTTGTAGGTAATTATAGGTTATACAATGAAGGAGGAAACCTTAGGCACTATGTATTGTATGAATCTATTATGATTAATAATCACTAGGAGGAAGGGATGAAGTAAAGGAGATCCAAGCGTCTGTATGTTGAAGGATGACAGGCCACAGATACGCCTATAAGTTCCTGCACTCTGGGGCTGTGAAGAGGTGAATGACCCGTCAACCAAGCAGCCTTCTAATGTCAGTGGGAAACACTCTTTTCCTCTGAACAAGCATCCGCACCATAATAGGTCATGAAACCTGGAATGGATGATAAGGAAATAGAAAAGACGAATTGATGGAAATAAAATCGTGCTGGAACGAGAAGCCATTGATAACATTATCCTACCGTCCAGGAAAACCACAAAAATTCTATAGTCAGAGTGGACGGTCGACGGAAATGGAACCCTAATGCAAGCCTCACACGCTACCGGAGCTGGCGTGTAAATTCACAAAATCCTTAGCTAATTAAAATACCAGTTACCTAACAAATGTAACTTCATAGAACATTTCTGAGTTTATTTTCAATTTCATTGACACAAATCACTCGTTTACAAATCTATAGAAGGTTAAAATTTGTTGTCTAGTAGTGACAGACAGCAGTTAGGCTAAAACTTCAACATAAACCAGACTTCTGTTGTAACATAAGGGAAAATTGGAAAAGAAGATAGCTGCTCTGCTCAAGGTTTCCAAATGAAAAATTATATGAAAAAATAAAGAAAAAGAAAAGAAATGAAAGAGGAAAAAACGATGATGAAAGTTGAGAATAATTTTGTGTTATCTTTGCCTTTCTTGTTTTCAAGGGACGCAGTTCGAATTGCTATTTATGTCCGTGATCGCTCCTAGTTCACCAGTTCTTGCTTATTTTACTCTGTCCATTAATTTTTCTGCTCTCTTCTCTTTCCGCTCTTCAGTGGTAGACATCCTTGATTGGTGGTTCACCTCCTATGGTGAGTCGGTTGGATAATTGATTCCTGTGATTGAATTCTTTTCTAACCTGCAGCTGCCGGATTTTGTCCATTTTATTTATTTGTTTGTTTGCTCCGTCTTCACTCCTTCCTCAGCTTTTTATTTGAATCTCAATCTCTTACTGCCTTTTTAAGAGGAATGTTGTAGGTACAGGGCATTGTTATCGTCATCCGATTACAAACACTTCTTATTCCTTTGAATAAGGGGCATATTGGAACGTTACGGTTGTTCCAAAATGTCATTGCATTCGATCTGGTAATACACAGGGTGATGTACTTTGGGATTTCATTGTTAAACCTATGTGCAAAAGTGTTAATTTTTTTTCGTCATAAAACTATATAAAAGAATTTCTTAGAATATTATAGATATTCTTTATGTGTTAGATGCCTTAATTTATGTCTAATAACTGTAGAAATTAACCAAGATAGAAATATAACACGCACATAAAAATCACATAAGGTCATTTGTGAGACAGTTGAGTATTTCCTTAGGAATGATAAGATCCTTGTGATGCCAGCTAATATTGGGCCTTTTTATAAATAAATAAATAAATAAATAAATAAATAAATAAATAAATAAATAAATAAATAAATAAATAAATAAATAATAAATAAATAAATAAATAAATAAATAAATAAATAAATAAATAAATAAATAAATAAATAAATAAATAAATAAATAAATAAATAAATAAATAAATAAATAAATAAATAAATAAATAAATAAATAAATAAATAAATAAATAAATAAATAAATAAATAAATAAATAAATAAATAAATAAATAAATAAATAAATAAATAAATAAATAAATAAATAAATAAATAAATAAATAAATAAATAAATAAATAAATAAATAAATAAATAAATAAATAAATAAATAAATAAATAAATAAATAAATAAATAAATAAATAAATAAATAAATAAATAAATAAATAAATAAATAAATAAATAAATAAATAAATAAATAAATAAATAAATAAATAAATAAATAAATAAATAAATAAATAAATAAATAAATAAATAAATAAATAAATAAATAAATAAATAAATAAATAAATAAATAAATAAATAAATAAATAAATAAATAAATAAATAAATAAATAAATAAATAAATAAATAAATAAATAAATAAATAAATAAATAAATAAATAAATAAATAAATAAATAAATAAATAAATAAATAAATAAATAAATAAATAAATAAATAAATAAATAAATAAATAAATAAATAAATAAATAAATAAATAAATAAATAAATAAATAAATAAATAAATAAATAAATAAATAAATAAATAAATAAATAAATAAATATAAATATATATAAATATAAATAAATATATATAAATAAAAATAAATAATACATAGTAAATAATTAATAAATAAATAATAAATAAATAACCCATAACATCCCTTAAAGGGCCTCCCATCTACTGGTGACGTCAACTCGGCCGTTTCCTACAGGGTGAGAAAATCACTGAAAGATATCAGTTCTTTGTCTATCCTTAATATTGTATCGTTATATCTAGAAATGACTGTTAATTTTCACTCTCCGTAGGGGAGGGGATCCGTCCCCTTCAGCTGCCGTGGTGCGAGCGCTGCGGGCCCTAGCACTCGTGGTACCTCTGACGTTACCAGAGGGACCTCGGGCCGAACATTCAAGTCCCTCCCTGAATGGGAGTAGTTCGGATTGGGTTGGACTCGAGAGGGCAGTGTTTCCCGATACCCGTGGGAGATCGGGTACGTCTCCGGACGGGGTTGAGGGAAGCCATATATTCTCACGTAGTAGCCAGCATAGCTAGTAAAGGTGTGCTAGATCACCAGGCGGCCCTACAGAGGTTAATCGGTAGCCTTCCTCTTTGGGGTTGGCGCGCGTAAGTGGCGTATCCACTTCCATCCCGTCATGAGTCCATAGGACCAATTTGGAGGGGGGGCTTGTTAGTCTCTAAGGCTTGCCGTATGGAAAGCCCCACGGAGGCGCATGGCACCCTTTCGAGACAGCTCAGTAACTCCCTGGTCATTAGACGGGGGGGGGGGGGGGGTCAGTCTTCACTTTGTGTGGATTGCCCTGGTAGATACCCTCGAGTTTATCTGTTCATTTTCACTGTCACTTTCACTTTATAGCTGCTACCACTTGCTTCCATTGATGTTTGTCTTTAGCCGTCCTAATTCACTTTGTATCTAGCCCATCCTTGAACTCTTGGGACCATCGTAGCTTCAAACGTCCTCTACTTCTCCTCCCTTGTCGCACATCCCATACTCTTATGGCGTATGCCCATTTGTCGTGATGCATTCTCGCCACAAGTGCTGCCCATTGCCATTCGCTCTGGTGGCTAAATCTTCTAGGCCGCTTTTTCTTCGCAACACTTGTCTTCACTTTATATTTTAGGATGATGCTCAGGATCTTCTCTTCCATCTTCTATTGGCATGTTTGTAGTGTCAGAGGCTGTTTATTCGTTAGTACCCAAGTTTGGCAACCGTATAGTAAGACTGGAATGATACAGGTTTGAAGGGTTTCTGTTCTAATATCTGGTCTTAAATGTTTGTTTTGAAGAATGAATTCTAGAATTTACCCCATGCTAATTTTACTCTTCTCCTTATTTCTGCATCCCTTGTCCCTGATAGACTCACCATTTGTCCTAGGTAAATGTAGTTGTTACAACATTCTACTTGTTCTCCATCTACTTGAATAATGCTTTCTGTGGAATTAGACATATTTTAATATTATTTGTTTATTTATTAACACATTACAACTAAGCAAGAGCTCATCTAGTAATATTTTCTTCTTAAGCAAGTTCACAAAGTATAGGCCAGTCTTCCACTGAAGGCTCCCAAAGTTTACACCAATTATTGCGGTCACATTTAGTCATCTGGCTTATTCTTTCAATCTTCGAACTTCACACTTGCTAAGCCTTTCAACATTTCTTTGTTTTCATAGTGCTGCACTCTTAAACGATGTTTCGTTACGGTCTTTATCATTTCTTCTGTAACAGTGTCGATCTTAAGACCTTGATCCTTGCGCATATACCATGGTGTATTAATGTTAATATGATAATTATTTAACTATGACATCTTAAATAGTTTCTAAGGCTATGAGTACATCAAAATTAACATTGGCTTTAGATCTTCCCTTTAATTACAAAATATGTAATTATCTGACTCAATGTCGATCTCACGATAGGTATTTGCTAAGACTATTTACTGAATAGAGCATTTAATAATATTTTTAGTAAAACTAAAATAACAAGAGTATTCACATCTAATAAATGCTGTTTCACTAAGCTTTTACATTTCTTATCGTTAAGAAATTAGATCTTCTGTGTTCCTTAGCATGCTTTCATAGATTTTTATGGCTTATAAATTAGAAAATATTTTTGTGAACCTGTAGCCATTACTCCACACAGTTGGGAATCAGTGAGACACTCTCATTACGACAAGCTTTCAGTGAGTCCTTCAGTTAATTTGAAGTCTTATACATGCTTAGAATCAGCTTATTCTAATGAGTTTTCTTACAATGTATTTCTTTTTTGTAATCTATGGACTTTTTTGAGTATGGAAGTATTGCAGAAAAAACTCATAGCTGACGTGGGCCGCAATAGTGGAAGGTGTTAGGTTCGGTCCTCGTCGACCTATACTGTGCTTTAGGTTTCCTTATGGTTTCCCCTTGTGTCTAGTCGAATGCCTGGGTGCATTTTCTACTTCACGGGATTCCCGGATGTGGACAGATCGCACAGGCGGGTGCGATATGCCAAAACTTCTTCTCTAGTCCCCCTTCAAGTAGCAGTCCAGACCGCTAGGATCGCTTTGTCGCCTTTTTCTTGGGTGGTGCTAACAGGTTTCATTGGTGCGCCGGGTGACAATCTATCAAACTTTCTGCACGTCTCAACGATCACTGACTGTGCCATTCATCGGTCTGTAATTTCCTTGTGGGGTTGATTCCCCTCAATAGATCCCCCGCATGATCGCAATGGACGAGGTGTAACCCTTGCATTCCTTAATTCCCAAGATGTAACAAAATCAAACAAAGCGGGCATATGGAATCAAATTTTAGAGCTTACGCCGTAAAAAATTAGAGATTGTTCACCACTCTAATCTCTTCAGTGATTATAAAACAATGCATGTATTTAATGGCACCATTCTCAATTATAGTTATCTTACTTAATCCATCTCTTATTTCTTTTCTCAGATAATTTAATTACGTTTTCCAAGATCATGTTTATTGTAATTAGAAAATAATTTACAGTACTTGGTTTGATATAATTATACAATAAGCTGTTATCCTCATTTAAATTGTCAAGCAACAATTGATACTCGTCATACTGGAGGCAGTCTAGCACAATTGATTCAAGTCAACATTGGCTGAACACTCGCCTATGCAATAAACAGCCCAAGGAACTACTGTGAATTGATTGCGTGTGTTTTGTTTTTATGATCTCCGGAGCTTATTCCAGTTTATTCGTTTGTTGTCATTATAAACGAAATGCGTTTTCCGGAAGACGTTGTAGTAGAAGCTGAAAAAAACAACAACACAGAATTATGCTTAATTCCAAGAAAGTTAGGTGCTTGAGAAAGAATATGATTTCTTAATTGGAAAGTAAAAAATATTTATAGATGTTTCAAAAACATTGGTTTTGGTATAGATTTCAGAACAGGTTAATATTATTTATTATTTATCATATTTCAAAAATTAAATATTTTATGATGTGATTATTACTGTGATACATTAAATAATATAATTATTTAAGAAATTATTAACGCCCTTTATCAGCAATAAAAGTATTTATAATCTTGCTATACAAAAATAGAAAAATAAAAAAGGTATTTTGAAAGCTATCTGAAATCTTGACACTATTTTAGCAGGTTTGCTATTTCAGTTCTCATATATATATATTAGTTACATATAGTTCTATATGTTAGTAGGCTATATAACATTGAACACATTAAATATAAAATGTGGATAAAGTGAACTGATAATATGCTACATACATATTCTTCACAACCAAAACAGCCACGAGCATAGGTTAAGTATTTTGTATGGAAGAGTTATTGAAAATACAGCCATAGATTCTAATTAAGTACCGTTGTAAATTAGCTGTGATCATTTATCAAGGAAATAAAACATACTGTCTAAATTTACATACTGACTATGAAAGAACGGACGGAAGCTTTTCCAAAACATGCAATCCAGAAAAACCTGAAGAAAAAATATCCAAAATTAGAAGCGAACAGAATTAAAGCCAAGTGTCATCAGGTCGTATACAGTCTGTGCACTTTCTATACGGAAACAGTCACAGGAAACGTAGTTTTATCAGAATAAAATGTTTCTTTTTTTCCTGTTATTTGACTGTGTTTTGTTTACATTAATGAAAGATGTTTATTTAACTGTTCTTTGTTTATGTTCTTTGAAATTTATTTGACTGTCATTTGTCTATATTTGTAGAGCATTGTTAAATATTCATTTGGTATACTGATTTATGGGATGAATGTGATATCTTGTGTTATTTAACAATATTATATGTGTTGTTGAATGTAAAGAAGAGGATTCTAATTTTGTTGATGGTTAGCTATTGAGACGATCTCATTGAGAGGCTGTGAATTTATTCAATAATATGTACCCTGATCGTGCTTCAATGTTACGTGCAATGGTGACAAAGAGATATAAGAACATTTACTGAAATTAGTACTTTACGAGCTTAGACCGTCCATTGGATATTCTCCTCCAAATGCAAGAAAATTCAGAAGTATCTACAACAATTTTGCCGTTAGAATACAATATAAACCAAGTTTCGGTGATGGAAATCCTTAAAAAAAAACCGAGCAACATTTTTATTTCGTTCAACTTTGATATGAACATTTAGAAGAAATACTGGTAAAAATGGGGTTTTGAGAATTAGTGTAGGAGTACATTGACACCCTGACAACAATCAATTGTTTTTCCCTTGGGAATGGATTTGTCAACACAGTCACAATAGTCGATTCTGCTCAAGCATAGATGTACATAAATGGAACCACACGCTATTTCCACGGGAACTAAATGTTTGAGCCCGTGTTGTTTATGCCAATACTTAAACGCTAAACATTATTAGATACTTAGTATTGTTTCGAAATCAAGTAGTATCGGCTATTGTAAACTTGTTTGCACCCACTCAGCTATCGCTGGTCAGAAAGTGCCCCATTTTTCAATAAAATTGAGCTTCAATGCATTTTGGATACATTTATTTATCACTACTTAAACCGGTTTTCTCACAACGATGGATTGTAGAACAGGTCACTAAAAATGGCAAGTAAGATCTCAGAATTTATCGCTTTTGGAGACCTTTTTGCAGGATCATTTGAAAACAGTGATGTATCAGGACATACCCCAAAACTTAGGAGTTCTGAAACATCGAATAATGGAAGCCATAAAAGAAATTTCTATATCCTGGTTAAGTGAGTGTTTTCTGTAATTGACTGTCATATTGACAGGTAACTGAGGGAACTGCTGCAGAATTTAGAAGTTGAACTACCTTTGTTTTTTTTTTCTCTCTTTATTCTTTTCATGTTTTTCTTTGCTGTTCTTTGTGGATACTTGTTGAAAAGTTACTGAGGAATACTATCGGAATATGAAATATGATATATATTTCATATTAGGACAGTATTCCTCAGTAGCTTATGCGGTGTAAGATACAAGCTGTAGGATTTAGAATAATAAAGTAGCAGTCATAAATCGGTAATATCATTTATGAAATGTATAGTTAAAATGTTCAACATATTCTACAGACGGGGTACAAACATTTAGAAGAAAATACTTAATCTATACTTACGCTTACGTGAAATATATGTAAATATACATTCTGTCAAGAAAATACCGGGAATTGATCATATAAAGATCTCGTATAAAAGGGGATTCGAAATTATTGCTGTCGCTAACACGTTCGTGTGAGTGGTACAGTGAATTCAAAAATGGTTGAGATGTGGTGGAAGATTTGCCTCATTCTGGTTGGTCATCAACGGTTTCAACTGAACTGAACATCGCTAAAGGTGTCTGAAACTCGTCACTTAGGTCTGAGAGAGATTGCCGCTGAACTTCTTGTGTATGATGAGTCGATTCGTACCATTTTCAACGATTGCTTGGGCATAATACGTGTTGTCATTCGATTAGTTCCGAAAGATTTGAACTTTCTACAAAAACTCAATTGCGTAAGGATCGTTGAAGACATGCAGACCCCACATTTGAAACGGATTGTAACTAGTGATGAAACGTGGGTTTGCAAGTTTAATACGCACACCAGTCAAAGAGCTTCCGAGTGGCGCCTTCCAGCTGAACCGAAACCCAAAAGGGTACGTCAAACTCAATCAAAAGTGAAAGTCATGTTGACAGTTGTCATGCACTTGGAATTTTTGCCAGGTCAGGCGGTCTGAGCGTTATGTGGCGTTTGAGAGAACAAATATGGAGAAAAAGACCAGATTTGTGGAAAGATAACTCATGGATTCTTCGCTACGATAACGCCAAACTCAAAAGCCTGTCATTGTGAACGAATTTATGGCCAAAAACTCAACAAATCTTATCGAAAAACCAGCGTATTTACCTCATCTGGCTCCGGGCGACTTCTTTCTTTTTCCAAAACTCAAGTTACAACTTCAAGGCTCCCGCTTTCGGCGATAGAAGACGTAAAGGAGAATTGATTGTAAAGTATCGACACATCTTCGAGATGCACTAACAAAATGGCGTCCTGTAAACAAACTAGATGACAGATGAAAATCAAACTCCGCGTGGGTATAGAGGAAAGGTGTACCAACTTAGCGACTACAGTAATTCCGAATCTCTCTTATACGAACTTTTTATAAGATCAATTCCCGGTACTTTCTTAACACAGTAATATATAAACATATATCTTTAACAAAGTCTCTAATAGGTAATTTGACTAAAGTCCAATATGTTACACGATTGTTTGTAACGAGTTTTGTGTAATTTCTTATATCTGATAAACCATAAAAGATTGACAAAAACGTACTATACAATACAGAACTGCAGAACTCTTTCAAATGCAGTTTGTTTCTCGTACTCTTTGAGCATCAGCATTTTGTAGATATTCTGTTTTTACTATTTCAACTTGTCCATATTTGTCATTTTTTATGTGCTGTCAACATTCAGTTTTTCTAAGATCATGAAATTTCAAGGCCAGCATGTAGCAACTCTCAAAACATACGACTAGCAACTTCGTCTTTTATCCACTTCGTAACGACAAATTCTACAAAGGGCATCTCGGTTAATTTGAAATAGTTACAAAAATAATACATTTAGCAAGAATAGTAACTAATCAAAATAAAAGTTAGTGGCTAGGGAAAGTAATTTTTTCGTCAGTTGTTTGAAGGAAAGGCTTTGAGTCGCGGATCTTTAACTCGGCCGTTGCGAGGAAAAAGCAGTTCCTCACGTGCGTTGTACACTCATCAACAACAAGTCACAGATCGTATTAAATAGCATACCAGTGCATTGTGTGATGACGTACCGCAGCATTTGTCATTTTGTATCTTCGTTACTCCACATGATTCTCATACAAAGAGGTTCATCATCCAGTCTATTGGCGTGTGTTCATTGTTACACCCCCCTCCCTGCCTCCCTCCTCCTGTGGTGGGATTGACCTTAGGAGGTCATTGAGCCTGTGTTCACAACAAGAGGCTAGGCTGAGACAGAGAAGGATGGGCTCTCGTACTCAGCGGCGGAATGGTTCAAGGTTATGCGGTAGCAACCGGATTCGAATGCTGGATCAATCAGTTTGGTTCTTCGATCTGGTAAATTTTCAGTAATATGCTATTCAAGGTGAGATTTCATCGTATTTATTTGGTGCTAACAGTATTCATATATTAGCATTTACTCTGCGTTTGGAGCATCGTAACTACGCATCTTGGACTACACGCATGCGCGCTGCTCTGGAAGAGATCGTTTCACCAGGTTGACTTGCCTAATGCTCGTTTGGTAGCCGACCAGCATACACTGGACACCGAGCGGGAAGACATCATGGTAATATGACGTGAGGCTCGCATTTTGGAGGCCGCGTTCGATTCCCATCTGTAAAAAATATTACATTTATTGACGACTCTGTGAACTGTCGCGCCACCAGTATTCCGAAATTTCGTCCTGCTATTTTTCACATGACAGTAAATGGCATTTAAACACCACCGCTCTGACACGAGGTGTCCTAAATATATTTTTGAATGGTTTTCACCACTTGCAAAAGCACACCTATTTTTTTATTCTAAAAATATAAGTAACCTTAATTACCCCTGGATTATTTCGGGTACATTCTTTATACAATTGACTCAAATGTATTGAAAATTGTATTAATCTAAAGAATATGAAAGGGCTGGTAATATGTTGGAGCAACAGTTGGCGAAGGGTTCGTTGCAAAGAGCATGGACTATTACTTAAATGCACATTCTCAGTTTGTGCACTTTACGCTTTGATTAAAACTGTTGCATGTAACCGGGTATAGGACCGGTGCCCACTCAGCATCGTGATGAAAGTGAGGAGCTTACGCTAGGTAAGTGACCCTGGTCATGAAAACCAAAATTCCGGCTGGGGGATGCCGAGGTGCTGACCATATCTCCTCCCCCGTATCGGTTGGATGATCGCCCAACTCTGCCGTGCGTATGTGGGCGTGAGGCCGGCAGTCGGGCTGGTAGGCCAAGGCTCTGCATAGGGCTGTCACGCCATGGGTTAACCTTTTAACCCACAATGAAAATGTACATCATATATAGTATGTTCAGTTATAGATTTTAATTGATTTTAATTATTAATTATTATTTTTTATTTTTTAATTATTTTTATTTATAGATTTGTATTTTTGCTTAAACGGTGCTTGGAGTACCTATTTCTGGCAGATCTATGCTTTTGACAGGTTGCGTATTGCAATGTGTAAATACAGTAATGCCACTTTATATAGATGGATCGTCTGCGCATGTATTAAGAAAGAGAAAGAGGGAGAGAGAGAGAGAGAGAGAGCTTGCCGCTCCAATCCATACGAACGCAGGGCGAAACACGAAGCTAATGACGTGATGCTATTGCCGGGGGAGTTTTTTTTTTTTTTTTTTTGTAATTTACGTCCTCCAACGTTGTCATATCGGACGATGAATGGAATGGGTGAAATGGTGCTCAAATGAGTCCGTGGTCTTTGAAAGCTTAGAGTTACGCGACATTCGTCTTACAGGATAAGGGAAAACCCCGGAAAAACCTTATCCAGGTAACTTACCCTGACCGAGATTCGAACTCGGGACCTCTTGAACGTGAGGTTGACATGCTACCACCACACTACCAAGGCGGGCGGCGAGGGGGTGGGAATAACAAACATTGCCATGGTTCTTACCCCCAGTATTTTTAATAAATGTGGTAACACTTATGGAGCAGGATGGCCCAGCGGGTAACATCTGTAGTCCGCATTCAGGAGACCAGATTTTGGTTCCCATTGTCGATGCTCCTGACTCATGGGTTTTCTCAGACACTGCTTAGGTTCCAATGCGAATGTTGGGAAGATGCATTACTTCCCCCGCATTTCTTCTCCTTCCATTTCACTCACTTTTCGTTATCTTGGTGCTGCATGGCACGTAAAAGGGATGTGATGAGGCATTCTTCGGATTCCCAACCTCTGAGCGACACTACAGTATACCACAGGAAAAAAAGTCTCCGAGGCCTGAGACGCAGGGGCGTTGGAGAAGGTTCCCACACCCTCCCTGCATACATTTATGACACCCCATGTCAGTTCAATTACAGACAATTCAAAAACATTCTGACGGTTCCTGCTTTTGTGAATAACTCTTCACGGTTTTAGTGTACAGAGTGAATAGGGTACATGTTCTCTTTAACGGTTCTACTCCTTGTGTAGCATGCGTTCTCTGTCACACACATTCGCTGTCCTCCCGCTGTGTAAGGGTGACACTGGGCACATTCCTTTCAGGGACTTACTCTGCGATGGTGGACAGTACAAGCCTCCATCTGGAAAGAGAGTCAGTTATACTACACACCGCTGCAAACATTCAATCTGGAACTGTGTTCTGCTCAATCATGACTCCTGGATAGGCCTCTTGTCTCCTTTCACCTCACCTCTTCTTTCCGGGGCACTACCTCGTGGGCATAGGTGCCGAAGTCCTCCTCCAATGTATCTGATAACATACAGAGATACAACCGTGAGATGAACGTAGGATTGACTTATTTAATTCCACACTTATAAGTAAACGCTGGAGAGATGCGCACTCACGTGCGATACAAGTTAGCTGGACACAGAGTATGAATGACATCAGTGGTACAGCACGGCCATCGAATGTGCGAACTTCGAAAACAAGGTAACGCAGTACTCTGTGAACTAGTGAAGCATTGCCTTTCAAATGTATGTAGACGCAAGTGGTCAGGCAATACCTGCCTGCAGTTAACAGGCGCGACCGATAACAGCACAGTCCATGTACAGTATAACTATGGAACAACGCACACGCCTCCGGCCTTTACTTATAAAATTATAAGTATTGACAAAATATAGGTTATAAAAATCTGCACATTATTTTACAAAATTAAATTATGCTTTATATATTTAAACACATTTTGTAGCGTATTAATCGATTAATTGAAAACAAAATACAAGGTAAACGCAATTGAAAGAAATCATTCATTTGGATTACATATTATTCACTGAATATTCGTAAAATAATCCTAAAACTTTGAGTACGAATTCATAGACATTATTGCAGAGGAATTTAAGAAAGGTGTTTTTATATATTACAATGGATTTTGATAAACTGTACATTGAAGAGTACATGTTCATGTGGTGATATAAAAAACATACTAAATAATAATAATAATAATAATAATAATAATAATAATAATAATAATAATAATAATAATAATAATAATAATAATAATAATAATAATAATAATAATAATAATAATAATAATAATAATAATAATAATAATAATAATAATAATAATAATAATAATAATAATAATAATAATAATAATAATAATAGTAATAATAATAATTTATTGATATCAACAACATGCCCCATTACATAGTAATACTGCAGAGGAAGACAGCTTCGAGAGTTGTGGCATTTTGCAGCCAGGAGCGAGGCCTGCATTGTGTGACGTCAGACAAGAGCCATGTAGTACCAAGTTGCCTATATAAATGGCACTATGAGTACAGAATCTGAGGGTTCAGTCAGGTGTAGTACCGTCGATAACAATGTAGCTGCCAGGTACTTAATGGAAGTGTTAAATTTACAATGTGACGATTTATTGATTTTTATTATTATTATTATTATTATTATTATTATTATTATTATTATTATTATTATTATTATTATTATTATTATTATTATTATTATTATTATTATTATTATTATTATTATTATTATTATTATTATTATTATTATTATTATTATTATTATTATTATTATTATTATTATTATTATTATTATTATTATTATTATTATTATTATTATTATTATTATTATTATTATTATTATTATTATTATTATTATTATTATTATTATTATTATTATTATTATTATTATTATTATTATTATTATTATTATTATTATTATTATTATTATTATTATTATTATTATTATTATTATTATTATTATTATTATTATTATTATTATTATTATTATTATTGTTATTATTATTATTATTGTTGTTGTTGTTGTAATTTTACGTCCTCCAACGTTAAGTCATATCGGACGATGAATGGAATGGGTGAAATGATGCTCAAATGAGCCCAGGGTCCATAGAGCTTAGAGTTACCCAGGATAAATATTCACACAAGATAGACTTGGCTGATTTTTACAAGAATGTTCCTCAAAACAAATTTCCGAGGTTGTATTCACTTGCCGCACGGACATTGTGTATGTTTGGCGCAACACATGTGTGTGAACAATTTTGGTGTTGTTATGAAATTAGCGAAGTCCAAACCCTGAAGTACCTTGGTTCACAATCTAACATTCAGCCTTCGATTACAAATTTTCCAGACATTTCTCCCTGACGTTGATAAACTAGTTAAAGAAAAACGAAACAGAAAGTGTCGGAAATTGTCCACGTAATTCTATTCTGAGTGGATCTCTTCTAATTTGCAGAGAAATTTACTTATATTTTATTTTATTTACTTTATAACATGCCTGACTTTCAGATAAACAACGAGTTGAAGTTTTATATATTTTCTCAGAGCACACTGTGACTAATTGTGTTATTAAAGCAGCCCGTATTAATATTACGACAACCAAGATGTAAGTTGTACATATTATTAATACCCGATACGTTTTCTGTCTTTCTTATGCTGTCGGAACCCCAACACATCCTTGCTCTTGGACAGCAGAAATCAGCGCAGTGACGTCACACGCTAACTTGCCTTTCGTTCGGGAGCACATTTGGCGGTTAGTACTGACGGAGCTGACGTCACACCACGAGAACCTGTCTTCCCCTGTAATACTGCACGTGTTATAGTAACATATCCACTTTTAAATTAATAATTGTAAAACATTAAACTAAATTTATAGTGAAGAATTGTTCTTTTATAGACACTATATACACTAAATTGATTCAAAGTGTTTAGCTGATTAAATAGAGTTCACAATTTGTAATGATTATACTCTAAATGACTGTGATATGAAAGGAAACCAAGGTACTAAATATAAATATTTTAATGACTAGGCCCGAGTAAAGTAATTTAAAGGTGAATGGTTCACTATGGTTCACTAAGTATAGGTTTTTCCCATTAATTCTTAACATGTCTAAGTCATTTAATTCGACTACAGTTTCTTGTCTTTCCCACTCTTTCCTAGTTATGCTTCTTTTGTTTCTGTCAGCTTTGACAAGGACGAGGGATATTTTTTATCGTTCCTTCAGTGATCTTATCTCCAGAGTTCATTTATGCTTACGGCGTGCAGTATTTTATTTATATTGGTCATTAAAATAAATACATAGTAAATGACAATAACTTTTATTAAAAACCCTCGATCTGAGTAACGTATCTACAAAGAAATTTAGAAAGAAAGTTAGATTGGAGAGATGAAAATTTTTAAAAAAAATGTAAGCATTATTATTAACTAGAAAATTAATAGTTTTTATGTAAATAACGGAAAAATAGTACATAATTGGAATATTTAATTTAGTGTGTTAAAATGAATGTATAATTCATAAATAATCTTAAGTTACAGGCTAGGTAATGCAAAATTTTTTGAGAAATTAAGGTTAGTAGCTAGTGTCATGCTAAACAAAAGCAATTGGATTTGTGCAAGGAAAGAATTTTAAAGGTCAGGTTCTGGAATTCAGTTCTATGAAACTAATGCAGCGTTGCTAGGCACGTTAGAGTAAATTCAGAAAATTACAAAGGAAGTTAACATTTAAGAACTGAGAAATAAGAATGAACATTCTGTTTGGACACGACATTTTAGCATTTGATAATTTTATGTAGGAACAATGCTGTTTTTGATGCATAAGGGCGTGAATTGTTCAAATTTCTGTCCCTTTCCCTTCGTGTTTGACAGTCTTACATAAGTATTTACTGTGATCGATTATTTTCAGTAGCCATAGCGCCAAGAAGGTTCCGGTTACGTATATTTGGCTGAAACTTCAGGTAACATTTTGAGATTAAATAAAACGCACGCTTTGAAAGAATGCTTATTTTTAAACGACAGAATTGGCGATGTAATTCAGTAGTTATTATATCAAGAATTATGATTCAGAAACATTTTAATTCTTGAAGTTCAACAAACAAAACTCGCCTATGACATATCCTTACTGGTCTCCATTAAGCTTTTCGGTCAAATTAACTTCTTACCGACGCATATCCTAAGAAAAACTCTAATAAGCCTCTGGCAATTGATTTATCAGAGAACAATACTGGAGATATCCAAAATGACGCAGATCGACTTCGCTTTGCATGGTTTCCTGCTGGTTTCACCGGCTGTTTTCACCGTTCTAGGGTTATGTTTGCTGCTCAGATATATTATTTTAAACAAAACCTGAAGCCTTAAGTTCCATAATGTATCCATACATTCGCTATATATATGTTCAATAAAGAATGATCATAAATTTTTACGGTAATATTCTGTTAGCTTAATGTGAAACTAACACGCCGTAGTAGTTTCATTGTTGGTACTCTTGGTTCCCGCCTGTGAGAACCAGGTGAGTTCAGACATGTTCAGTATCGCCTACCGCTGCAATGGAGGTAACATGCAGTTAAAGTTGATGTTAGAGGAAGATCTGGAGTTTCTTTCAAACGTAATCACTGCTGATGAAACTTGGCTACATCATTTTGATCCTGAGAGCAAACAGAAAAGCTCAGTGTGGAAATCTCCTTCATCACCAACCCCCCAAAAAGCAAAAGTGGTTGCTTCTGCTGGGAAAGTTATGGTCATCTCATTCTTTGATATTCATTATATGGTTTATCAGCATGTTGTACCTGCACATACATCAGCAACTGGACAATACTACAGGTATGTCCTGAAAACATTGCAAGTCCATATCAGGCGCAAAAGACCACATTTCCATGAAGCAGGCTGGATGCTGCACCACGATAGTGCGCGGCTGCATATTGCCAATGTTGTTGCTGGATATCTTGCAAAAAATCAACTTGAAGTACATTCCTCACCCTCCCTATAGTCCGGATTTAGCCCTATGTGCCTCTTCTATTCCCTAAGTTGAAGAAACGCCTTCGTGGGAGACATTATCCATCATCGGAAGTAGTGGTGAAGGCTGCGGAGGCGATTTTGAAGGATCTCTCAAAAATGCTTTCCAGCATGTCTTTGAAGACTGGCAGAAGCGCTAGGACAAGTGCATCGCATTCAGGGGAGACTATTTTGAGAAGGACCATCAAAATATGAGGATGAGTAAAGGTACGTTGTCCAAAAAAAAAAAAAAAAAAAAATGGTGATCATTCTTTATTGAACAGCCTTCTTATACATCTACACTGCCATGCACAGTAAATATCTTACATGGTCTAGGGCAACATGCCAAACTCTGGTTCCACAGGTGATGGGTTCATAACCAGCGGGGGAGATGGATGATTTCTTGAGGTATAAAAATCCTTGGCATGGCTTTCTTGGAAGGGAAATAAAGCCAGTGCTCCTGAATCTTAGATTAGAGCATAAGGTATTAGGTACATTCGTTTACGAAAAGGACCAAAAAGAGTAGGATTTGTAGAAACTGTACAATCATTTAGTGGTGCTATTAAATTATTTGGTAAGTAACATATAATGCGATCCATATAAACCTAAACCATTTCAATACGCCGTAACTTTTGAACCAATAATAGGACACACGTGGGAGAATATAATACACAATTAGGACATTACATTACACTACTTACATCTCAGAGAAAATGTTGGAAAAGCCCTCCACCAACATCTGTATATGTTTGCGCTTGTCTTACCATATTCTCTGAAGTTTTACGGAGAGTATCCTCGCCAATGTTATTTATTTTGGTTCGAATGGATTCCTTGAGAACATAAATTGTCCGTGGCCTATTCTTGTACACCCTATCTTTTAGATACCCCCACAATAAAAAAAATCTGCAGAGGTTAGGTCAGGGGATCTGGGGTGGGGGGCACAGATCTTTTGAGATTATTCGATTATCAAAGAAACTGCATGCAAGTTCATCGTGTCATTAGATGTATGCTACGTTGCTCCATCTTGCTGGGAATAACCTTCTCTCAATTCGATATCATCTCCGTAAAACTTCAGAGAATATTGTGAGACGAGTACAAACATGTATAGATACTGGTGGAGGACACTTCCAACATTTTCTCTGAGATGTAAATAGTTTAATGTAATCTTCCAATTGTGTATTATAGTCTCCCAAAGTTGCACGTGTGTCCTATTATTGGTTCAAACGTTATGGCTTATTGAAGTGGTTCAGGTTTATATGGATCGCACTGTAGATAGACACGTTATAGACAGTCAATGTTTAGAAATTCTTTGAACTGTTCTTCCAGCTGTAGTTATAATTTTTATTGTTTTACCTTCCCTTCGTAAAGAACCTCAAGACTGATAAAAAGGTATATGGTTAAACTGCAGTGGTTTGCGCGGCCAAAATTTAATGGAATCGCAGCACTAAACAGAATTAAAATTTTAATTGACTTGCAGCAATATAGTGTAATACCCCTGCAGCAGTAAAAGGTAAATAGCTTGGAGTGGGGAATATGCAACGGAGGGGACATCTAGCGCACTACGACCTCTTGACTTCTCAGGAAACGGTTGAATATGACTTTTGTTAACTTTAAAACAATTAGGTACAACAATAAAAATTTTGGAATTGAAGATAAATGAGGGTACTTAAAACATGGTAGATGAGACACCGCCTACCGGCCAGGAGAAACTACAGAAACCTTAAGGCAGTCCAGGGTAATGCACATTTACCTTGGGGCCTGCCTCAGTGGTATGGGGAGAGCGCGTCTGCCTCATATTCAAGAGGTCTTGAGTTCCAATCTCGGTCAGGTTGAGTTGTACGGAAAGGACTTTTTCCGGGTTTTTCCCTTACCCTTATGGATAAATGTAGGTAACTCTAAGTCCTATGGACACTGGGCTCACTTGACTTAACGCTGGAGGACGTTAAAAAGGAATCACATGGAGCTATTTGACCCAGTATCCAAATGTATACGTTTATTTAAGAAAAAGCTCTCAGAATTTTACATTGGACTTTAATTTATCAAGACAATTGAACAAAAAAGGAATATATGAAGCATTTTCGTAAGGTAAAAATATAATAAATCATTATTACAGAATAATAATTTGGTAAACCTTCAGGCACTCTACCAACATATCCGAGTTCTTCCATTTAAACTTCACAAACGGACATTTAAATAGCCAGAAGGGCAGGTTGCAATAAGATTCAGACTCCTCAAATTTTGAGTTCATATGAATGAATGATATATTTCCCACTTCTTATACACATTACAATATAGAAGTATTAAACGTATACAGTTTCATACATTTATATACATATAGCATAACAAAAAAGCTTACACACTTGGACTTAACAGATTAAAATTTATTCATGCAGTAAAACACTGAAATTCCTGGTTCGGGTTTTATATGAAAAACTCACTATCTTGACCATATGCTTACAGTAAATACATGAAGTATTATATTACGCCTAAAAATTCAATACAGAGATTTCACTGGAAATTTAAAGAAATTTTGAAAGTCTCTGAACTTCCACCACCCAAAACAGGAAAAAAAAAAAAAAAAAAAAAAAAACGCGCGGAGATTTTGTATGTTCCTTATAGGCTTCTACCTCTTGATTCGATGACGATCAAGATTCACACATATTCTTTAGGAAGGTTTTAGAAAAAGAATCATTGAAATGGTCGTGAAACGTGTTTGACGATAGGAAACTTTGAAAATTGTCCTCATGACTAGGTTTCCTTTCTCAATACTTTTGCTAAATAAAAATATAACTCCACTTCTTTTAGCAGATTTGAAGCATAAAGCACCCTTCATTGTTTCAGTTGTTTCTTGAGTACAACTTTGGAGAATTTTCAGTAAGAAACTTAACATAATTATTCAGGACAAAAAGTACAAAATACTGAGTAAAAGGCTCCTGTAGAAAAACAAGGGGGTACATTGTTGAGCGTGGAGTATTTTTAAGTGTTTTTCAGCATGAACGTACCTATTTTCTCAACAGTGCTTTCTTCTTCGACGAATGAGATGAAATGCTTAAGCGATGGAGTTTTTCCGGAGATTTCCCAGGGTCGCTAAGCGGATAAACTTCTGGAAATTCCTGCCCCTCAGTTTCACCACATTTCTTATTTGCTTCATCTTTCATCTTGGTTGGCTATTTCAGGATTTTAAGTATATGCATGGCATTGACTGCCGTAAATTTGCTGCCTATAACTTCTCGTCCTTTGTCCTTTGGGTACTGGAAGCCTATCGGTTCTCGGTTTTCCAGCGGAGGTGGGTAGGGGGTTATACAAGTCCGAGAAGCTTGAGTTTACCTCATCTGCCGCTTCTTCTTTGACCACTTTTAATATTTTCTCACTTCATTCCTCCCTCCTGGAGAGCGCCCAGTCCAGGGACATACCCCGTAGGGGAGGGGATCCATCCCCTTCAGCTGCCGTGGTGCGGGCACTGCGGACCCTTAGCACTCGTGGTAAAGTCTGTCTAGTGAACGCGAGTGCAGTATGCCCCTCAAAGGGAACTCACCTTCCCGCCCACTAATGACCGTCATTAATCTATCTCCACACTTCAGAAATGGAACACTGTCGTTGAGGACCAATAGCAACGCTGATTTTCTAGAAGTGACAGTCGCATGTCTACTGCACGTGGAGTCTCAATTGCCAAACTTCCAACTTCCAGTTGATTTGTTTCATTACGTGCAGAAATTCGTTGTGTGTCACGATGTGGAGACCGTGGGAGGGAAATGCAGTGGTAAATGCAAATGAAGTAGTAGATAAATTTCAGTCAAGTGAAAATAATCAAAGTGATGACAATAGTGTGAATAACTGGGCCGAGTTATATTACTGGAAAACCCTCGAAAAACAAAACGGGAACTGTTTCTAAGCAAATTCAAGCGCTTGTTTTGCACACATATAAATATGTGCTGAGAAATAATCTTGGTAAGGGATCATGCAATGATGATAAATTATGGGTATTCACCGAAATACAGTAAGAAATATTGTGACGAAAGGAACACCAAAGACGCCGATGAAGTGTGAAAACAAAAGGAAATGTTCCTCTAAAGTAGATAATTTCACATGCGATTTAATTCGTCGAGAAATTTATAGATTTTATGCAAAAGGGAGAGCGCCTACCTTAGACGAATTGGTTGCACATTTGCAAAAAATTTGGGATTTTCCTTATGGGCACTGTACTTTGCGCGGTCTCCTAAAGGAGCTGGGTTTCAAACACCGCCCTTTGAATAAGTTAAGGGTTATTATGGAATTCAGTAGAATTGTAGCTTGGCGGTATATATATTTGTCAAAACTAAGGAAGTTTCGCAGTAATGGACATAAGATCATTTATTTAGACGAAACCTCGTACGATACCCATGACGTATCGAGAAAGGTGGCAACCTTGCAAAAAGGTCTGGGAGAAGGAGGGTCACTGTTGTAAAACGATTATAAGGGTTCGTTAAAGGCAGTGGCCGACGTGCACACCAGTTAACTAAACAGACTTTACCTATGACGTTACTAGAGGAACCTTGAGCCGATCTGTCGAGCCCCTCCGGTCGGGGAGTTTTTCGCATTGGGTTGGACTCGAGGGGGCAGTGTGTTCCCGACACCCACGGGGAATTGGGTAGAGGGTTGCCTTATAAGTACCGGGTACTAGCCTGCAGAGCTAGTAGAAGGTGTGCTAGACCACCAGGTGGCCCCACCGAGGTTTTCGGTAGTCTTCCCTGCGGGTTTGACGCGCGTAAGTGGCGTATCGACTTCCACCCGTTTGACGTTGTAGTCGATGGGGGAGGGGGGTTTATACTCAAAGTATTGCCCCATGGAAAGCCCCCCGGAGTTTTCCATTGCTCCCGGGTAGAAGAAGGCCCGGGTCCTTAGTCCTACGGGTCCAGGACTAATGGGAGTAGAACCTCTGCACCTAAATAAAAAGTCCAGGGACATAGGCACAAAAAAACACTGCATATGCTGAGGTTCCCTTACTGAATCATACTTGGAGCCACCTCAGCTTCCCAATACTTAATTAAATATACATATGAATTATGATAACATCATTCTTTGAGAAGTAAACACAACCCTGAGCACGAGAGGGGGATGGCAATTTTGGGAATAGTCACCACGAATTGACCCGGTTTTTAATTTGCTCTCTTCATTATTTTAGGGAGAAAATGAAAAATGCAGTTGAAACAAAAAATGGATGGGAGGAAATATAGATAGTTTTATTACGAATTTAAAATTCGCTACCACAACATGCAGTTCATTAAATCAAATTTGAAACGAAATCGTTTTAACAAAGCAGTGAAACCTGGTTTCCCAGTCTCTAGATGTTTTGTTAGTTGCTGTACAGTATGAAGAATCACCGTAGCGACTGTTGCTAAGATACAAACATGCATTTCAATAAGAGAATTAGTGATGACGTCTGTTAAAGTCGTGAAACTGCTACTGTAGTAATAATTCTGTTTACTGTTAGGCGTAAAACAGTAGCTGGTTTTACGACACTCCCGCCACGCCGACTGGATTCAACCAGCGCGCAACTTTGTCGTGTTATCACCTGAGTGGCGCCAGCAATTTCTCTCATCTTAAATAACCGTAAAAGTAATTGCAAACGTATCTTTATAGGAGGGTGTAAATATTACGTTTCAAATAAGTCAACGATCTCAATTTCTATCTTAACAAGGTAGAACTTTATTGACTCAAGGAAACACACTGCAACAATAGTTGTTGATTTCCATTTCCCTCTTACAGACGTGTGCAAATTATTAGACTCAATGGTGAAATTTTTAACATTCATTTTCTATTTATTTAACAGAAATAATATTACAAAATATTTTTTTTAAATCTTAGTATTTTTTATTCATTCCGTTAGCCTTTATTACCATTTTGATGCGTTTAGGGCTTTATTTCTTCATCTCTGTACCAAATGCTTATCATTCCCTCAATAAGCTGAACTTTTGTTGATATTTTCAATTTTTTCAGTCTCTGTTTAACAATACCCCAGAGATTCTCTATTGGATTTAAATCAGGACTATTCCCCGGCCATGGTAGCACTTTTACATTGTTTTCTTTGAGGAACTAGGTTACAGATTTTGCTCTATGGCAGGGAACACTGTCATGCATAAACACATAATCATCATTTGGAAACCATTCTTTACTTTGCGGAAATAGTCTTGTTTCTAATACACATTTATACTGTTTCTGCTTCATAGATCCCACAACTATGTATAATCTTCCAGGTCCATGGACAGACTTACAGCTCCAGACCATTTTTGATGTTGGGTGCTTTACTCTTTGATCGACACACCGAGGGGAAAATGCTTCTTTATCTGTCCTTCTCACATATTGGCTGCTCTCTTCACATACTTCAAACATGGGTTCATCTGAGAAAATTACTTGAAACAATAAAAACCTCTATTATTATTAAACAGTTTTAAAATTGCTCAAAGATAGTATATCAAACCAGCAATGAGAGAAACAAAGTTTAGGCTGTTTATTTCATTTCTATAAAACCAGCAATGAGAGAAACAAAGTTTAGGCTGTTTATTTCATTTCCATAAAATTTGCATGTACAGTTTGAGCAGAGAGGTAGTGGCATTACGCATGCTAACGGGGATGGGAGAAAAGAAAAATAGATACATAGGAGAATTCTTGTATAGGTTAAGAGAAAAGTGGATTAGGGTAAAGGAAGCGAACGTCAAGAAAAATAACATTGAGATGTTCAGGAAAACCAAAGGCTTATGGCTGAGTCAGCAAGTAAATATCAAGTAAATATCAAAAAACTAAATATAAAAGTACACACGCAAACTCATACAGCTTTTACTCTCGACAAACAAAAGTGTTACAAAATAGAAAGATATTCCACTTCTTTCCAAAGTCTGAAAGCGATTTCACTTACCATATTTTATTAAATAACGTTTATCGTTTGTTACCAAGACTGAATTTTCTTTTATGTAACATGATATATATTGAATCTCTGAACCCACCATAACACTATAAATATTTGACCACAGACAATTGCCAAATATGAGTAAATCCTTGGATACCTTCTTTGTAATTTGCATTGGTGAATACGTGAATGTGAATTGAATTGACACAATATTAATTGAATTCGTTTGTAACTTTGTGAAGTTCGCAGAAACGCTTATATAGATACTATGCCACGGAGAAGACGATCTGACTTTGCTCCTAGAGGTCAGTCAAATGTGCGACGAGCTAGGCCACGTACTGATCCCACTGATGAGCAGCGAGATGCAAGTGATGCTAATAGTCTTGTTGGTATATCAGAATAGCGTTCTAGAGCGTCTGTTTCTTCCGGGGGAGTTGTTTTCGTACAAAACATTTGACCCAGTTATAAACCAGGATGGCCAGGTCAACTATTCCACAGAGTTTTTAAATTCATTAGAATTGCTTGAACTCCCACCTTACAATTTAAATTTAAATGTCAGATCAGTTGTGACCATGCTGCAAAGCATCAACCAACCACAACTGTGCAAAGGAACCAGGCTATCTCTGAAAACGCAATGAATGTCATCGAGGCAACAATCATCAAGGGAAAGTACAAAGGAGAGGATATCTTAATCTCGCATATTCCGATGTTCGAACGGACTTACCTTTTGGTTTTAAGCGTCTACAATTTCCCATGCGTTTGGCCTTTGCGATGACCATAAATAAATTCCAAGGACAATCGTTGGAAGTTTGCGGAATGAAACAATTTGGAGTTTCTTTGTTTCTCTCATGGATACGTCGCGCGATCGTGCATCAGAAGACCAACTACCTTATATATTTAGCACCACAAAAAAGACAAAAAAAATATTGGAAATTAATTATTCTTTCACACTGGCCGTGTGTAGGCTAAATTGTGGAAACGTAGAGTCAGACTGAAAAATTCAATGCCATAGCCGGGATTTGAACCACGGATCTTCTGGTTTCCGTCCAGCCGCACTACCGTTGTGCTACTATGGCCAACGTGCCGATATGACATTAAATTCTCCAACTGACTCGTATTTTCCCGGTAAACCACTTAGGAGTTCTCATAAACACATGACACAACTACCTTAATGGCGACTTACTACATGTAAGTACTTTAAGGCCCGGGCTTTATAGTTAACCACTATTAGGTTAATTAATGGAAATTAATTATTCTTTCACACTGGCCGTGTGTAGGCTAAATTGTGGAAACGTAGAGTCAGACTGAAAAATTCAATGCCATAGCCGGGATTTGAACCACGGATCTTCTGGTTTCCGTCCAGCCGCACTACCATTGTGCTACTATGGCCAACGTGCCGATATGACATTAAATTCTCCAACTGACTCGTATTTTCCCGGTAAACCACTTAGGAGTTCTCATAAACACATGACACAACTACCTTAATGGCGACTTACTACATGTAAGTACTTTAAGGCCCGGGCTTTATAGTTAACCACTATTAGGTTAATTAATGGAAATTAATTATTCTTTCACACTGGCCGTGTGTAGGCTAAATTGTGGAAACGTAGAGTCAGACTGAAAAATTCAATGCCATAGCCGGGATTTGAACCACGGATCTTCTGGTTTCCGTCCAGCCGCACTACCATTGTGCTACTATGGCCAACGTGCCGATATGACATTAAATTCTCCAACTGACTCGTATTTTCCCGGTAAACCACTTAGGAGTTCTCATAAACACATGACACAACTACCTTAATGGCGACTTACTACATGTAAGTACTTTAAGGCCCGGGCTTTATAGTTAACCACTATTAGGTTAATTAATGGAAATTAATTATTCTTTCACACTGGCCGTGTGTAGGCTAAATTGTGGAAACGTAGAGTTTGACTCTACGTTTCCACAATTTAGCCTACACACGGCCAGTGTGAAAGAATAATTAATTTCCATTAATTAACCTAATAGTGGTTAACTATAAAGCCCGGGCCTTAAAGTACTTACATGTAGTAAGTCGCCATTAAGGTAGTTGTGTCATGTGTTTATGAGAACTCCTAAGTGGTTTACCGGGAAAATACGAGTCAGTTGGAGAATTTAATGTCATATCGGCACGTTGGCCATAGTAGCACAATGGTAGTGCGGCTGGACGGAAACCAGAAGATCCGTGGTTCAAATCCCGGCTATGGCATTGAATTTTTCAGTCTGACTCTACGTTTCCACAATTTAGCCTACACACGGCCAGTGTGAAAGAATAATTAATTTCCATTAATTAACCTAATAGTGGTTAACTATAAAGCCCGGGCCTTAAAGTACTTACATGTAGTAAGTCGCCATTAAGGTAGTTGTGTCATGTGTTTATGAGAACTCCTAAGTGGTTTACCGGGAAAATACGAGTCAGTTGGAGAATTTAATGTCATATCGGCACGTTGGCCATAGTAGCACAATGGTAGTGCGGCTGGACGGAAACCAGAAGATCCGTGGTTCAAATCCCGGCTATGGCATTGAATTTTTCAGTCTGACTCTACGTTTCCACAATTTAGCCTACACACGGCCAGTGTGAAAGAATAATTAATTTCCATTAATTAACCTAATAGTGGTTAACTATAAAGCCCGGGCCTTAAAGTACTTACATGTAGTAAGTCGCCATTAAGGTAGTTGTGTCATGTGTTTATGAGAACTCCTAAGTGGTTTACCGGGAAAATACGAGTCAGTTGGAGAATTTAATGTCATATCGGCACGTTGGCCATAGTAGCACAATGGTAGTGCGGCTGGACGGAAACCAGAAGATCCGTGGTTCAAATCCCGGCTATGGCATTGAATTTTTCAGTCTGACTCTACGTTTCCAAAAAAAATATTGTTTATCAGAAAGCTTTAAATTGATTAACTTAATTGTACCTGTGCTGTATTTAAACTTCACCCCCAATTACAGAATAAATAACTAACTAATCCGAATTTGTTTAATTTATATTCACAAGTTCAGACAACTTTTATTGGTGGTACGAAGTTCGCCGGGTCAGCTGGTGTTTTTTATATAATTTAAGTTTAGAATCTTTTCTTGTTTTCCGAACTAAACTTCTTTTAATGGTTCCACATATCTACATATTTTGTTGTGTATTTTCTTATGTGTAGGAAATACCGCATCCTAAATACTCGAAATGTGTTTCTTTTTAATAAAATAAATGAATCACTGGCGCGACAGCCCTAAGAGGGCCAAAGCCGACCAACCCAACTGCCGGCCTCACGCCCACTTAGGCACGGCAGAGGTGGGCGATCATCCAACCGATACGGGGGGGAGATGACAGATTCTCGGCATCCCCAGCCGGAACGTTGGTTTTCGTGACCAGAGCCTATTACCTAGCGTAAGCGGCTCACTTTCCTCACGATGCTGAGTGGGCACCGGTTCTATACCCGGGACTTAAAATCCGCACCCCATGGGTGGAATCGATATCGGGCCGCTTTTCGTCGGCAGAGATCCAGGCATTCTGCCTTAGCTCGTCACGCCACGGCTCAGGACGTGTTACTTTTTACACGGTTTTATTTCCCAAAACAATATTAGTTCTAATTCCATATTTACCTATAAATGCCATAGCTTTTGATTTACTTACTAATATTTTGCACTTGCATCTATTGGCCACCACTTGGAACATATAAGCCATCATTTTTAAATCTCTTTCAGATACTGCCTTTGGTAAGACATCGCAAATAATAGGTCATATGTCCATCAGGCTTTCGACTTCGTTTGCCGGTAATATAACTTCATCTGACAGCCTTACGAGGGCTGTGCATATATAGTTGGGTGGTGCGGCTGCAACCTCACAATTTTCCCAACCTGCATCATCTTTGTATTAGGGTGCCTTCCCTGAGGTATTCTGCCTTCTCTCGGGCTATGAGTTTTACTCTTAATGACTTGCTTACTGCTACTCCTGGTAAAGTTATTTCTTATGCAGATGATACCAGAATTCTTAATGCTCTTTCTGCAATTACCTTCAATTTGTCGAATACTTTGGATCAACTGTCTGACTGGTTTGGGGCAAATGGTCTGCATATTAACAAATATAAAACACAAACTATTTTATTTAGTTTAAAAGATAAACAGAGTCATGAGCACAGGGTTAAACTAGTTGGAATATGGTTTGACAACAAGCTTTGTTGGAAATTCCACATAATAGTAATATGTAAGAAGTTGTCAAATGTTTTATTTCTCTTAAGAAAACTTAAAATGTGTGTTTCCACTAATATTTTAAGTATTTATTATAGTTTTTTTCACTGTCACTTAAATTATGGCATTTTGCTATGGGGTAGCAGTGGAGAAGCCAACCAGGTATTTTAGCTCCAGAAGAAGGCTCTTAGAATAATAAAAAATTGTGATTCTCGACAACACTGTGGACCTATCTTTAAAGAATTTGGTATTTTAAGTGTAGCTCCTCTGTATGTATTTGCATGTTTGGACTTCATTCATCTTTAAACGACAGATGAGACACTTTTTTCTTATATATATGCTCATCATACTAGGGGTAGAAATAATATGGTACCTCCTAAAGTTCGCCTATAGAAATCTCTGGGTTCTCATCTGTACCTTGGAGTGAAATTATACAATGAATTACCTGTAAATCTAAGACAAATTTTAAGTGCAAATTCTTTTAAAACTAGAGTTAAAGGTAGCATTAAGTTGCTTAATTTTTATGCACTACAAGAGTACTTAAATGTAGATTCATTTTAATGACCTGCTGATGAAACCTATCGCATTGTACGCCAAATGGTTAAATTATTATTATTATTATTATTATTATTATTATTATTATTATTATTATTATTATTATTATTATTATTATTATTATTATTATTATTATTATTATTATTATTATTATTATTATTATTATTATTATTATTATTATTATTATTATTATTATTATTATTATTATTATTATTATTATTATTATTATTATTATTATTATTATTATTATTATTATTATTATTATTATTATTATTATTATTATTATTATTATTATTATTATTATTATTATTATTATTATTATTATTATTATTATTATTATTATTATTATTATTATTATTATTATTATTATTATTATTATTATTATTATTATTATTATTATTATTATTATTATTATTATTATTATTATTATTATTATTATTATTATTATTATTATTATTATTATTATTATTATTATTATTATTATTATTATTATTATTATTATTACTACTACTACTACCACTACTACTACTAATACTATCAATTTCAGCCGCCGTATGTGGGCACAGACGCTGCTGCTTATCTTGGTTCACCCCGAGTATTTTATTTCCTCGGTACCACCTATATTTAGGAGGCGTTCCCTTTTCTACCACCTAGGTAGGCGTAGACGGGCTTCTTATTATATCTTCTTCGCGCTACTCCAATTAGGATTTGTGGAAATAGCTTCATCATACGCTTCGTAATAGTTACAAGGAATACACGAGAAGCTGAAGCGTTATTCAGATATTTAAAAGGTGCACTATATAATTACTGGTTTTGAAACTCATTTGTTTGGCTAAGCACAAGAGGCAATTGAATTGCGATTACGCTTCAGAAAGTGTACAGCGTTCATAAATCCACACCTATAGCAACGAATAATTTGGAAATGGGTGATATCACAAAAGTTATCTCGTATAAATTGTGTGTTTTTACGAGCTCTGCAGTTTTCGTGTGGCAGGTCACCTTTCACCTATCTCTTGAGGTTTTCGGTTTTATAAAGTAAAAAAGATGATTTCAGAATTATTTCCTTTCATTTGTCTTCCAAAAATCTCAAAATTTTTGTATCTTAATGAAAGCCTTTAATCAGAAGTTTTGAGATAATAAAGGAAAAATGTTCCATGCACGGGATAATTTGGGTTCTTTAAAAATGTGCAATTAAATGTCAATATTACTATTAATTGGCACATACAGTGTGGCGCACGAAATGTCATACATTGACAGTGTGTAATAAATATGTTAATTGCGGGCTGGCAACGCTGGAATGATGTGACAATCAGCCGTAGTTCGTGCATGTTGTTGTTTATTCTAATTTACGTCCTCAAACGTTAAGTCACATCGGACAATGAATGAAATGGGTGAAATGATGCTCAAATGAGTCCGGGATCTATGGAGCTTAGAGTTAGCTGACATTCATCTATCAGGATAAGGGAAAACCCCGGAAAAAGTCTTATCCAGGTAACTCACCCTGACAGAGCTTCGAACTCGGAACATCTTGAACGTGAGGCAGATACGCTACCATCTACGCTATCGAGGCGGGCATCGTGCATGTTTCAACAGGTTGTCAATATGACGCATGCGTGATTCCCCCGCTTCAGTTTAGTAAAATGGTGGACAAAGGCCGGTTGACGCTACAACAAAAAGTGAAAACTGTGTTGTGTTACGCGGAAACATAGAGCGTAGCACTGACACAACGACGTTTTCGTGTTTATTTTCGTACGAGGTGGTCCCCCTGTAAACAGAGAGTGTGCAGAATAACAGCACAATTTGAAACTGACGGCCATATTTTAGAGCAAAAGCAATCTCGTGTCAACATAATCCGTACTCCAGAGAATATCGAAGCTGTAAGAGTGGTTTTGACACGAGACGAGCTTCGACCGTTGTTCGCTTCAAAGAATACTTCATGCTGACGTGAAATTATTCCCATGCAAAATGACAGTGTTACACAAACTGACGGAATATGACAAGGTAAGGCGATTACAGTTTGCGGTTTCGTCTGGTATTCTGATAGGTTTACGTTCATTTGAACGGTAGCATAAATAGACAGAATATCAGATTTTGGGCACGAGAACCTCCTGGTGTGTACACGAGATTGAAAATTACACAGAAGAGGTTAGTGTGTGGGGTGCCATATCCAGCCATGGAATCATTGAGCCAAACTTTTTCAACAGCACAGTTAATAGTGCGCGCTACTTGGACGTGTTGCAGAACAATTTTCTTCCGCAACTTTATTCAACAGTGTTACCAATGGAGACTCAATGGTTTGTGCAAGATGGAGCTCGTCCACATAGAGCAAAAGTTTGCGTATAAGGATTTTTCGTTCCAATTTAGAAATTGCATCGAGAAACTCTTGAAAATGTTTTAACACGCTTAGGAAATATAGAAACTGAAGTACTTAGTAACAATTGGGACATATTAAACAGTCGGATTTTTTCCCTCTATGGAACCTCGATGTGCAAATTTTGGCAATCTGATTTTTTATTCTTTATGAAGATGCAAAAGGCAAGCGATCTAAGTGATACTGAGCTCTGTATACAAGGATCCATGCTTTAGAGTCGGATAGGGACATACTACAATGACGTTTAAACATAAGAGTCGAAGGGGCACTTTCAATTTTATTTGGAACTGAAATACGATTTGGAGAAGTACTTATGACTGTACAGCTTCCAAAATTTACGAATAATAAGCTTAATTCTCAAAATGCCCCCAAAATATTGTAATCCAATATATGAAACGTTGCGAATTACATGAAGGTTGTTATATACAGAAATTGGCAATGTTGTCAGCACTGGCCAGTCCTCCGCTGTGCACCTGATCTCCATCTCTCACTCCGTGGTGTATAAAAGGGAAGGGGGAACGGGAGGGGGACTCGCGAGATGCGTTGCGTATCTTTCGTAGCATTACTACACGCCGAGTGTGTGTGTGTGTGTGTATCAAATCGTCGTATGTCACTGACTTTAAACTTGAGTTCAAGGTTACACGCAGGCCTGCCTGCTTTAAAACCCTTGGTGGCGAATGCGTGTGTATTTTGTATTTTATTTTCTTGTCCATCTTAAGACGTTTTTAATGTTAGTTTTATTTCCTCTGGACGATGAATATTAAGTTTCAATCTCTGATCTACAAGTTAAAATCCCGTGGCGACTTTCCTCTTCTTCTTCTTCCCCCTTTTTAAATAATAACAATAAAAAAGGTTTGTGACGCCTGAATATATTATAGCATTATCTGACTATGGAGGATACGGAGGGGGGACAGCTGAGACTTTGGAGAGTGAAGTGACGAAATAAAACTATGCTAAGCTGTTCAAGATATCTTGGAAGAGGAGAACCATTGGTAGCCTTCTTTGCTACTTACAATAATTGTGCGAAAGTTGTTTTTTTTTTTTTTTTTTTTTTTTTTTTTTTTTTTTTTTTTTTTTTGCGAAATTGTGTCAACAGAGACGCGTAGATTTCTTGTAAAATTTAATTTCAGACTTGGAAATTTCTTTAAAAATACACCATAATATTTTGCAAAAATCTACCGTTTATTACTACTGTGAAAATGTTGTCTTAAAATACCACCAGAAGTGTCATTAAGGTGTGGCTTGTAGTTTTACATCGCTGGCGTTTACGGATACGAAATGTGAGCATGGAGCTGTACTGTAGCACAGTTAGCCCCCAAAGCGGCCTTTATCCGTGCATTTAATACTCGTCCAAACCACTAAATTGGTTTTGATACTCGATATTGGTTTAGGTACCCTCGCACCATGTCTCTTTCTGACAAATTAGTTCTAAAACTAACATTTTAATTTAGGCTTGGGGATGGCGAATTTAATAAGGATCAAGTATCTAAAATTAAACAGTAAGTTGTAAAGATATGGGTACAAGTTTTTACCTTTGCACGGTTTACAAAAACAAAATATCTGCATCACAATACCTTAAGTATTAACTGATTATTAGAGGTAGTGATATTTAGCATTTTGAAATTAGACATTTTGCACTATACATTTGCAATTTAGCATTTTATAGCATTTTAAAAAGTTTAATTTTCGTTAATTTTTTTAAATGATGAATATTATCATTATTTATATGAGATTAAAGACACATTTATGTAGTGTTATTAACGACAGTGAGTTAAAAGTGCATAAAGTGTCAGTTTATTTTACATTAATATAGGTTAAAGCAATACACAGAAATATAGAACAGGTTGATACAAACTAAAGCATACTGCATAACACAAAAAAGATAAATGCATAATGATGTAAAACTAGCACAATAAAAAGAAAATTCACAAAATTAGCCTCGCACTTACTGACGTGAACTACGCATAGAATGAACAAAAGTTGCGCGTAAAACCGAACAGAACTATGAAAATCGGAACTTCGGCAACTGGGAACTCCAACTGGAACTAACATGTGTTTATCACTTTCTTAAAATTAGGATTGCTATTGGATTTCAGAGACAAGGATAGAACTTTTCCGTTAACTGTGAAGATAGACCTATGACAGTCATTAGCGTCGTAAGAGGGATTTCCTTTGTAAAACAATTGAACTCGCTTCAGTACCAAACGTACCTCATATGGGCAATGGTGGAGCAATAAGCTAATTTAGCGGGAAGGGTTGCTTTCCACATTCCAGAACAGTGGTCACTTACTTCATAACTTTCTAAACATGCAAAGGTTCAACAGACTCTTCAGAAAAAGTTTCCAGAGGAAAAAGCATTGGGAAAAAATAATTACTTGGGAAAATCTTCGATTTCGCATTTATATCGCATTTTGAGTCAATTTCGCACTTTATCGCACTATATCGCATTTGCGAAAATCACCACCCACTACTGATTATGTACTGAATACTGACGGAGGGGACAGCCAGATCTCGATCACAAACAGATCCATTATATGTACACGGGAGGAAGAACCGTTTGAGAGTTTGGGCTCGAGGGACTGCCAGCTGACCCAACAGAGAGCGCAGAGTTGCCTAACATTTCCAAGGCGTGACTATTTGGCTGAAGGGAGGCCTTACCAAGCCATTGGAAGCTAATCAGGTCTCCCCTCCAGCGGGGAATAGGTAAAGGAGGCTCGAACAACTGCCATCTGACGGGGCCGAGAAATAGTTCCAACTCGCAACTCCCTATGCCATCTGTCTGCCGGCGACTGACACATAGCCTCGGAATCAACCTGTAACGTGTGAACGAGGGAGATCAAATTAGGGGAATGGGGTAGAGAGGAGAGCCGCGCTAAAATATATCATTCCAGCATTTGCCTTATCGAATAGGGAAAATCATGGTCAGATCGGGTGCCCACTGCGAAACGAACCTGAGACCTATGAATACGATCTTCAAGTGTTACTGCCACCCGATATGCTCAATGCACGCTACAATAATAATGCATTAATACTAAATATTTATTGAATTTAATACCGAGTCTGGAATTTTCATTATTTTTACTTTTATCCCTCAAATATTGATGCTAGAAAAATTAGATGGCAAAACTTGCCACAAAAATCACGACTGGAATGTTTATGTGCTCTTTTCACAGAACTGAGATGTTTCACTTTCAGTTTTATGTCTTTTACACACCTGATAAACTTACTCTCAAGATATGTTCTTTATGAAGGACCTATCTATGTGTGGTGGAAGTTGGCGTCAGATATTCAGCCGTCTGAATGTTCTCTATAAAACAAATTCATAAAAGATCAATACAACCTTATTTCAGATAAAATATTTATATTTATTTATGTGTACACGCTAACCACAATTTGGGTGAAAATCTCTGATCAATATATTGGTCGTCCAGCGCGAGACGAAGGTTTCTCCCTGTGCAGATATCGCTCACTGCACAGTTAAGCGATATTCAGGATGGTGTTTCCAAAGTCGTTGCCAAAGTTCCGTCACGCTTCGGTACAATATCCAATCACGCATTTTACTTTGAGGCGCTGGTGGTGCAGAAGAGAGTGACTGAGAGTAGGATAACTTCATCAAAACAGAGTCCTCCAGTTGTTAAAGATCCGCGTCCCTTATGCAGCCACGACTCTATTCTGCAGTACATCTTTGGGACAAACTGAACCCTTCTTTAGCATGTCTCACTGGAAGTGTCATCCTAGTGCCTTAGCCATAGTCGGGTTGGTGTTCAGCCGTTTCTTACGTTCTAATATACAGAAAGACGGTCATATCTAGACTCGCGTCCTCCAGAATTGCTGAGGTGCCAAGGTGACTCACCATATAACAGCTTCACTCCACCATCAACACGTTTTCAGCACATGTTTATTGACATTGCTTGAGTACTGCTTAACGGCTCTATACCTCTTTTCCCTTAGTTCTGAAGCTTGGAAGTTGAATTTTCCTCTTTACTGCATCAGAGCGCATCACTACCGACAATGCTGACAGTCTGATTCACAACTGTTTCCATAACTGGAGTGCTTACAGGAATATTAAGATCCCGTGACAGTAGCTGCAACACCACCCACTATACAACCGAATTGTCGAACATTTTCTCCATAACTTAATTGATACCCGTCATAGCTGGAGGCTTTAGCGATCGAGCTGTCGGGGATACGCACGGACTACGAGGATATCAGGTCCTCCCAGGCAGTTCTTACAAGGCGAACTAGTCCGTTTACCTGGAGAGTTCATATATATACACCCAAAGCTCCAAAGAGTTTCAAATTTCGTAGTCAGGCTAAGGCTGTAGGTGGGACACCTCTGTCCTTTACCTGTATACACCAAGATCGGCGCGGATCTTTCATCTTCAAATCTCTTTAGTGCTTCCGCGTCTTTCTCAGAGATGACGATCCCAGTACCCTTTTTGCCTCCACTCACAAGTGCTCATTCTCTTTTACAGCTGGTTGAGAAGACAGTAATATTGCCCCCGAGCGGGATGGGCCAGGCGGTTTCGTCTGTTGCCCGCATTCGGTTGGCTTCCGTTCCTGTGGCCGACCTATCTGATCACTGGGTTTTTCGGGATGGTTTCCCAGGTCACCAGGGTAAGTTAATTACTATCCGCCGAATTTCCTGTCCCTCCATTTCATCTCCATTATTATTTCACAACAGCTCTCATCTGATTGTCTCTTTCAGCGTAAATGTGTCGGCAGGTGGCTCGGCGTTGCATGGCAGGATGATATGCTTTTGGTAAAACTTCCTTCTCCGGGGGAAGGGGAGGACTTCCGGTCTCCAAACCGGAAGGAGCAGTTTCCAGATCACAGTTGGGTGGGATGTGGTTGTACTGGCGTGCCGGGGAGTTTCCAACTGGTAAAATGTAGATACCCTACCCTCTGCATTGCGTGGCTACTTGGGACGGCCGCCTTTGTCTCCTTTGGCCTCATCCTTCCTCCTGGCGATGCCCCACTTCGGACATAGGTACAAGAGATAAGTTTGACCTCCGTGGCGTAGTACGGTCCAGTAACATTCCTAATCTATAACAAACCTGTACCTACGGGTCAGCATAGACATTCAGCAGCAGAGGAGCAAATCTCATAAGGTACTGCTGCTGCTAACCAACCGAGAATATCATCATCCACCATGGTCGATAGTTCAGAACTCACTCCGAAACCCGCAATATTCAGATTTCCTCGTGTATAGACGGCTCTGCAACTTACAAATGGAGTGCGGCGGTGGTTACTATAGGATACAAGACTTTCGGCAGTGTGGTTGCTACGGCAACGTTCCTTTTAATTATTCGGTTGATTTTATTCTTTGTAAAACAGAGGACTAATAATATTTCATTTGGGATGAGCTATTTGTATTTGTTTAGAAATAAGTTTACTCTAAATACCAAATATGTATTCAAATTTCATGATAGATATTTATTCGCCTTCTTGAGTGAATTTAAAACTTACGAGCATATACCTACATCAAAAACAATGTTTGTTCCTTAAGTGCAGCCCATTAATTAAATCAGTATAAACTATTCATTCGAAAGCAACATTACCAGATAAGTTTCAACATCGGCAGTATTCTATGTTTAGATTGTCACTTGCTTTTTAATTAGTAAATGAAAAGTGTAAAAATTTTAAATATTCTTATCTGATTTTAATATCAAAATTGCTTTATATATAAAAAGTGATAGTGGTATAATATTTTATTATTAAATTAAATTATTAATTTTTAAATTTTAATAATTTTAATGTTTGAATAATAATAAATTAAATTTTTAATTTGTTTTAATATTTTGTATTAAAATCTATGCTTTTTAATTGGAAGTGGAAATTAATTTTTGTATTAAAATTTTTTGTTTTAAATGTTAATAAATTGTGAGATGACTTTTATAAATAATATTTTAGGAAGTTAAAGTAAATTTGTATAAATGTTTTAATTCATGGTTGTCAATAATAATTTTGAAATGTTATATACTTCTGTTAATAATATTTTTTAAATTATAATTAATTGAAAGAATATTTTATTAATTTTTGAAAATTAGGTAAATTAATAATTGTTTATTTTTAACAGTTATGGTTGTTAATGAATGAATCTGTAATTGATTGCTTTGTGTGGTTGGGATATTTTTGTTTGGTTAAATAGTAGTGCTGGATACCAGTACCAATGGTAGCCGCCGGCTACCGGCGGCAAAATTTTACTATGGGGAATTTTAAAATATAGTTAAGTTAATAACTGGAATACCAGTTGTATTACTGGAAACCAGTAATATTATACTGTCGCGAACCCGTATCTACGATCGCGTGGCTTGTTTACACAAAACAAACTGATAGAAGAGCAGTGTGAAAACCAAGAGCCCGCGGACAAAGATAACAGGCAGATAAGGGTCTGCCGAAACAAACAAACTGAGATAAAGGGAAATTTCTAGTTACTTCTGGACTGATAGAGATTGTTCGTGTTCTGGTTTATTTGCGAATCATCTAGAAATTATCTGTGAAGTATTTAAAAAGGCGACGATTGGCCAAGGGAAGTTAGTTGTGAAATGAGAGACAGTCAGCTGTGTTGTTGTAACGAGAGCTAAGGATGTAATCTGCTGTCACTGTTTGTTATTGTCATCGACCTTGGTAGACTGATGGTGTACGTAACGTAATGCTGCTGTAATCTATAAGAGAATTTCTACGAAAATAAAGGAGATTTTTTAATTTCTGCCACTCGGCCTTTTAATTCTACGAACAAACAAAAGCACAATATTTTTGTTTAAAATATTTTAAGTACCTTTGAAATTTTTATAAATTTTTAAATTAAATTAATAATATCAAGGTTCTAAGGCTTTCACGGCCGGTGTCAATACTAGTTGAAGTATATTCCGGGCTTGTAGGCCGTGGTCTACTGGGCTCTTTCTTCTTCTTCCCAGACGTTTCGTCTGCGACTACGGCAGACATCCTCAATGGCAGTGGCGAGATCGAAGTACTCTAGTGGGTATTTCAGCAGCGACTGTGCTGTTGAAATACCCACTAGAGTACTTCGATCTCACCACTGCCACTGAGGATGTCTGCCGTAGTCGCAGACGAAACGTCTGGGAAGAAGAAGAAAGAGCCCAGTAGACCATGGCCTACAAGCCCGGAATATACTTCAACTAGTACATTTATAATAGTCTGAAAGTGATAGATTAGAAAAAAATTAAATGTTAACTATATTTTTGAAATTTAATTTATTTTTATGTGTTTATTTTTAGAAATGTGTTGTGGATTTTTATGTTTGAGAGTAAATATTAAAATGTTTTTAAAAGTTCTTTTTATTTTCTTATTATTTTATATTTATAATCTGTAAATTGTAAATGTTTTTGATGTTTTAATAAATGAATAAATTCAGTCTGAGTATTTACCCTGGATTAATAAATTAGGTGCCGCAATATGGTATGCAGGTTTTTATTTTAGTTTTTTGTCACTGCTTGCTTAGTTTGACTTCTTAAACAGAACTTACCCCTAAAAATTTAACAGTCAATTGGGAAAAGGTTTACTAAATCGAATTAATAAATATAAGTTTCGAAGCTGTCCACTCGCAAGTTTATCTTTGGTATCTTTCAACTGAAACCGAGGGACTAAATAAGCAACTTATTTGAAGCAACCCAGGTCTTCTGGAACAAGCATGTCATTCACCGATATTTTTTCTTTGAGAATTCAACCTGCAGATTGTATTGGCGTTTAAACTCCACCAGTGTCGAGGACACATGCTTTGTGGTATCGTTTTAATGAACCACAGCTTCTGTTTCCCAGGGTTCTGCAGCTTTTTTTCCTTCGTTTTTAACAATCCAATTATTAAATTTCGCATTTCGAACCGTGATAGCGCACCATAAGAACTACATGGTTTCAAACCGCCAGCCACAATAAAATTCAGATGCAACCACAGCGCAGAAATAAGCAAAATATAGTAAAAACATAACAAATTCTTGTTCCATAGTCCAAGCATGAACATCCAGCTTGTGAAGCATGCTTCTTTCTAGACAGCTGGACAGAGGAAAACTGTGATAATTTGCAGCTGTCATAATCACCAACCACGCCCATCATTTGTGTCGCACGATTTAAAACTTCATTTGACGTAAGTAGAACACGCATAGAAACATGTAGTAAGGCTTAAATTATAATTATTACCCTATCTTTATCATAGCTGCATACGTCATATCCGGTGAACAGATGATGTAGAATAAACTCAACATGTAGGACACCGTATCAACGTTCGAAGATCAACATGACATCACCTAGTAGGTATACAATTAAAGTATATTGAAGTCCTTGGTGTACAATACGTTGATAGATGAGCTTTGGCCTGTACAAATCGGAGGACCCAACTAAATGTACTTTTTCGTGTTAACCTTAAAGTTTCTTGCATAATATAGCAAAGCTCACGAAAATACAGGTGTGACTTCACGATCCGTACACGATCTAGCAGCTAGCATTAGTGAACGTTTATTCTGTTAATTCCCTACTTAGGTACTTTATAAATAAACATTTCCAGCTTTGAAGCTGTTACTAAGAAATATGAACATTTAAATAAATTTACAGTCCTTTTATGCACTACTGCCATGTAAACTGTCTCTTATTTAGTTGTTCCTAGCCATCTAAATAGGCACAGTTCAAATCCCAGAAGTGAATTAAAACAGTTCATTACTGCAATTCTTTCTCTTTGATTTTTTAAACTAGATTCAGATATAAAAGAAATTGTCAAACATTACAAAAAGTATTAATACTCCATAATATCTATTTCAATATAAAATGACACAATAATTTGCAGTTGGCCCCGTAGCTCAGTCGGCAGAGCGCCTGCCGTGCTAGAGGTCTCGGGTTCGATTCCCGGTGGTGAGGGTGGGGATCTTTCTCCGACCAATATAATTCCTCATCTTCCCCAGAGTCTGGAAGTATGCATGAGAGTGCGAATATGTGCGTGATTTAATGATTAAATCCCAACTAATACGAGTTAACACGTTCGATATGTTCCAAAGGAGAACAGCCACCGATATGACCATTGTAGTTAAAGGCGGGGTATAAATGGAACAAAAAATAATTTGCAAAGTAAATTCAGGAGGTAAATGCTCCAGGTCTATGTATAGGGTATATCCCCACAATTTCCAGTTATGAAGTCTGACCTTCAAACAGGGAAGACGTGTACATGCGTAGGCTTTCACGGCCGGCGATAATCCAATAGAATGTACTTTCCGGGCTTGTGAGCCGTGGTCCAGAGGATGAAAATTCTCCTGACGCTTCGCTCATATCTCCGAAGGGCATCTTCAGAGGATTCTAGATAGGTACTTCCAGCAAAACGACAAATCTCAAACGTTTCGCTCATATCTCCGAAGAGCATTTTCAGAGAATTCTAGATAGATACTACCAGCAAAATGACAAACGTCAAACGTTTCGCTTATATCTCCGACGAGCATCTTCAGAAGATTCTAGATAGGTACTTCTAGCAAAACGACAAATGTCAAACGTTTCGCTCATACCTCCGAAGAGCATCTTCAGAGGATTCTAGATAAGTACTTCTAGCAAAACGACAAATGTCAAACGTTTCGCTCATATCTCCGAAGAGCATCTTCAGAGGATTCTAGATAGGTACTTCCAGCAAAACGTCAGAAGAGTGTTCATCCTCTGGATCACGGCTCACAATGGAAGACGGTTCTGGCAGGATCTCCGGGTCCTGGTGGACCTCCCACTCACAATAATCTCGGAGCACCTTGATGGATTGACGTTGGATTAATGGAGTACCTTTCACAGATAATGAAAGTACTGAAATAATTAAAAGAAGACAGAAAATTACTAAATGTTTCAAATTGATAACATACAATAAATTCCGGGAGTCAGACTATGTTTTGGTCATGATTAACAATTTACATGCATAAGAGTGAGTAGGATTTCAAGTTTTAGATGTAAGATCATATTAGAGAACCAATTCTGTTTTACCTATATAGGAGAATTTTTAAATTTTAAATATGATACGTAACAATCGCTTTTTAGAACTTAGCTCCATATACAAATCAGATGTAGGCGTTTTACAACTGAACCAATCAGAAATTAAAAGCACAGCAGTTTACATTCTTTGCTATCTTTTGGGTTTATTTTTTGAGACAGAAAGATAAATGAATATATCCTTCAGAAATTAAAGTCGTAAGATGCAGCAGAAGAAATAAATGACTCGACTTGTCTAGGATTGGACTGGGTTGGATGAAAACCACCTGGACCAGGAAAGACAGGGATTGCACATCCATTCTGAGTAGGAAGGCGGTACATATATCATCACAATTCAAGGAACGATCTTAATATCGCAATTTGTTCATAAAAAGAAAATGAAAGAAAGATGTGTTGGAAATAATTGCACCGTATTGTACTTACGTATTTTATTTCTATATACCTATAGTAATTACGTAAGTATTGCATTATACTAAAAAATACTATACCAATATGTCAGTGGAAATACACATTTTGAAGTCCCTGAATCCAAAGAGTTCTTAGAAAATGTCTGTGTGCGTCTCTATGCATTGTAACTCAAACAGAAAAGGTGGTTAAATATCTAGCTTGATAAATTCAGTATCTTCCAAGATAAATTTTCAAGATAATACCTCCATCCCATACTCCAGTTTACAAAGAGCTTTTTCAAAACTTTTAATGTTCCTACGAGGGCTGTTCAATAAAGAATGATTATAAAGTTTTTACGGTCATAATTTTTCGCACTAAAATTCAATCGTGAAAAAAACACGTTGTGGTAGTTTCCTTTTTGGCACTCCTGGTTCCCGCCTGTGAGAACCGGGCAAGTTCAGACATGTTCAGTATCACCTACCACTACAATCGAGGTAATATGCAGTTAAAGTTGATGTTAGAGGAAGATCCGGAGTTTCTTTCAAACGTAATCACTGCTGATCTACATCATTTTGATCCTGAGAGCAAACAGCAAGGTTCAGTGTGGAAATCTCCCTCATCATCAACCCCCAGAAAAGCAAAAGTGGTTGCTTCTGCTGGAAAAGTTATTGTCATCTCATTCTTTGATATTCATGGAATGGTTTATCAGCATGTTGTACCTGCACACAAATCAGTAACTGAACAGTACTACAGGAATGTCCTGAAAACATTGCAAGTACATATCAGGCGCAAAACACCACATTTCCATGAAGCAGGCTGGATGCTGCACCACGATAAAGTGCGGCCGCATATTGCCAATGTTGTTGCAAAAATAAACGTGAAGGGCATCCCTCACCCTCCCTATAGTCCGGATTTAGCCCTATGTGACTTTTTCTATTTTCTAACTTGATGAAACGCCTTCGTGGGAGGCATTATCCACCATCAGAAGCAGTGGTGAATGCTCCGGAGGCGATTTTGAAGGAACTCTCAAAAAATGTTTTCCAGCATGTCTTTGAAGACTGGCAAAAACGCTTGGAAAAGTACATCGCGTTCAGGGAAGACTATTTCGAGAAAGACCATCAAAATTATGAGGATGAGTAAAGGTACGTTGTCAAAAAAGAAAAAAAAATTGTGATCATTCTTTAATGAACAGACCTCGTAGAAATGCTTCTATTGATTTTGGTTAAAATGGTATATGTTTAAGATATATTATGACAGGTGAAACATTGTCTTGAATTTGTTCGGAATATCTTCGGAAGTTGTATTCTTTGTTATTTGAATTTTCTAGTACTTATCTTTACTAAATGGGAAGTCGTCAATCCTTATCTTATCCCTATGTCTTCCAAAGAGAATTGAATTTCAAAGTCATCACATAGCTGCCAGGTTTAAAAGATTTGTCTATTGCTTGTAGACTACTATATTACCATATTCCTTTGTACCTACAGGAAAATAAAACGATAATGCAGATCTCCATTAACATGAAGTAGATGAAGGAATAAGTGTTGTAAGAAATTATGAGATGTATTTTATTATGGCATATGTTGTTGCACCATTTAGAGGTGGAATTGTGAGATTCCACGTTGGGAAGTGTTTTGGAAGATGTTTTCTTAGTTGGAATATTCTTTATAATGAAAATTTTCTAATGTATTTCTTGAGGCTTTCACGGCCGGTGTTATGAAGAACATTGAAGTTTTTTTCCGGGCTCATAGGCGGTGGTCCAGTAGGATTTGAATATCCTGAAGTTTCGTCAAGGACTGCGCTTGGCATCTTCAAGAGGCGTGATCGGTGTAAGAGCTCGAATGACTCGCGGATGCCCACCTACCGCATATATAAGAGAATGGCGCTATCGAGTCATTCGAGCTCTTACACCGATCACGCCTCTCGAAGATGCCAAGCGCAGTCCTTGGTGAAACGTCAGGATATTCAAATCCTACTGCAAAGAAAGCTTCAGTGTTCTTCAAAAGTCTCTAAGTTGCATGATGATATTTTTATGCGTCGAAATTTGTAATAAAATTTATTTAATTACTTTTTTTAAATTTGGGTTTAATAATTTTGCTTTAGATTTATTTGAATGATGAATATATTTTAAAATATAGAAGATATAATGAATTTATATGAATTCGAATTTCAATTTACCATCCGGCGCATGAAAATGGCATCTCGAGGCCGTAGCCTCGGATTAATTTAATATTTTAATGCTAATTTGCCTATACACGTTATTTTCCGAAGTTCACACTTTACATTAGAACACTTAAAGTATACTGTCATACAACATATTCTCTTTTAGACAATTTTCTCACATGAGCACTCATGACTATAATATTTTCTTCCCTGCACCTATCTCTTAAAAAGAAAGATTATTGATTTTTCGTAGTCTTAGCAAATTTCACCTCCACACACATTGAAACATCCATAGTCTCCTCAATAATTTCGTGCCTCTTTCCTTCACTGATTTCCACATTTACAATATAAACCTTTTAACATGTTTAAATTTTAACGTAATTCTAAGATAACACAGCAAACCACAAAATTTATAATCACTAATTATACTTGGAGCCTATACAAAAAAAAAAAGACTGTTTCAGTGATTGTATTTTTGTTGTTGTAATTTACCTCCTCCAAAGTTAAGTCATATCGGATGGTGAATGAATTAGATGAAATGATGCTCAAATGAGTCCAGGGTCCGTGGAGCTTAGAGTTACCCGACATTCATCTTGAAGGACAAGGGAAAACCCCGGATAAAGACCTTATCCAGGTAACTCACCCTGACCGAGATTCGAGCTCGGGACTTCTTGAACGTGAGGCAAACGTGCTACCATCAACGCTACCGAGGCGGTCAGTGGTTGTAGGAATAGTTTCTACAAGAGTAGAGAGTGTCAACATTATAAGTAGTTGAGATATTCATTCCTCCTTTCTGCGTCGCGGAGATAAATATCTTAGTTAACCACTGGCGCGAAAGTCCTAAGAGGGCTAAGGCCTACCAACCCGGCTGCCGGCCTCACGCCCACTTACGCACGGCAGAGGTGGGTGGTCATCCAACCAATGCGGGGAGGAGATGTGGTCAGCATCTCGGCATTCCCCAGCCGGAATGTTGGTTTTCGTGACCAGGGTCGCTTATCTAATGTAAGCTACTCACTTTCCTCAGGATGCTGAGTGGGCACCGGTCCTATACCCGGGACCGAAAATCCGCACCCCATGGGTGGGATCGAACGCGGGCCGCTTTCCATGACCAGGGACCAAGGCATGCTGCCCTAGCCCGCTACTCCACGGCGCAGGACGGAGATAAATATCTGCCTCACATTGAAACGTTCACAAGATGGAATCGCATGTTCTCCCTTCTCCGAGATTTTCCTATATACTCAAGAATAGAAAAGTCGCGTAACTCTTTTAAGTTTCATAGTCCATGACCTCATTTGTACTCACTTTGTTCATTCATTGTACCATTCGGTGTGTGTTAAATGCACATTAAGTTCAAAGATGAATGGATATGATTGTACCATACTGTAGATGAGCGAGTCGGTTGCACGGTAACGGGTTAGGGGCGCATTTGGAAGGTGCCGGATTCTATTTCCGGTGACCACCCATTGTAACCATACGTCGTTTCTCTACTGAATGTTTCTATCACGACTTTCACGTCCATCACTTCCTTCCTCTTCTGTTTCGGTTGAAGGCCCAGGTGATCCAAACCTCTTAGTCAAGCATCTCTGTGGGTCCGCTCATTGAACAGGCTCCCCTCGGGATTCGGGGCTTGCGGTTTTGCTTGAGCCACGGATGAGTTCAGTCTTAAAACGTGACGGGCCCTGTTCTAGCTTGCGCACGTCATTTCTTGATGCCATTCGAGATTCTTTTCTTCCCTCCAGGAGTAGCATTCGAAGCTATATGACACCATAGAACACACTATCGGATACACTATTCGAATCCTTCCAGGACTTCTCTGACTTAAGTCTTTAACTTGATCCAATTGATAGCAAATACCACGGAGGTGCTCTGGTCTAGAACGTTCATTTCCGAATTATATTTCGCTCCATATATCACTGACAGGATACTTTTTATTGAAGCCAGTAAATCTATATGTGACGGGACTGTAGTCTATATGACTACTGAAGCTATTCGTGCAGTGCTTACACGCGATTATACTTAAATTGTTTTGTTTTTGTCGACATTTAGGCTGCCATTTTTGAAAGGAGTATATCGTTCTACGGTGACTTTAGTGACATATTTGTGTCTCTGCTCACTCTCCTTACAAGGATGATCCACACTCCCAAGCTTAACGAGTGGCCACCTGGGTAGAGACAAATTCAGCATTAGAGAGAAGGTATCCAGAATGCCTCGTTTGAAAGTGAGGAGGAAGGAGATATGAATGATGGTGAAATGAAGAGTGATTATTGATCAGTTGGTGGAAGGAATGGCGGGGAGAAACCGAACAACCAGGAGAAAATCCCCCACGAACTTTGTTGTGTCCATACAAATTTGTAAACGGTTGCTGGGATGGTATCTGGACCACTTTGGAGACAGGCAAGCGGTTTAACCACATATGTAATTTCTCCTCTTCCTCTCAATTTTACCGAATGTTCAGGTAGGTACTTACAAAGCTCTTTGAAACTGTTAGACAGGGTATTTGATATACATTTTAATGTGAACATTTCTGTAAATTAAAACACATTGTGTTACGAGAAATAAACTGACTAATTTGAGAGGCATATTGATTATATTACAAAAAGCTCCTAAATTATGTAAACAGCATTTGGAAGGAAACGATTTATGATTACCCATAGGAACTGTTTAGAACAACATCTTTACAGAAAGCGACTATCACGAAGAAATTAACTCATCTGCCACTAGAAACTCACTACTCTAAATGCCAGACGTCTCTGTCTCAGGTCTAGACATGTAATCTATACGTATAACATGTAACCATAAACCTCAGATTGATATCATTGAACTTTCCTATTCACGCCTATTATGCATTACACTTCCTTGCTAATCACATATGTATTTGTAAAATATTCATAAAAATAAGAACAATGGATGTATATTTGGAATCTCTACTTCTGGTACATACTAAGAAGGGAGAAAAATTATTGGTTCTATCCAAAAACTCTACTTGAAGATTTCACCGGATATGCATATTTCCCGCTTTCAGAATTCTGAAAGAAAAATCAATTTTAGAACAGAATATATGCGTGTGCGCGCGGATGTATGCTATAGTGGCTTTGTACAGTATAACCCAAAACCAAACGATGGAGTAAGTACCAAACTTAAGGTTGGAGTTGATTAGCTCCCAAAGATAACTCACGAAGATTTTGAATAAATTCCTTCTATCCCAAACGACCGTTTATATTTAAAAATTTATTCAACATTTTTTTTTTGAAATTAATTGTTCTTTCACACTGGCGGGATTTGAACCACGGATCTTCTGGTCTCCCTCCAGCCGCTCTACCAATTAAGCTAGTATGGCCAACGTGCCGACATGATATTAAATTGCCCAACTGACTCTTCTTTTTCCCGGTAAATCACTTAAGAGTCATCATAAACACATGAAGCGACTACCTTAATGGCAACTTACAACCTGTAAGTACTTTAAAGCCCGGGCTTTATAGTTAACCACTATTAGGTCAATTAATGGAAATTAATTGTTCTTTCACACTGGCCGTGCGTAGGCTAAAGTATGGAAGGGTAGAGACAGACCGAAGAATTCAATGCCATAGCGGGCATTTGAGCCACGGATCTTCTGGTCTCCGTCCAGCCGCTCTAACCAATTGAGCTACTATGGTCAACGTGCCGACATAACATTAAATTCTCCAACCGATCCTTGTTTTTCCCGGTAAACCACTTAGGAGTTCTCATAAACACATGAGACAACTACCTTAATGGTGATATACAACCTGTAGGTACTCTAAGGCCCGGGGTTTATAGTTAACCACTATTAGGTCAATTAATGGAAAAGAGAATAAAAATTTCCATTAATTGACCTAATAGTAGTTAACTATAAAGCCCGGGCCTTAAAGTACTTACATGTTGTAAGTCGCCAATGAGGTAGTTGTCTCATGTGTTTATGAGAGCTCCTAAGTGGTTTACCGGGAAAAACACGAGTCAGTTGGAGAATTTAATATCATCGACATGTTGCCCATAGTAGCTCAATTGGTTAGAGCGGCTGGATGGAAACCAGAAGATCCGTGGTTCAAATACCGGCTATGGCATTGAATTTTTCAGTCTGACTCTACCTTTCCAAACTTTTTTTCTTTTCAATTTCTTTTTCTTTTCAAAAATGGCCTTTTGATTTTGATTAAAATGTCATACGACATGATAAATGTAAAATTTATCTTGTATTTTCAGATAATAGAGAGTAAAGTTTTTTTTTTTTTTTTTTTTTTTTTTTTTTTTTTTTCATTCGGAAGGACTTGTGTTTCATCCCAGTACTTTCACACGAAATGTACCTATGATTCTTTAAAACACACAATTTAATTCAAAAACTTCTCTTGGCGTTAACTATTTGAGATATCCGTTATTAATGGTTCGGATTGTTTCATACTTTTGTCATTCCTTCAAAGTCCTGTCGACATTAAGTGTTTATCGCAATGGTATCCAGTTCTCAAACAAATAACTATTTCTATTCTGTTTGTATTTACAACCAAATGACTCTTTCTGCAGAAGTTTATTCGTATTAAAATACAGCACATGAAAGGTACGCTTTCATAAGGAAAGTTTGTACACCCACAATAATTGTTAGAGTAGAGAAAGACGTGAATGTAATACATATTTTTTACAGTGTTTAATGCCCGTTCTTACTATATTGGAATCTAATACAATGGACACAAGTAATGATTAAATGCTTTGGGAAAGGAAAAATTTGGGAAATAGCGTTCCAGGCACAAGTTTAAGCCGTTGCTCAGAATTTATCGCTCACGAAGGTAGAAGAGGCCATAACAAATCTGTCTGGAGTATTTTAACGTGCGGATGTCCCGCTCACGAGTCCATGACTTAACGACCTGGACTTCGACCACAGCTACCAGTACATGGATAGAGGAAGTGATTGTCTTTTATACCTATGCTCCTAAGTGGGGCACCCACGGAGGGAGGATGAGGCTAAAGGAGACATAGGGTGGCCGACCCGAAAGAGTCACTACAGTACAGAGGGCGGGTCTCTATACTTCACTAGATAGGAACTCCCTGGCGGTCCAGGACAGTCGTCATCCCACCTACCCTGGACCCGAAACATATACGAGTCCAGTTCGGAGACCTTAGGCCACCACCCCCCGCAGAGCTAGAAAGACTCCAGGCAGGCCTACACAAATGACATACCGGCTATGGAGTTAAGTGCAGAGGTCCTACTCCCATTAGTCCTGGACCCGTAGGACCTAGGACCCGGGCCTTCTTCTACCCGGGAGCGATGGATACTCCGGGGCTCTTTCCATAGGGCAATGCTTGATTTCTTAAAAAGCCCCCCTTCCCGCTGAGCACAACGTCAAGACGGGATGGAAGTGGATACGCCACTTACGGGCGTCAACCCCGCAGGGAAGACTACTGAAAACCGGTGGGGCCGCCTGGTGATCTAGCACACCTTCTACTAGCTCTGTAGGCTAGCACTCGGGGCCTTTCAGGGTAGAGACCCGCTCTGGGCGGCCGTAGCCTGGCCGGAGGTGCCCAATTCCCCGTGGGTGTCGGGAACACACTGCCCCCTCCAGTCCAACCCAATCCGAACAACTCCCCTTCGGGAGGGGCTCGGCAGTTGAGCCCGAGGTTCCTCTAGTAACGTCAGAGGTACCACGGGTGTTAAGGGTCCGCAGCGCCCGCACCACGGTAGCTGAAGGGGACGGATCCCCTCCCCTACGGGAGCCGGATATGGAGTACCTGAATCGGTCTACTAGGCCGCTTAGGAAACTGGAGTCCGTCCCTCCAGAGGAGATAGTGTTCACTCAAAGCATACCTTCTCACCGTGCACCGCCGAGACTCCTGCCAACACTTCTACCCTGAAAGAAAACACTAGATGGGAGATGATATGAAACGATAATGCAGGTGAAACGGAGGGACAGGAAATACGGGAGATGTAATTAACCTACCCAGCATTCGCCTATCGACCCGGGAAAATTCGTGAAAAAAGTCATGGGTCACGTTGGTCAGCCACGGGAATAGTACCCAGGCCTCCCGAAACTGCCCAAGCCATCCCGCTCAGTGGTGAATGAATGAATGTGTAGTGTTTAACGCCCACTTTTACTACATACGGCACCGCAGGCGATGGCACTGATGAAGCATGAAATGAAGATGGAGCCCCGGTGGAATGAGATGGCGGGGGAAACCGGAGATCCCGGAGAAAGCCCGCCCCAGCGCCGTGTTGTCCACCAAAAATCTCACTTTGCGGTCGCCTGGGATCGAACCCGGACCACCTTGGTAAGAGCCAAACGGTCTAACCACTGAGCCACGGCGCGGCCGTGCAGTGGTGATGATAGTAGTGATGATAAAGACAATTTCATGTAGACCTTCTTGGTCCTATATCTAAACCAGTTGCTATTCTAAATATTCTAAATGTATATAGGTAATTTACCCGTTTGTAACATTTTTAACGAGCAGTTCTTACAGAACTTAACATTGTGTTTATTGTTACTGTATAATCCACCTTTGATTTAACACTTCCATTAACAGCTAATTTACACTGGACGCTTGTGCTACACCGCTCGTTTTTAACATAACAAAGTTTAAGATCCGTTAGCCGATGAGAGGTTTGCACTACCCAGGTCTTGGAGAGAAGTTGCGACATCTGAATACACGTGCTGGTCGACAGTTACGTACTAGACCCAATCTGATGTCATTGTTAAAGCTGGCCATTCAGCCTTAACAGTGCTTGATTGTGTCGTCTTTATAGCCGTACACAAGGCGGCAAAAGTCAACCCAAATAAGTACGGCACAAGTAGCTCATTCAGCCAGCCATCAATTTAAGCATTAGAACGTTCTTGCAGTTGGAACAGTAAATCTACTAAAGGACCAGAGGCGTTTCAGATAACACATTTTACTTTTTACACATAATCGACGGCAACAATTTTAAGCAGCAAGAGGCATGAAATAAATGTTATTCTAACTGCATGCAATAATATTAAAGTCACTACTCTATATTAAAATACATATATTACGGAGTTCACTTTCTTTCATATCTCGTTTCGCATTGTTTGTGAATAGCTGTTGGTAAACATTATATCCACTAATGTCGATTCATTGCTTCGTTCCACAAAACACAAGACATCCTAAAAACAATGTGCCATTGATGGTGACGTAATATTTTCTGTTGAATCTTGAATACGAATTTGTGCCTTAAATCCTTATGTTGCTAAAGGCTTCTTTTTCCTTTCAATTTACGTCCTCCAACGTTGTCATACCGGACTGTGAATGACTTGGGTGAAATGATGCTCAAATGAGTCCAGGGTCCATGGAGCTTACAGTTACCCGACATGCTAATGGCTTTGATTTCCGTTCAGTGTCTTCTGATCTCTGCTATTAAGCATAAAAAAAACACAAAGACTAATTATTAAATGCGAGGGCTGTTCAATAAAGAAGGATCACAATTTTTTTTGACAACGTACCTTTACTCATTCTCATAATTTTGATGGTCCTTCTCAAAATAGTCTCCCCTGAATGCGATCCACTTGTCACAGAGTTTCTGCCGGTCTTCAAAGACATGTTGGAAACCATTTTTTGAGAGATCCTTCAAAATTGCCTCCGGAGCCTTCACCACTACATCTGATGGTGGATAATGCCTCCAACGAAGGCGTTTCTTCAAGTTAGGGAATAGAAAAAAATCACATGGGGATAAATCAGAATTTAGGGAGGGTCAGGGATGCACTTGACGCAACAACGTTGGCAATATCCGACTGCGCGTTATCGTGGAGCAGCATCCAGTCTGCTTCATGGAAATGTGGTATTTTGAGCCTGATATGGACTTGCAATGTTTTCAGGACATCCCTGTAGTATTGTCCAGTTACTTATGTGTGTGCAGGTACAACATGCTGATAAACCATTCCATGAATATCAAAGAATGAGATGATCATAACTTTCCCAGCAGAAGCAACCACTTTTGCTTTTGGGGGGTTGGAGATGAAGGAGATTTCCACACCGAGGTTTGCTATTTGCTCCCAGAATCAAAATGATGTAGCCAAGTTTCATCAAAAGTGATTACGTTTGATAGAAGCTCCGGATCTTCCTCTAACATCAACTTTAACTTCATGTTACCTCCATTGCAGTGGTAGGCGATACTGAACATGTCAGAACTTGCCTGGTTCTCACAGGCGGGAACCAGGAGTACCAACAATGAAACTACTAAAGCGTGTTTGTTTCACATTAAGCTAACAGAATATAATAAGATTCAGTTTTAGTGCGAAAAATTATAACCGTAAAAAATTATGATCATTCTTTATTGAACAACCCTCGTATATTACCAAGCAGTAGGAGGAGGAAGTGTTTACCAGGAGCACTTCATCCTGCCATGCAGCACCTAGGCACCCTCCGACACTTCTACTCGGGGGAGATCACGAGCTGAAAGATGATGTAAATGATAATGGAGATGAAATGGAGGGACAAATGTTCGGGAAATTTAATTATCCTACCCAGCATTCCAATGGCAACTCGGGAAACCCCGCGAAAAACTCCTGTGTGAGGTAGGTCGGTCACGGGAATCAAACGTGGACCTCCGAATGCGGGTCACCGCCTGAACCATCCCGCTCGGTTAATAATAATAATAATCTTCATCGCCCATTATCACCAAGATCTTCACCAGATAAGTGAGTTGATGTCAAAAAAACCGGTATCTTAATTCACGATAAATTTTGAACCATTCGGTTTGATACAAAATAATTCTCAGAGAGTAATATGAGCTACCAAAGAGTGAAGGCATTTTCAAAAATGGGCAATTGCTTCCTGATGGCCAACTGCAGAAAAAGCTGCGACACTTACGAGTTTCTTTCATCGGGATGAAATCACATTGTCATGCAGTAAACCTGTTGTGAGAAGGCGCTGTGCTGGTGACGAGGGAAAAACCGGATTTAAATATCTGAAATCATTAGTTGGGCAAAACAAAACACTGGAGCTCCGCCCACGTGGAAGGGGGTGGGTTCTATTCCTGGAGCACGCTCCGTACGTGTCACATTTCATTTCGAGGAAACAGATCTTCTCTTGTTTTATACCACTTTGTTCTTCTTTCCTTTTTAGTATGTCGTCTTACCTTACACTCTCAATCTCTCTCACATGTATACAGACCTACGCAAAAGAAGATGTAGTTCAAATTTGTAGCCAGGAAAATGGGATGGAGTAAATCTATTTCTAGAAGCCTACAGTAAACTGGGATGCCACAAATGCATGACCTTTTATTCTAAAATATTTTTTTCCATATTATGCATGGAAAAACAGTAAGAACTTCTCTGTAGCGTAAGTGGTAGCGTGTCTGCCATACGTTAAAGAGGTCCCGAGTTGGAATCTCGGCCAGGGTGAGTTACATGGATACGATTTTTCCGGGAATTTCCCTTATCCTGAAAGACGAATGTCGGGTGACTAAACTCTATGGATACTGGGCTCATCTGAACATCATTTCACCCATTTCAATCATCGTCCGTTATGACTTAACGTTGGAGAACATAAATTAAAAAAAATTACAAACAGTACTTTTTCAAAATTATTTTCAGCTGTTGTTTACTTCTCTTCAGTCTGTGGTGCTGACAATTATAGCATTATTTTAACATTTTGCATACTCAACGTCCTCACATGAGCATCGTCAGAACCACTTTGAACTCTTTAGAGTAAATAATTTTTTTTCTATTCCCAACATTAACCTGGATTTCTCTATCCATTCCATAACTATATGTTGTGCCATATTGAAAGCAATTTTTAATTTATAAGCCTCTGTCGCTTTGTTACGTTGCTGGACCTGAGCAGGCTGTCATTGTGCAGTCATTGTGCACTTAGTGAATATCTTTAATGACTGGCATTTGTGTGTTTATATGTATGTGTGTTACTGGATAAAATAAAGATACTGGAAGGATCAACGTTTCCAGATTCTGAAACTTGCATTTTAAGTACGGTAAATGTTATTCAGAAGCCATTTGAAAACTTCGCGTAATTTTTGATAAACACAATGCTTCTAAATGAAGATACAGGGTTAAGGAACCCATAAAATCATCTGGACGTCTTCGTATCGTCGATCAGTAGAGGATATTGGCTTCATCAGCATTGCTACCAGCCCACTGAAATCAATTTCCCAAACAATCTCATTAATTAATCATTCCGAGCAAGAGATACAGCGAATTTTAACAGATGTGAAAATGCAGTCTTTTAAAGTACAATTTGTTGATTGGATATTGAAAAGAATGTGAACTGGATAGTCATTTCTGTAAGTAAATGCCGCTGATGAGGCAGAGCTCACGTACGAGTAAATAAACAAAATTGTCGCATTTGGAGCATGATCCATGATGTACCATAAGGAGCTGTTCTTTGGTGATTAATTTGACTTTACTTTTCTTAAGTGGGGCTGTAGAGGCGGTCACTTGAATGCTGGTCACTATCCCGGTATGATAACGATGTTTTAGTACCGCGTTTGGGCTGCGATGTAAGCTTTGACTTAGACAAAGACATAGAAAACAAACAAATTTGAGCAGATATGTGAAACTATAGCAAGAAAACTGAAAAACAAAGGAAAGAAACAAAGTTAAAATTTTATAAAATGATGGCAGTTCCATTGCGCATGTATGGAAGTGAGTCCTGGATATTAAATTAAAGAGATGAAAGTAAGATACATGCACCAGAAATAAGGATCTTAAGAATAGTTAAACAATGTACTATTATGTGTTTCAAATGGGAAGAGTTCTGGAGTCCAGCTAATCAGATGCCGTATCACACTTAGCGTTGCCAGCTTATTACCCTACTCCCTTTATATTTCCCTCTCTCTCGCACACTCATACAACATACAGGTTTTCCTGGATCTTGTCATCAATCGCGTGAACAAGTTCTTCTGTAACCAAAGATGGACGCCCACTTCGTTCTTCATCGTGCACTTCACTACGTCCTTCATTGAACCGTCGGACCCATTGTATCACTCATCGCATTTTGTCCGTAAACATCACAAATTTTCCGATAAATTTCAATTGGTTTCACTGTCCTAGCATTCAGAAAACGAATCACAGATCTGATTTCACAAGCGGCGGGATTTTCAATCAACACCGACATTGTAAACAAGCACAGCAAAGCGTACGTGGCTGGCAGCGATCTCACAATGGCGCACGTTTCTTCTCCATGATACAGAGCGTCTACCGCGCATGTGCGGAACTGCGATCGCAGTGCTGCAGCGGAGATAAATTGAAACAGAACTTACTTTCTGGACGTCCCTTCTATTATGCATTTTCTGGCAATGCTATCAGAAGTGCTCTTCACTCTGGACACTTTTGCGTAACTCATAAACGTAAGTAGTAACTCAATACTACTACACAAATCTGTATTTACACAATTTTGTGTCCTTTTTTTGTGGAGGTAAGCTTCATTTTCATCAGTTTGAATTTTCAAATACCTATACTTTCCTGAAATATGAAATCAGCATTTTTATGACATGGCCATGCTAAGGGAATGGAACGTCTAGGCTGTCACCTTGCAAACAGCTCTTGACCATTGTGTCAATCTAGTAACCTAACCTCTAATTTTCATTACATGTACTTCTAAGAAAATGAGAAGGAGAACCACTTCTGTAAACGTTTATCTTGATCAAGATGAAGTAGATGGAAGAATAAAGGTTTGTATGAACTATTTTTGTACAAGTAGTAGTAGACAGAGTAATATTTTCATCTAATTGTTTTTTATTCTGAGGCTTGTCACACATCAAATCAAATTTTCATGGAGTGAAGATGACTGTCTATTGACTGTGGTTAGTGAGCAGTGACTTTAATCCCTAATCAATTTCTTACGATGATTTACTCTCAAGAGTGAAAGTAAAATAGGAAAGTGGCTGATATACTTCTTTGGATTGCGTTTTCTTGGTGACGTTATTGAAGCCTGTAAGCTGATATACCTGTTTAAAACATTACTGGCCAAGCGTTAATGCCCAGCTCGATGTTAACTACCAGTGCAAAGTTTAGAAATTAACATATCCCATTTCTTCATTATTACAGGAATTCATATACTCCAATTCCTGCTACAATTTTGTAGGAATTTACAGTAGCTGGAGCAAGCAGGTGGTTATCCTATCCAGGATATTACTTATATGAATGTATGTATTACTTGTTGGATTTTGTTCGTGGAAAGGCAAGACGGAATATAATTGTGGGTACAAAATCACATGTGCATGTCAATCTCTTCGCTAAGACGCATGCAATTATGTTTCATGTCAAACAGGCGCGTGCTCATTTAACATGAGGATTATTCGTTCCGCTGTCAAGGAGGCTACTATGTTAAAGATTAGCAACCCTGGCAACATCGTACGCGTCCCTCATTGGTTGATCCAGATGTGGCAACAAGTCCTAGTATCAACAGTGTTATTACGCTAGCACTACTGCGAGTAAAAACAGAGTTGCGTTGCGTGGCCTTGGGCCGTCCAGTCAGTTCACTGGAAGAACACCAAACCAAAACAAGAAACAAGATGGGATCCCCTCCATGTGTAGGCTTGGCAATCTCCCAAGATAGGCGACTCCGCCAAGTCTGTCGAGGTCCATCTCTCGCACGCCTCATCCCTCTTCCTTCACAAAACAAAACAAAGGGTATTTAGTGGAGCCACCCTTATCATGCGTAGCTTTCTTCTCTCGTATTGCCAGGTTTGCTAAATAGAAACATTTTATTTTCAAATTTATTTTTGTAGAGTTAAGGCAAGGCTACACTGAAAATTCCAAATTGTATAATAATGAACCTATCATTATGAAAATTTAGCCACATAATTAGAGTATCATTTTAAATGAGCATGCAAATTTTTATGTTGCTACACCAAATAGTTCATTAATTATTTTTGTGAAAATGCTGTAAAAATTAAAAATGTCCTACGCGTCAAAATATTTGAGCTTTTAAGTTGAATCTTTGTTTTTGGCTAGTACAGAGCAATTATAAAGGACCCATGTTCTTATTTTTGGAATACTCTTGTAGCATTTGTTCTAAAATATTGGTTGCACGTGTTAGCTCTCAAAATTTTGAAAATTAGCTTATTTTATTACTTAACACTATATAATTTTCAAAACATAAGTATTAACAAAAGGGGGGAATGTGGAGTTTCCTATTTACATTCTATGGACCTATCCTGGGATTTTCACCAAGTTAAATGGAAAACTTTAACCCGTGAGGCATTTTGTATACTGAAAAGTGTTAAAAAAAAGTTTCTCAGAAAATAAATTTTAAAGTCATGATTGTTTTAATGATTATCATGTTTTAATGATTGTTAAAGGTCTTTTTACATTGTTACGTGATGGACTAAAATGGTGCAAATGATAAAAATGGCATGCCATCTATTACTACAAACCCTAAGCTACCAAAAATGCCAAAAAAGAAAATTCCATTATTTTCAACATTTTCGGCGAATTTTCAGTGCAGCATTGCTTTAAAACCCCCTTTCAGTTAAACATTTTGTCACAAATTGGATACTTGATATATTAAGGCAAGTGAAATGATGTTTTATTTGGAGTTGTGGACCAGAGGCAGCTCGTGCCGAAAAATAATGGCGTGCTAGGTGAAAAAGGGCATGCAACTAACCTACTTTCGAAAAATGAAGTCAATGCGTCGATATTTATTCCTGAAGAATTTGTCGATCACTCTGCTGTTAAAGTCCTGCATACTGTGATAAGCTTCTTCTATATAGATAGCATAGTCATAGAGACTAGCCGATCCTGAGTCATGGTGTTCCTCAGAAAGTTCTTTAACCTCTTCAAAGACGAGAAAAAGCGTTCTGGTTCTGCAGTAGACATGGGAATTGTCACAGTAATTCTTGAAACCTTCGTCACTTCTCCAAAGGTGTTCTGGATGCAATAGCGGAAGGGCAACTTTTAACTTCCTGAATTCCAAATGTTGATGCAAAATGTTGGGTTCGCTTCGAAGTTTGCTTTTGTCAAGTTCTTATAACAATACTGACAATGCTCAATTCTGTTTCAGGGAACACTCGAGAAAATAATAAAGATTCTCCAAGCACTGAGAATTCAAATGAGTTTTTCTTAATAGCACTCAATAAAACCTGTTTCACTGCAGGATTAAATTGAACGTATTTTACAGAATAAATTAAAAGAATATATCAGTTGAGAAATTGTTTCAATTTCTGAAAAGGAACCGAGGTGTGTAAACAATGTTCTAAAAAGGATACTAAGAATATGGGTTTTTTATGTACTTCTTGCTATTTGAGTTCTTGTTTATGTACTCAATGTGACCAAGATCTTTAACATCCGTCTTACACCATGAATCAGTACTTCGGAGAGAAGACAAGGAAAGCTAAACAGGCCATTTCTAATTTCACATCTATAAATCCACTCGTTTTTATATATATTGGTGTTAAATGTCATGGTATAAAGAGAATTTCTACTTCCTTTTGCTTTTTGCTCAATTTTTAAATTGGTATAGGTCACCTTAACACTATTATACTAATCTTTTCTTCTAATGCTCGCATTGAAAAGAGTTTTTAGAACTGCATTAACTGAGTTCATTATTTATTGTTTAAATCTTTTGTAATATTAAATTGCTCATACGAATGAAATGAATTTATAACACGTTTCACACTCACACTAAATCAGCCACTAAATAACGTTACACAAAGAAATACTTGTTATGGTGGATTGCTGTTATGTTCGCGGGAATGGATGGGGCCAACATGCTCACTGACAAGCAATCTGCCATGCGATTTAATAACCATTAGGTTATTTCTAGAACTAAAATATAAAGCAATGACAAACCACTTAATAAATTTCAATGCATATTCAACTTCTAGAGTAATAACTATGAATGTTGGTGGCCCTGCTTCGCCAGCTCCAGCGTACGCAATAAATGCAACGAATGGATACCGTGCTACATCGATATGCAGCACGCATTTGTGCGAAAATCTAGTGAAATAAGGCCATCTGAAAGGCAAGAGGGGAAGAACCATCGAATGACACTATGGAACTTTTGAACACGTGAAACTTTGGAAGAATATAAAACACAATTTAGAGATTACATTACACTATTTAGATCTCAGAGAAGATGTTGGAAGTGTTCTCCACCAGCATCTATACATGTTTGCACTTGTCTTACCATATACTCTGAAGTTTTACGGAGATGATATCGAATTCAGAGAAGGTTATTTCCAGCAAGATGGAGCAACGTGCCATACATCTAAGACACCATGGAACTTGTAACCAGCTTCTTTGATAATCGAATAATCTCAAAAAGTCTGTGGCTCCCCAGATTCCCTGACCTAACATCACCGAATGTTTTCTTGTAGTGGTCTAAAAATACAGTGTACAAGAATAGGCCATGGACCATTGATGTTCTCAAGGAATCCATTCAAACTACAATAAGTAACATTGGCGAGGATAATCTCCGTAAAACTTCAGAGAATATGGTGAGACGAGTGCAAACATGTATAGATGCTGGTGGAGATCACTTCCAACATTTTCTCTGAGATGTGAATAGTGTAATGTAATCTCCCAATTGTGTGTTATATTCTCCCCAAGTTGCACTCTCTGTCCTATTATTGGTTGAAAAGTTATGAACTATTGCAATGGTTCAATTTTATATGGGTCGCGCTGTATAACTAGAAAGCCATAGAGTAGTTAAAACATAGAGTTTGCACAATACCTTCTTTGCAGCATTAGCCGACCTGCTTAAAGGTTTCTTGACTAAAAACTGATAATTTCAAAATGAGTTATCCTCTAAGCTTCTGTCACTATGTCTCTTTCTGTCTTTCAAGCTACAAAGTATTAACATAAGCCTTTGCTCATAAGTTCATAAACAATCGTGTGTTTTCTACGCAATTAGGTAAGCCAACAAAGAATTAAAACAACTCGAGGATTCTTCCATAAAAGAATTTTATTTTAAGAAAACTACATAAAACATGGCAAATCTTTATTTAAAACACTTGTAGAAAGCCAAGAATTTCCCTTTGCAAAACAATTCTAATATGGCAAATATGCCTCTTCTTATATTCGCAACAGTTTTATCTTGCATTTTCTTTCCTCCTTTTGTTTCTATTTTTCATTTCAATGGGCACACTATCGTCTAGTAGTAAATCCTGCATTTTTATTTTTTTATTTTAACAATCTCAATATCCTTTTCCGCTTCTTTTCCTTTCTGTATAACCTCCGTGAATCGCGATGTATGATAAAATGCAAGGTCAACCGATAAAAGAGATAAAACACTATCGTTGTTATAGATGCACGTACGCATGTAGTTTTCGTCATCCCGAGAGAAATGTGTAAACCGAGGATCTTCTTATGTATAAGTTGAAAAGAATTTGCATTCATTCCAGGTGCTTCAGCTCTTTTTCGTAATATATTTGAGTTTTATAGTTTCGAAAAAATGAATTCGGCAATTATCTTCCAGTATATTAACGGATTTAGTCATGTTGAGAACGAATTAGTTGGCATCGCACAAAAACCTATTTCACAACATCGTCAATGAGAATTGATTGTTGCTCACGACAGTTAAGAGATACTGAGCAGGATTTATCTCGCATCTTGCTTACATGTTACTATGCATTCATTGAAGGAAAAGGGCGATTCACAACACGCGATGTAAAAACACTACTGCTAAACTAGACATGTGAAATTAAATTACGGAAATTGTGAGCAAAAAGGTTCTTGACTCATTGCCGCGTTACAGAATGAACACATACAAATTTGGTACCGGATGTTATCGGTCATCATGACATCATAAGTAAATTCCGCACAACTGCAGAGAGAAACAGTTTCCTTCATGTTCTGGCAAGTAGCCATTTCTCTACACTCATTTTTGAGAAGGTAAACTCAATAAGAGCCAGCAGATCACATATAGAAAGCTGAATGAATTTGTAGGTTGCACTTTCAGAGTTAAGCATTTATCATAATCACGAGGGCTGCTCAATAAAGAATGATCATAATTCTTTTACGGTCATTATTTTTCGCACTAAAACTCAATTTTATTATATTCTGTTATCTTAATGTGAAACGAACACGCCGTAGTAGTTTCATTGTTCCTACTCCTGGTTCCCGCCTGTGAGAAACAGGCAAGTTCAGACATGTTCACTATCGCCTACCGCTGCAATGGAGGTAACATGCGAGGAACACTATGCGGCTTTGAAATTCTGCTTTCGTCTCAACAAATCTTCAGTTGAGGCCTATACAGTGTTACAGGAGGTCTATGGAGAGTCTGTTCTTCCCTACAGCACAGCTCGAAGGTGGTTTAAAATGTTTAAAGAGGGGATAGAATTTCAAAGGAAGGTGGACCCGGTGCTCCAGTTACTGTTCTTACGGAAGAAAACATCAACACTGCTGCTGCCATTGTGTGAGAGGATCGAAGAATTACCTTAAGATCACTTTCTGAAATACTGAACATTTCATTAGATGCCACCCACCTGTTGGTGACAGAAACATTACACATGAGACGTGTTTGTGCGCGATGGGTTCCAAGACTGTTGATTCCCGAACAAAAGGACATTCGCATGCAGGTCTACATGCAGTTAAAGTTGATGTTAGAGGAAGATCCGGAGTTTCTTTCAAACGTAATCACTGCTGATGAAACTTGGCTACATCATTTTCATCCTGAGAGCAAACAGCAAAGCTCAGTGTGGAAATCTCCTTCATCAACAACCCCAAACAGCAAAAGTGGCTGCTTCTGCTGGGAAAGTTATGGTCATCTCATTCATTTATATTGTGACTGCGTGAAAATCAAAAGTCGAGGCTTCAAATACAAAAACTGCACATTATTTTCCTAGCAAATACATTCGTCACATCACAATTTGCTAGCTCACCTAAAACTGTTTATTTTACAAAAACTACCTTCAACTGTCCGTCGCTACCAGCCATCATTTTTCATCGGCTTCGCAAGTCTACCGCCAGGGTGACACTGCTCCCTCCTCAAGGCTGGTCGTCCCAAACAGCGCCTTCATAGCGGGCCAGGCGATCCAAGTATACCACCAACATCTTTCCTCGGGGCACCTTCTGGATGCGGTAGACCACGTCCTTAATCCTCTTCACCACACGGTACGGTCCTTGCCATGACTGCTGAAGCTTCGGGCAACGTCCCTTGGTCCGGGTCGGGCGGTACAACCAGACCAGGTCACCTTGCTGGAACCCTTGGCTGTTGGCTTGCCTGTTGTATCGGGTTTTCATGCGGTCGCTCGCCTTCTGGATGTTCTGGCGAGCCATCTCGTGCATGTCATGGAGGTGGTCCACCAAGCTCTCCACATACTCGGTCGCTGGCTGTTTCACTTCCCTCAAGAGTGGCCCCAAGTCTGCGTCCGCCAGCTGCTCCCTCCTCAGGCCTGCGCTATCCCAGCCATCCGCAGGCACTGCCGTGACTACTCGAACTGCTGCGGCACGCTCCTTCCCCTCCACCCTTGTGCATTGGCCGCAATCTTCTGGACAGGGTCTTCGGGACATAGCGTCCGCGTTACCGTGACTCTTCCCTCTGCGATGTTCCGAGGTGAAGTCGTACTCCTGCTGCCTCTGGACCCCACCTGCTGTCTGGCCTTCCGGTCGCGCCGTCACTATCACTTCGCTCCTCGCGGGGACAACCACGTCTTCGCTCAAGACGACCCTGCCAATTCCAAGGCGCTCTTCTGGTTGACGGGAGTATAACCTCTTCTCCGTTGAGCCGCAGGACCTTCCTGCCGACGTCGACCGTCGCCTCGTGGCTCCTGAGGGCATCCAGTCCCAGAATCACCTACTCAGCCACCTTCGCGACGAACACCCACAGACGCACGGCACTCCGTCCCAAGTTCAGCTCCAGCAGGGCCTCCTTCTGCACAGGCATGATGTCGCCCGATGCCGTCACAAGCTGGTATGGTCGGCTCGGTTTCCTCGTCGGCAATCCCTTCGCCACGTCAGGTCTGATGATGGTCACGGCCGCCCCGGTGTCCACCAGCACGGGGCACGGCTTTCGTCTTACCCAACCGTCCGCGATGAGGTTGTCATCCATCCGGCGGCTGACGGCGCAGATTTTCACTCGAGGGGATGGTGTTAATGGCGCCGACGTACCCCTCTCCACGCCGGGCCTTACTCGTTCTTCCCGCTGCCCTTCCTGGTGTGGGCAGTCTCTCTGCAGGTGCCCGGGCTGTCCACACCCCCAACACAAGCCACTAGTTGTTCGCCGGCGTCCCACAGCTGGTCTTCTGTCTCCGGCGTAGCGGACACTCCTCGTTCTCGACGTCGGGAAAGATGCTACCTTGGCCGCCTCCATCCTTAATGCCGCTGTCAGCGCCTCGTGGAGGGTTTTATAATCGCCGAGCATTAGGCGCTGACAAATCTCCATGTCCCGTACCCCGTCGACAAAGTTGTAGGCGGCTTCCCGGGATACGAACTCCAGTGGCAGGTCAACCAAGGCCTTGCTAGCTAGCTGCTCGATCGCTATGGCGAACTACTGCAGCGTCTCCCCCGGTTGCTGCGACCTTGCCTTTAGCTGGCTGCGGTACGCTGCGGCTAAGCGGTGGTTCCCAAAACGATTCTCCAGGGCCTCCCAGATGTCCCTGGGCGCCGCCGTTATCTGCACCGAGTTTAGGATTTCCGCGGCCCGTCCCTGGAGGCTGGCTATTAACTGTGTGGCCTCCTCCTCCGGTGACCATCTGTTGTGCTTGGCCACTGTGTCGAACTGGCGGCGGAAGACCTCGAATGTTGACGCGCCGTCATATTTCGGAGGTTTGACGCGCGCCGATGTTGTGTCGCGTCCCGGTGCGTCAGCCTTGAAATCCTTCAGTCTCCTGCCGACGACGTCCTCCACCATGGCGTTCAGGGACTTGACGCTGCTGTCGGCCTTTCCCTCTAGGTTGTTTACGCGGTTCGCGAGGTCTTCGACGTCTTCAACCATGGCGTTCAGGGACTTGGCGTTATTGTCGGCCCTTTCCTCTAGATCATTGAAGCGGTTCGCCAGGTCCTCGACGCGCTCGTCCACTTGGCCCATCCGCTTGCCCAGCTCCGTCACGTCATCCCTCACGCCGGCCAACTGTTCCTCAAATTTGGCGGCGAGGACCTCGTTCGCCTCCTTCATTTCTGTGGCCAGACTGTCGTTCGCTGCCTTCATTTCTGTGGTCAATTCGGACTTTATTTCTTTCAACTCTGCGGCCAGGTTGTTATTTGCCGCTTCTGTTTTTGTTGTTAACTCGTTCATCTTCGCGGCCATGTTGTTATTTGCCGCTTCCGACTTCGCTGTTAATTCGTTCATCTTCTGCAAAAGCATTTCCAATGACGATTCCATGGCCATAATGTTCGGTGATGTTGTTATCCCGCTTCCTGACACCAGTTGTGACTTTATGGGTTCGTGAAAATCAAAAGTCGAGGCTTCAAATACAAAAACTGCACTTTATTTTCCTAGCAAATACATTCGTCACATCACAATTTGCTAGCTCACCTAAAACTGTTTATTTTACAAAAACTACCTTCAACTATCGATCGCTACCGGTCATCATTTTTCATCGGCTTCGCAAGTCTACCGCCAGGGTGACAATATTCATGAAATGGTTTATCAGCATGTTGTACCTGCACACACATCAGTAACTAGACAATACTACAAGGATGTCCTGAAAACACTCCAAGTCTATATCAGGCGCAAAAGAGCACATTTCCATGAAGCAGGCTGGATGCTGCACCACGATAATGCGCGGCCTAATATTGCCAATGTTGTTGCTGAAAATCAACATGAAGTGCATCCCTCACCCTACCTATAGTCCGGATTTAGCCCCATGTGACGTTTTTCTATTCTCTTATCTTTGGTAATAGATACCTATCGGATAACGCACTGACTACTCCACGTGGAGTGAACATACATCTGTCATTTGTTATTTCTGCGAATTCCATTGGCTGAAGTGATGCGTTCATTCGTGTTTAGCACAGGGCTGGGCAGCGCAGAAGTTCCCTGTCACTCTTACAAAAATAATCAGCGCGTTATCTGAGAGGCTTCTATTAACAAAGATAAATCCATGGTAACGGTTCGAGTAGCGCGACTATACCGACAAGCAAGTATGAGGCTCATTGCCACCAATAAGCTAATAGCAGCAGGTCCCTGAACTAGCAAGAGACCTTCGTCCTTTAGGGATTAATTGGCTATTTATTTATTTACTTATTTATTTACCTACTTATTTATTTTGTTTATTTAATGGAACATAAAACTTCTATACCAATTAATAAATATACAAATGTTATTGGAAGTTACTTTTTAAAGGGCTGTGATCAATAACAACAACAATAATAATAATAATAATAATAATAATAATAATAATAATAATAATAATAATAATAATAATAATAATAATAATAATAATAATAATAATAATAATAATAATAATAATAATAATAATAATAATAATAATAATAATAATAATAATAATAATAATAATAATAATAATAATAATAATAATAATAATAATAATAATAATAATAATAATAATAATAATAATAATAATAGTAATAATAGTAATAATAATAATAATAATAATAATAATAATAATAATAATAATAATAATAATAATAATAATAATAATAATAATAATAATAATAATAATAATAATAATAATAATAATAATAATAATAATAATATAATATAATAATAATAATAATAATAATAATAATAATAATAATAATAATAATAATAATAATAATAATAATAATAATAATAATAATAATAATAATAATAATAATAATAATAATAATAATAATAATAATAATAATAATAATAATAATAATAATAATAATAATAATAATAATAATAATAATAATAATAATAATAATAATAATAATAATAATAATAATAATAATAATAATAATAATAATAATAATAATAGTAATAGTAATAATAATAATAATAACAATAACAATAACAACAACAACAACAACAACAACAACAACAACAACAACAACAACAATAACAATAACAATAACAATAACAATAACAATAACAATAACAATAACAATAACAATAACAATAACAATAACAATAACAATAACAATAACAATAATAATAATAATAATAATAATAATAATAATAATAATAATAATAATAATAATAATAATAATAATAATAATAATAATAATAATAATAATAATAATAATAATAATAATAATAATAATAATAATAATAATAATAATAATAATAATAATAATAATAATAATAATAATAATAATAATAATAATAATAATAATAATAATAATAATAATAATAATAATAATAATAATAATAATAATAATAATAATAATAATAATAATAATAATAATAATAATAACAACAATAATAATAACAACAATAATAATAACAACAATAATAATAACAACAATAATAATAACAACAATAATAATAACAACAATAATAATAACAACAATAATAACAACAATAATAACAACAATAATAACAACAATAATAATAACAATAATAATAACAATAATAATAACAATAATAATAACAATAATAATAACAATAATAATAACAATAATAATAACAATAATAATAACAATAATAATAACAATAATAATAACAATAATAATAATAATAATAATAATAATAATAATAATAATAATAATAATAATAATAATAATAATAATAATAATAATAATAATAATAATAATAATAATAATAATAATAATAATAATAATAATAATAATAATAATAATAATAATAATAATAATAATAATAATAATAATAATAATAATAATAATAATAATAATAATAATAATAATAATAATAATAATAATAATAATAATAATAATAATAATAATAATAATAATAATAATAATAATAATAATAATAATAATAATAATAATAATAATAATAATAATAATAATAATAATAAACAGAATATAAGCTTACCAAAACTTAACATAAGGATGCTTTTAACTCCTGCTTTATTCAAAACATATTTACCTACATAGAGTGCTAAAGATGCGTAAAAAAGAAATGAAAAAGAATGAATAATAAAGTCAGTGACAGGTTTCTATGCATTTTGTGCTCTATTGATTACAAAATTCCATCAACTTTTTATATTGTTTTTAACTTACATCCTCCAGCGTTAAGTCATGTCCGACGAATAATGAAATGGGTGAAATGATCTCAAATGAGCCCAGAGTCCATAGAGCTTAGAGTTCCATCAACTGAGGAATATGCTGATTTAAAAATATGGACAGGAAATATAATACACATATGAAAGTCTTCTCTTTTAATTTTTAAATTTGAAAACGAATGAATAATGTTAAACACATGTATATAAATATTTAGGTACTATAATTAAGGATCGTAGGAAAAGAAATACAGAAAACGAAAATTCTAAATAAAAGGAAAAATGTGACATTTTTAACATTGAGTGATATATTTTAGGATAGCATTATTATAAATGCAACCAAACGTAACATTTACATACCTACTGATCAGAATTTACTGGGAATTTATTCTTTTAAGACTAATTTTCATAGTCAAATACGATATGGAGTTTGTCAGCAAGGATTTGAAGAAGAGAAAAAGCCAGAAATAAAATACTTAGATAGTGAATGTAATATAAAAAACAACATTATAGAGCATATGGCATGGAGATATTTCGAGGATCCATAGCAACTTTATGCCCAGTAAGATTAAGACTTTTATGAAGAAATGATAGAAGAATACATAAATAATTGAATTTTCCATATGTTAAAATTAATGTATAATATAGAAACATGAAATAGGACTTTGTCATGAGAGGCTCATTAGCGATGCAGATTAGGAGTTCAGGAACTAGCAGTTAATTACGCCGGTAGCTATGGTAATTGGGGCTCTGGAGAATTCTGTTGACCAGATTACCATTAGATTAACGGTCAGGTACCAGGAAATTTATATTTAAAAGCCCAAGCGGAGACGTAATAAAATGATGAAAATTAGAAAGGCGGTTTAAGGTCAATTAGGCTTGAGTCCTTGTGGAAAACAGTTATCTGTAAATTGTGAGGTCTGAATGTTCAGAAGTTAGCAAATACGAGATCAATAGTTACAAAAACAAGTGAAAAAAATTCAGAAACAGTATAATTTTTCAAATTCAACAGTTGGCAACTTGCTTCTGCCTTATTTAATTTATCAGTCAACTGGTCTTGCTTATCTTTACACTTACCCACGCATACCCTAAGAAAAAAGATGTCATAGTTTACACTTTGGCAACGGAGTGAGTGAAAAAATGTTACCACTTTGGGATAAGAAGAGCCCAGCAAAAGGAAAGCCAATGACACACGGCAAAAGAGGATCAACAAAGCTTTGGAGAATCTACAATTAAGAGGACAAGAGGTCGATAGAGAATTTGTGTAGTGAGAAATTACTGACCATAAATTGAATTTGGATGTAAGATGCAAATGGCATTGTTAACTGGGTCCAATACACTAACTGATAAAATAAGTAGAATATTTATGGAAAAATACGTATATTTTAGGGAACCCACAGCTGTCATTCGCAATGTTTACTACTTTCTTTACTACGTATAAGTAGGGGAAGTATTGTATTCCACTTAAAAGTTCAATATTGTGACTTTGTGGGTTCGTCCAATTTGTCGAACAATCTACAGCACCAAGGTCGATGACAATAACAAACATCATCAGCTTTCGTTACAACAACACTCTTGTTACACAACTACAATTGTCTGTTGGCGTGTCACAATCTCTTATATATCTCGCTGAATCATTTATAGATCATTCTAAAATAAACCAGAAACCGACTTACCTCTATCAGTCCGGAAGTCACCAGAAATTTCCATTTATCTCAGTTTGTTTGTTTCGGCAGACCTTTATCTGCATGTTATCTTTGTGGACACTAGCCGCGCAACCGTAAACTGATTACGCAAGCTTTTTATTACCGTGAAACAATAGCCGCCGTCTGTTTTCTATTTTCGCCTAAACTTTTATGCCTGTTACCGCGACAATATCGAGATTACAACAATTCATATTTGGGAGCCTCTGAATCCAAACAAACAAAGAATTGTTAGAAAAATATCGGTGTATATGTGTTTGTTATCTTCCAAGGATGCTGATCTTTCAAGAAGAAAATTATCTCGCCTCTATCCTTCACATGGAACATTTTTCGAAGATGTTGATGTTCTGATAAATGGCTGTAATTTTGGACTAAAATGCCACATGTTTAGGATATTTTCTTAATTATCATTAATTGTTATATATATTAAATACATAATGACTTAATACACCTATTTAAATTGATGTGATACTTGAATTTAATTAGTTTGTAATTAAAATAAACATTTTATAATAAAATGCTTGCTTTAACCATTGTATTTAATTCTCATTTTGTTATTCAAAATCTCATAAATCAGAGTTTCTTCCACTATAAGCAACACAGTTAATTGTTTAGCTAGACGTTTGTTATTTTCGTGTTCTCCAATAGTCATAACGTTTTCCTCCAGTGATGTATTTATAACTCATTTTATAGAATTTGTGTAATATGTATTTAAAAGTCACCGAAGTTCACAACTCAAGCTTGAAACGAAACTACAAAGTAGTTGTACCCTCACCACGTGTGTTGGAAGAGAGTTGTGAGAGCTAATGGTTTGTTTTCTCTTTTCCTCGAAGGATTACTTTATGGTTCATGACTTTACGGTCAATGAAACTTCGTGCAAGCACAGTCACCGCAGAAATTATCGAACTTTTAAAAATACGTAATTTTTTGTTTTGTAATTTAAGTTCTCCAACGTTAAGTCACATCGGACGATGAATGGAATAGGAGAAATGATGCTCAAATGAACCCAGGGTCCATAGAGCTTAGAGTTACCCGACATTCGTCTTCCAGGATAACGGAAAAACCCGGAAAAGCCTTATCCAGTTAACTCACCCTGACCGAGACTCGAACACGGGACCTCTTGAACCTAAGGCAGACATACTACCACCACGCTACCAAGTGGGGCTAAAAATACGTTTGCTGTAACCCATTACACATAAATTGATCCGGTTTTTCTTTACGCAAAAGGTTCCCAAACTTATTTCTGTTTCCGCGTTTTTTTTTTTTTTTTTCAATTTACATCCATCGTCATATCGGACGATGAATCAAATGGGTGAAATGATGTTCAAATGAGTCCGGGGTCGATGGAGCATAGAGTTACCTGACATTCGTCTATAAGGATAAGGGAAGATCCCGGAAAAAACCTTATCCAGGTAGCTCGTCCTGACCGAGATATGAATTCGGGACCTCTTGTACGTGAGGCAGACACGCTACCATCTAAGCTACCGAGGGTTTCTGCGTTAGGCAGTTTTCCGGCTTAAAGTATAAGTTTACATGGGAAATAGCTCCGTTCTAAAATTTATTTTTCCTTTTTTTTTCATGTTTCCTGCACATTAGGGGTCCGTTTCGGCAGATTTTACTGTACAATAAATGAAGAAAATGATTGGTTCTTTTTAACAACTGGTTTTCTATAAATATACTAATGCCGACCAAGTAGTTGACCGCCCTTAAATTTACAAACCATTGTCATTATTATTATCATTATCATTAAGATATATTCACGACAATATTTTGTTGAATATGCTGGAAATGTCCTCAGAAGTCATTATTATTTGTCTGAATGTTACCACACACTTATATCAAACTGTAGGTAAGTATTATTAGCTCATTTTATTTCTTGGTCATATTCCCTTGTACCTAAAGAAAATTCAATGAAATGATGTTTATCTCCAATAACATGAAGTAAATAAAACGATAGTGTTAGTAAGAATAGTTGGTTCTCTTCACGAGAGAAAGTGAATGTACCGTTTCCGACTTATGTGAATGCAACACACGAGGCTCTTCGCGGTGTTTTGTTTTTACAGTGGTTACTGCGAGGTAACAGGGAACCAGCCTAAAAGTGTGGTGCGGAAGATGCGAGTTGTATGCTAAACATGGCCACTAGCGACAATGCAATGGAGTGGAAGAGTAGCCAGATAATGGGGTTATCGGCCTTACCTACCAGGTCATCACCCCTCCCCTCTCCAAAATATTGGCCCTAGAACCTTATTGGTAGATGCCTGACCAAGCCTGCCAATTGTAAGGGATGACGCTCCTTACTACGCTTACAAACAAACAAAATACGTGGAAAAAGTCGCGAATGAACAATACCGCATTCCAACCAGAATCATGGTGGTTTCCGAGAAAAAGATGGAGAAACTAATAACAAGCATTTTCTTCAAATGTGGTTAACTAGCTTTATGAAACTACCACATAATACAAGGTGCTGTTTAAGTGTACCTTTAATCCCAACTGATTGTTATTCGTTTATATTTAAATTATGAATATCATATTTTTTAGAAATCGTTTTTATTTACCGCACTTGGGAAATAATGCCTGTGTACCTTTGATTCACGATTTTCGCAGTAAATGTCATTGAATATGCCTTTAAATATCATGTGTTCAGACGAAAAATAGACTTGCTTGAATCCTTCAAAAATAAACTTGCTTATTAGCTCTTACCTTGTATAGATAGCATTAAATTAATCACTTGGGTTTTTTTTTAATCTAATGCTTTACTTTCAAATGAATTTCTTTATCCTGTATGGTTTAGTAGTGACTATGCAAATTATTCTTGCGAACCTTTATTTTTCTTTGTTTATCGCTATTTCTTTTGTATCTGTAAAGAAATGTGTAATGCATCTCTTTCTGCAAAGAATTATCTCGATTAAAATGAAATAGAGATACACTATTTTTATTTTCTTACCTGTGTAAACACATAGGCAAGAAAAAGAGAAAAGAACACGTCCAAAACAGAGCATGGTTAAATTGTATTCATTGACTTAGTATAGCTCAGAGGTAGGGTTTTTATGGGAATTAGTTTTATCTTTAATATCTTTCATTTTCATATGAGCGGAGCTTGTTAGAGATTATTTTGTATTGTAGGCGGAGATTAATATAAATTGCTGAAGTGTGTTTAAAAGCATTATTTCCAATGTATATTTTAAAATTCACATCCCCCCCCCTCAGGATTAACATTACAAACTCTTTGAATTTTGAAAGGTGCAATTAGTGTACTACTGTAAATCCTACAATACTGTGAGCAAGCCCGCCTCGGTAGCGTGATGGTGTGTGCCTCACGTTCAAGAGGTCCCGACTTCGAGTCTCGTTCGGGGTGAGCTACCTGGATAAGATTTTTCTGGAGTTTTCCCTTATCCTTAAAGATGAATGTCGGGACTCTACGGACCCTGGGCTCATTTGAACATCATATCACCCATTCCATTCACCGTCCAATATGACTTAATTTTGGAGGACGTAAATTACACACACACACACACACACACACACACACACACACACACACACACACACACACACACACACACACACACACACACACACACAAAAGAAACTGTGAGCAATTCACGTTTAACATTTAGCCACAACACAAGTACATCTGCTGTTCTTATATTTGCTTTAAATTGTGTTAATACAGTATATACAGATTTATGTAATATTTCAGATCCAGCATTGGACTGAACTATGTTTTTGGTTTTAGTAAACAACATTGTTGCAGAGAAAATGTTTCTTAGAACAATAACATTTTTTCCTGAATTTTTAAAGATACAATTTAATGGTAACATCGTTACAACTGAATGCTGAGAAGGCAAATTGAAACATATACAACGCTCTACCTTATCCATGCTTAGAATGTAATGAAATTTAGCGTTAACATTTTTTGAAGTATTAGGCCAAGTAACATTTAATTTAAACGAAAAATTGTAGGTATATTACGTACATAAATAAATGTTTGTCGAGCAAAGCTTAACAAATACAAATTAATGACTGCAAAGCCATAAAGTATATAAAATACTAAAGTTATATTTTACAGTAATTTTAAAATAAATCATTAACCTAACCAATATTTTAATATTGTTATTCCATTAAGAAGTTAAATTAAAACAAACTAATGTCCTTCAAAAATAAAACTACGCAACTGAACAAAGCTTAACAAAATCCATACTGATGCATAATCAAACTGGTTAAAAATATGAGGATTATAAAGATTATTGTTACTACTGACGAAGATGATGATAATAATAACAATAATAATAGTAGTAATAATAGTAATAATAATAAAGGAAAATATTAAGCTACTGTAACACTATAATTAATCCAGAGTACCTCTATGGAACAGAGACATTAATTTTGAATAGAAAAGTAGATATAGAAAATATAATAAAATAAGAACGTAAAATTATTAGAAAAAATTTAGATTTACAAGTCGTAGGTGAAGGAAACAGACTTACAAGTAAAAAGGAAATAAATAATATACAGACCTCCAGGATGATATTAGGAAACAAAGGTTAAAATTTTATGGAACATATTAAACGATTAGCTTCAAACGGGCTCACAGAACAAATTACTGAATTTTAGGAAAATAAAAGTAAATCACACGTGTAGGGTAAGGGCGCTATATTTCGGATACCATTTTTATTTTTGGCATTCTACATGTTATAGAACATCAATAGACACGAATTTCTGTGACAACGTTCTTTATTCATATTAGCTTACAGTCCCTTAGTCAAAATATGTCTTATATAGTAAGTTCACATAAGACATAATGAAAACCATTAAACAGCATTTGGATTAATCTTAATTTCGGATATTTTGTGGAGTGCGACAAGTCATAAGAGTGTACTTTCATAAAATCCCTGGGACATTCAAATCAAATGGATGCTTTACATTCTTGATCAAAGCTAGCTGGAATGCCAATCGTTTAATGTGTCTCTAAGTCCAAAATAGCGATCATCCATAACCGTACATAATGCACCAAGTACGGTTTCCAGTTTCTGGTCAAGTGCACACCCTTCTCCGATGTGTATAGTCAATAAACTGTCAATATCTTTCTGTTTGTGGTTTACATAATTCTCAAGTAAGAGCGAGGTACGCCATACCATTTGGAAGCTTTTAAAAAATTACATTTTCTTCTCCCTGAAGACTGCGGCAAACCCGCATATCAGAATTAAATTGATTGGGTTCTAATTGGAGCTATGAGTTCTCTTATCCTCAGGTGAATGGTTGTAGGACATGGATTTTGGTGGTTGTTGGCTACTCAGTCGTATTAATAATACTTTGTTTGTTGCAGAATTATTTGGTTTAATTCCTATTAAGTTTGCTTAACGATTTGGATCGGTGACCGCCTGTTAGTAAAATTCCTAACATAAATTCAATTTACTGGAAAGCCTGGATTACTTGTTTAAAGTTAATTCCGCGTGTTTTCTATTTCTTCTTTATACGGCGACTATTTTGCTCTAATAAACTTCTAATGCTGCTTCCACTTACGCTGGTTGCCCTATTCTTAACTTCCCTACATTTCAGATTTGTAGATTTTCGCTTCTCTTCTTAACGCACGTGAGCACGTCCTTCCTGTCGTAATATCACACTTTAAGTAAGTTTTTCTTACTTCACGATTCAGTTCGAACCTTATTCTGTCCCCCTCTCTAACTTTATCACATGACCAAACTAGCTCACCCTTCTCAAATGTTACATTATTATTGGTTTCTCATGTATTTCAAATTTTCGCATTGGTTTGCAAAACTCATCTAACTCATTGAAGTTCAGCCCACCCTGATTTGGGGAACGCCTACCCTTAGTTGTTTGTAACGGTATATATCGTTATCAAATCAGCGAAGTAAATCCCTTTAGCGTTCATGCTCAACTGCATTTTGGAAGCCATTTGTCCCAACACATTCTTGACTGGAAAATGTTCTATAGTTCTCAGACATTGAACTTTTCTTACCACAAAGAAGATAACGGTACTCCCTTCCTGTCTCTCCGACGTGTACAGATTTTTACAAGAATATTTTCTCTTCCTTGCCTGGATGCTAGTATATATGTTATATTAAATTATATTCTTCCCTTGTTATTCTTTAAGTCAACCGCTATTTTAATCATTACTCTGTCCATTCTAATTTCATATTATTATAACAAGATTTTTATATTAGTTTAGCAAAGCATTTTTATTAATTTATATTCTTTTTTAATTATCTGATTTCGATCAATTCGCCGCCTCCTAATCGCTGCCTGATACTGCGGTTACACGGCCTTTACTGCTTCTCTCATTGCTTCTTGTGACCACCTTCTTCTGTGCCCTGGTGCCATCTGATGAAGGAAAAGTCTTTTAGAACGGTAAAATATTGTTCATTCCTAATTTCGGATATCCGAATTTACGATGCCCTGTGGTATCCGAAATTAAGAATTCCGTCATATTCAATAAATAACAGATTGGATTAAACAAGGTATAAGTAATTTCAAATGTTAATGCGTATAACAAAACTATCATACTCTAACAAATTACAGGCAGCAATTACGTGATTTAGGACCTTACCTTAAGCTCAAGAGATCACTTTGAAAAGTGGTCTTCAAACTCTCTGATCATGAACAAAACAACTTACGAATGCTACTTCACCACAACTAGCTCCATAATGTCTAGAGGTTCGCTGTGTTCACCTAGTACTTCCTGCTACTTGTTCACATGATTTCTGAGGGAGTGCAGCTCACGGAGTAGAAAATCTAACATCCGAAATTAGGTATCCGAAATATGGTGCCTTTACCCTACTATTAAATGGATTGGTGAAGTAAAAATGATTGTAATTTGGCAGGAATCACTCAAGACGATATCATAGAGACGTCTTTAGAATGAAAGAGCATAAATGACAAGTTGACCAAGAGGACAAACCAAAGAAAAAGACTGGAACAGCGTGAACAGACGAGAGAGGCGGAAAGGAAATAGAAGTTGAAATTGCTACAAAACGACACATGCATAATTCGAGAATTTGTTATTTTGCTGCAACTGAAATACAGACGTGTGCAAATTATTAGACTCAATTGTGATTTTTTTTAACATATACCGTTCATTTTCTATTTATTTAACAGAAATAATATTACAAAATATTTTTTAACTCTCAGTATTTTGTATGCATTCCTTTAGCCTTTATTACCTTTTTGATGCGTTTAGGCATGCTCTCTACAAGGATGGAACACTTTTCCTTTATTTCTTCATTTCTTCATCTCGGTGCCAATAAGCTTAAATTTTGTTGTTATTTTCAATTTTTTCATTCTCTGTTTAACAATACCCCAGAGATTCTCTATTGGATTTAAATCAGGGCTATTCCCCAGCCATGGTAGTACTTTTACATTGTTTTCTTTGAGGAACTGGGTTACAGATTTTGCTCTATGGCAGGGAGCACTGTCATGCATGAACACATAATCATCATTTGGAAACCATTCTTTACTTTGCTGAAATAGTCTTGTTTCTAATACACTTTTATACTGTTTCTGCTCCGTAGATTCCACAACTATGTATAATCTTCCAGGTCCATGGACAGACATACAGCTCCAGACCATTTTTGATGTTGGGTGCTTTACTCTTTGATCGACACACTGAGGGGAAAATGCTTCTTTATCTGTCCTTCTCACATATTGGCTGCTGTCTTTACATACTTCAACATGGATTCATCTGAGAAAATTGCCTGAAACAATAAAAACCTCTATTAATATTAAACAGTTTTAAAATTGCTCAAAGATAGTATAACAAAACCAGCAATGAGAGAAACAAAGTTTAGGCTGTTTACTTCATTTCCATAAAATGTTAATGTACATATTTTAATTTTATGGTATATACAATTTTCGTACTATTTACCTTTCTTCAAAATTCCACTGGATGTTTCTGCATCTCTTTGGCCCATTCTAAACGTTTTTTTGCCATTTAAGGTGTCAGTGTAGAATTTTTACGAGGCCTGCGTGCGGGTAAACCTGCTTCACATAATCTTTTGCGAACTACTGAGGCTGATATTTTTGTACCGTACTGCTTTAGTTGTTTACTGAGGTCAATGCTGGTTGCTCTTCTATTTTGTTTTACCACCTGCACAAGTTTTCTTTGCATCCTTGGTGATAGCTTTCTTTTCCTCCCGCATTTTCCATCCCTTTGTGAGGTCAACGTCTCACCGAATGTTAAAGCTTGATTAATGCGACTAACAGATTTTTGTGAAATGCACAATTTCTTAGCTATTTTACGTTGTGAATAGAGAGTTTCCTTCAAAAGACTCTCAGTTACAGCTACTTTCCTTGGAGATAAGTCAGTAGTTTTACCCATAACCTCACTTTTGAATCAATGTGAATGCTAAGGATAAGATACACGGTGTTACCTGGCTTGAGATCAATTAATAATAAATACTGAGGATATATTAGCCATAAAACACAAAAAGCAAATATTAACAATCTTCAGTAACTACATTCACCAAATGAAAGCAATATCACCAAACAGTTGAATGAACAGACATGAAGAAAATGGCTGCTCTTAATTCAGAGCTACCAACATATTACTATAAGTAAAAGAAAAATCCCCCAGCTATTATTAAGAGAGAAGTTTCATTGAATATGCTTCATATTATAGCAAGGAAAAGAATTACGACAAATTGAAATAGGTTACGGCGGCAAACAACTATTATTTTGAATGTTAAACTAAAGCAAAGTAAATAAAACATGAATGAGTCCAATAATTTGCACACGTCTGTACACCTATACTACCCAACATAAAAATGCACGTTAACAATACGAAGTTTGATAACATATCAAGAATAGCAGGCCCTTGTAATACTAGCAAATTCCCTACTTAAATATAACTTTAGAGAGAATTGGTGTAATCACACTGAATTCTTCCGTCTTACACTTTCAGAGTAAGATAGACCAGCAATAAAGGGAAACGGTCTTGCATTAAGTGTTGCAGTTAATAAAGAAACAGGAGGCGGAGGAACAAGGAATTAGGCCAACGAAATTAAATGATTCCATTTAAACTGTCCAATTCAAAGGTTTGGTCCGGGCACACAGTAGCTACACATGCATATGTATTTCACGGTAGCCTGTTAATGGAACAGAAAGGGGCGGGGCGCAGTTTCACATAACTCATTCAGCCTTGCGAGCCGGCTGCTGGCTCCTGGAATTATTATGATTATTATTCCACCCTCCCGTGATTACCTCCAGTTGTGAACCGTAATAAATATATCACAAGCTCCATTTAACTTCTGTACCCTTAATAACAATTCTTGCTTTCATATATTTACTTTGTGTCCAGTTGGGGTGGGAAGACAGTAATCTCCAGAAACAAAATCAAGTAGCAAGCAACCTTACACAGCCGTAAACCATCACACGAGTGATTTGGAGTTTATCTAGAAAATCTGAAAGTCACGAGTTGCATTTGTTAAAACTAATCCACGATTAAAATGTGGCCACAATAATGCTTATTTATGTAACACGTGTGTAATCCCTTTGGATTAGGTTTGAGTGAATATACCTACAGCACATGAATGATTCTATGTGGTATAACAAAGTTGTATACAATATTCTATCAACTCACCAAAGAACTGGAGCTGTAATCATTGTTTATTTATACAACTTTCGAATGAATATGGTAGGCATTCATTGTCTCCAAGCCAGTTGCTATCACTGTTTATGATACAAGTGCGGTTCAAGGTTAAAAGAGTTTGAAAATAACATGGCCGCCCTATGGCTGAGTGGTTAGACCACTTGGCTCTCAGCCAGGCGGCCCGGGTTCGATCCTGGGCGACCGCAAAATGGTGGACAACATGGCGCTGGGCCCTCCGTTTCCCCTACCATCATTCCACCACCATCAATTATTCATCTCAAGCGTTGCTGATCTCTCAACCCCGATTTCATCTCAGGTCAAATTCTTAGGGAACCCAAGCGCCTCCTACCGTCAAAATTGACGAGAACGGGAGAGAAAAAAAGTAGATAGCGCAAGTTCGAGTATTTGTTCTTATGAGCTTCTGCAAAGCAACAACTGAAGTAAAGATAGCGGAACTTGTACACGGTGTTCATTTTTATTCGCTATTTCCCGCCCTCCGATTGAGCAAGAATAATGTCATAGTTGCCTGATGAGTCTATCTTGAAATCATAGTACCCTCTACGGAGTAGGAGAGGTAATTTTTGTGGAACAGTAAGCAAATTACAGCACTCTGAGTGTAGTTGAGCTGGTAAATAATACAACCAGCTTCCCCTGAATATGAACACACAGCACCGCGTCTTCATGGTTGAATGCTACTTTCGTACCAGCATTAAAATGGGTGCGACATATAAATATAATTTAAACCGCTGCATAGAGGAGAATTCAGACAAGTCCCTCGGAGCGTAATGTTGTCACAAGTGTCCAGGTACCTTCAAATTGACATTTGTGCTTGCATTGGAAAGTGGATGGTTGTAAAGGATTGCAAAAGCTAGTGTATTATCAACGTATATAAAGTATTGTAAAGTGTAACTAATTGTTGGAAAGGTGTCATTTTAATTAAAATACCAATTTTTATAGAAGAAAGGAGGAACTGCCATTGTATTTTATTTATAACCAAATTATCACTTCCCATCTGAGACCTCCCCTGAAAATAAAAGCTTATGCGAATACCAGAGCAGCAGTGAAACTACTAGAATCCAGCAACTAGATCTTCAACGAGGTTCATCATAATCATCATCATCATCATCATCATCATCATCATCATCATCATCTTCATCATCATCATCTTTTCTCCACAATTTACTCTCAACTCCAAATCGTTACAAATGGCGCCGCAACGTGATGCAGAACTTCGAGAACTCATCACTTTTCGTTACAAATTAAAGAATCAGCTGCAAAGAAGCTTTAGTATTAGTGTCTTAGTAAATTGAGAATAAAAATAATACATCAATCAGAGACCGATACCCGGAGAAAAGATTTCTCGTGCCCCGACTAGAAGAAAATCAAATTCTTTAACAATCCCGTAGGCCGCGCCGTGGCCCAGTGATTAGACCGCTTGGCTCTCACCAAGGTGGCCCAGGTTTGATTCCAGGCGACCGCCTGTGAGATTTGTGGTGGGCAACACGGCGTTCGGACAGGTTTCTTCCGGGTATTCCGGTTTCACCTCTGTCTCATTCCACCGGTGCTCCTTTTCATGCATCATCGGTGTCACCGTCTGGGGTACCACATGTAGTAAAAGCGGGCGTTAAGCACTACACATTCATTCTTTTTATCAATCAGTTATATCTTCAAGAAATAATCATCACGCAACACAACCAAAAGCTAAATTACGAAACAAAATTAAAACTGAAGATTATATATCAAAAATTGACGACACGAACATTGCAGAAATACTTTAACACTTAACACAAAGCCCGCCTCGGTAGCGTGGTGGTAGCATGTCTGCCTCACGTTCAAGATATCCCGAGTTTGAATCTCGGTCAGGGTGAGTTACCTGGGCAATTTTTTTCCGGGGGTTTCTCCTATATTGAAAGATGAATGTCGGGTAACTCCAAGCGCAATGAACCCGGGGCTCATTTGAGCACCATTTCACCCATTCCATTCATCGTCCGATATGACTTAACGCTGGAGGACGTAAATTAGCGAAGAAAAAAAAAAAAAAAAATCCAACACAAAATATCGTTATGACAGAGGAGTATGTTTACTGGATACGGCCTATAAAATATTTGCTAAAATAATAAACAATAGGTTGCAGAATATAGCTGAATGTCTTCTCTCGGAAGAACAAAGTGGATTTAGAAGAGGCAGATCCTGTGTAGATAACATTTTTATTGTTAAACAACTAATTGAAAAACATAGGGAGTTTAACAAAGAAACGCATATGGCATTTGTTGACTTTGAAAAAGCCTTCGAAAGGGTAAAACGATGCAAAATGTGGCAAATATTGGAAGAACGAGGATACACACAACAATTAGTAAAAATGATACAATGCTTGTACTTCCAAACAAAAATAAATATGAGGAACAATGGTAAAATTTCTAAAAAAAAAAAAAAAAAAAAAAAAAAAAAAGTATTACTAATCAGGGTGTCAGACAAGGGTGTACTTTATCACCTACACTTTTAGTATTTATATTGACGACCTAGTGTGCAAATGGAAGCAGCTAGTGAATGTAAGTTTTAAAATTTCAAATAAAATTTTTTTAAGTATTTAAGTATTTTATTGTTTGCTGACGACTTAGTTATTATACAAAATAGCGAGTCTGCCCTGCAAAAATCTATTTTTAAACTTAGTGAACTTTGTAAGCAATATAACATGAAAATTTCTTTTATAAAATCAAAGGTAATGGCATTCATTGGGAAAGAGCCAATTAGAACAAAAATAGTTATAAATAATCGTTGCGTTGAACAGGTAAGCCATTTTAACTACTTGGGAACTGATGTTAGTTATGACAAGGAATATGATGTCTACAATAAAATATGCAAATTTCAAAAAGCCTGTGGAACAATAAATAGAACATTTAGAAACAAAATACGCAAAGAAACAAAATTAAAGTTCTACAAAGTTATGTTTGTACCTATACTGACATTAGGAAGTGAGACCTGGACGTTAACTAAAAAGCAACAGAGTAAAATACAGGCTTCAGAAATGAAATTCTTGAGAAGTGTGAAAGGATGCACGAAGAGGGACTTAATAAGAAATGAAAATATAAGATAAGAGCTGGACATCTTTAGTATGAATGATAGGTTAAAAGATCTCAAACAGAAATGGAAGGAACATGTTGAAAGAATGCCAGATAATAGACTTACAAAACAAACATTACAGTATCATCCTAAAGGTAGGAGATCGGTGGGCAGACCCAGGAAACGATGGCTGGAGGACTTCGAAGGCAGAACAGGGACTTGATTGCCTATGCCATGAAGTGAAGAAGAAGAAGAAGAAGAAGAAGAAGAAGAAGAAGAAGAAGAAGAAGAAGAAGAAGAAGAAGAAGAAGAAGAAGAAGAAGAAGAAGAAGAAGAAGAAGAAGAAGAAGAAGAAGAAGAAGAAGAAGAAGAAGAAGAAGAAGAAGAAGAAGAAGAAGAAGAAGAAGAAGAAGAAGAAGAAGAAGAAGAAGAAGAAGAAGAAGAAGAAGAAGAAGAAGAAGAAGAAGAAGAAGAAGAAGAAGAAGACAAAATATCGTTACAATAGCATGACGTAAACATGAAAATGCAGTTATTTGTTTCTGATAATGTTACGGACAGAGTATGGAACACCTGGCCAACATATAGTAACCCGTTTTAAGCATCTGAATAAGAATTGCTTTTCTTATTCCTCTTGTACCTTCAATGAAATATGTAATGAACTATTTCTGCATAGGATTATCTCCATTAACATAATGCGGATACCAAAATATTTTTTTGTTCTGAATAGTTGTAGAAGCTATATAAAAGTAAACGATAGCAGAAAGTGATGTGGATTTAACACTTTGGAATTTTTATTGTGTCCCATAAGAGAAAATATTGCAGTTTGTTATTGGTGTTAGGTGGCACTTCGGTTTGTAAAGACCACTAGAACATCTTTAGCATGCTAATGGAAATCTGGCAGCAGGTGTGTAATAGGGTAGGTCAAGGATTTACGCGGGCGACAAAGCGACGCAGCTTTCTTGCACACTGGAATGACAAGGTGCTTCATTTTTTCTTGCAGTGGGGAGAAGAGGGACCGTCATGCCTATGTAACAAGAAGGGCGTGTGTTTAAATCTCTGGAGCCAGCCAGGCAGCCAGTCAGCGTGATGCAGATCTCCAAGACAAATTTGTGTAGAGTCAGACTTGCTGTTGCTAACCGTAATTCAAACACTATTCTAAAAACAAGGCAAACTTACTTGCATGTTGCCAGCGTTGAAGAAGCAAACACTTATTTCAGAATGTTCTCGTTACTATCTCCACTTCGAGTTAATGTATGTTTAGCAATTAGGTAATGCTAAGTAGATTAGTTTATAAAGATTACTAGTTATTCACCGCTTAATTTGCCGTTGCTTGGATCTTTACAATCAAGAACGTTATAAATAAAAAAGAGCTTATATTAAACCAAAATACTCCAGAAGGTGGAGGTAGAGATAGATTAGGTAATAGAAGGGACAACTGGTGACTCGACCTGAATGTATCTTTTGTGCGTACGAGAAAGTGTCGTAAAGTGTGTTGTCAAATCGGCGACCACGCAGTGGATTCTTCATTTCCAGAAACAAGAAAATGTCACTTGGTGCGAGATCAGGTGAATAAGGCAGATGCTGTAAGGCCTCAAAGCCACATTCCCTTGTTTTGTCAACTTCAACTTGAGATGAATGAGCTGGTGCCTTGTCAGCCAGAGACGAACACCTTTGGAGAGCATACCGCGTCGTTTCTTAGTCAGAGTTGCTCGTAACTTATCCAAAAGATTGCAGTAGTATCTGCCAGTGATGGTTTGACCCTTGGCAAGATAATCTGTAAGGGTGACTCCATGACAGTCCCAGAAAACTGAAAACATGACCTTTCCAGGTGACTTTAGCAGGGGAGACTGCCTCTTGCCTTTTTGGGAAGGGGAATCGGCATGTTTCCATTCCATACTCATGTGTTTTGTCTCTGGATCATCCATGGTTACCAGAAGATAAAAAATTCATCTTCATCCTGTTCCAACAGCATCAACTCTTGTCTTGAAAGCTCACGCCGTGTTTGCTTTTGGAAAGGGGTTAGCAAACGTGGAATCCACCGTGCAGACACTTTAGATATGTGCAGCTCGTCATGAATAATTTTCCACACACCACCATAACTATGATGTCTCATGATCATTTGGATGGTTGCTCGTCTGTCTTCCAGTATTAAACACTCCACTTTCTTCACTGTGACAGCATCATCTGTCATAATGGTCTACCAGCTCTTGGCTCATCTGTCAGAGACATGTGACCAGTTTTAAAATTGCTTATCCCCCTTACAATAGTGTCATACGATGGGCAATCATTTGCATAAACAGCGTCATCTCATCATAGATTTCCCGGGCAGTTTTGCCTTTCAAATGCAGGAACTTGATCACACTACGAGCCTCAATTTCTCCGTCTTACACTCAGTCACTTCTGGCACTCACTGTAGAAAAACAAAAGGACTCAAATAACTGAAATTACCAACATTGTCCCGAGGGATCAATGATGACAATGGAACATTTTCATCAGTCTAGCATAAAAACTACCGGGTGATAATTAAAACTTTACTACATCCCCTCGGAAGGAAGGAATGAAGTGAAGAAACCACAGGGGGTTACAGGCCGCAAACAGAATGCCACAGATATACGCGATTGTCTGAGCTCCAGTCTCTAGGACCCTTCCTAATCCTGGAGCTGTCTGAGAGTGCGATGCATATCTGTCAACCCAGCAGTTCACCAGTGTCCACGGAGAAAATAGGGAAGGCAAATCCTTTTAGAGAAGATGAAGATCACTGGAGTGGAGCTCGGGAGCTCCGGAATGCCATCGCTTATGTTTCTGCTATGTCGTTCTATTTCAGCAATATTAGGCAAACAGGAACTTTTATATTGTTGTATCTATTTCATTATTGCGAATTACGCATAACAATCTTGCAGAGCAACTTACGAAAGTAAATTGTTTCTTTAGATCAAATCATCCAGCCATGGAGCTGACAAGGGATTGGACATTGTAATATTCAAGTTTAACCAGCTAAACATATTAAAAATATAAAATACAGTATTCAACGCTAAAATAATCTCACATAATGCAGTATTCCCTCGTTGGCAATCGTAGACAGTCTATTGTGTTTAAAGGCTATATTGTCAGAGTTATACGAGGGTGGTCTGAAAAATTTCCGACCTCAGCATGAAGATGGCAGCACTTGTAAATAAAAGCTAGTGAATTTCGTTAATAAATCTGTTGACAGTTACTCACCAAAGTATCCGCCACTTTGGACGCTCGGTTGTAATGTAACAGTAGTTTCAGTGAGTTGATGTGAGTGTTTTTATGAAAATGGAAAAATCGAGTGTCAAGCTGTCACTAAATATTTGTTTTTGAAAGGCAATACGCCTACACAAATCAAATATGATTTGGATTCTGTGTATGGGGACTCTGCACCATCATTTACCACATTGAAATTTTGGGCAGGTGAATTTAAACGTTACCGTAAGAGCTTTGAAGTCGATAAATGTTCGGGACGTCCAAAAACTGCAACCACAGACGAACACATCGCCAGAGTTCACTAATTGGTGCTACGACCACCGAATTATAGTGAGAGAGATAGCAGAGGCTATGAACATGTCAAAAGAACGTGTTTTTCACATAATAAATCAACATTTAGACATCAGAAAGCCGTTTGCGCGTTGGGTGCCGCGTTTGCTCATCTTAGACCAAAAACGTGTTCGAATGAACATTTATAACGCTCTGTTGGTGCAGTTTAGATGTAATAAATCCGAGTTTTGGCGCCGATTAATTACTGTATTTGAAACTTGGATGCACCATTGTACGCCCGAATCAAAAGTACAGTCCAAACGGTGGGCTGCAAAGGGGGAACTGGCTCCAATAGAAAGCAAAAACTGTTTCTTTCGGCTGGCAATGTGATGGCAATTATTTTTTGGGATAATAATGGAGCTATTTTAAACGATTGTTTTCAAAAATGAAAAATCATTACAGGAGCATACTACACATTATTACTTGACAAGCTCTAGGCGGAACTTGTGGAAAAACGGCCACATTTGCAGAAAAAGAATATCCTATTTCTCCAAGACAAGGCACGGTCTCACACCTCAGCGATTGCAATGGGGAAAATCCACAAATTACGGTTTGAACTGCTTGACCACCCACCTTGCTCACCAGAGCTAGCCCTAAGCGACCTCTTTTTGTACCCTCATCTTAAAATTGTGCTCAGAGGACAGAGGTTTTCGTCAAATGAAGAGGCAATCACCTTCATGAACAATTATTTTGCAGAGAAAAACGCCGAGTACTATTTGGCTGTGTTACAGAGATGGGAGCATCGCTGGGAGAAGTGTGTATTGTTACAAGGAGACTATGTTGAAAAATAAAAAACTAAAAATCAGAAAAAATGTCTTCTATCTTTATTAGGTCGGAAACTTTTCAGAACACCTATGTATAGTTTAACTAAATTTAATATCATTGTTGCTTCTGTTGCAACCGACTGTTTCATATCATATACTTGGATATTCTAGGAATAGCCATTATATTTTTTTTATTTTATTCAATGATCGATCAGCAGTGCATGCTTTACAGATCCTTGTTGGCTAATTGAATCTCTATGAAATATAATAGCATGTAAGGAAAACCACCATTATAAATTAAATGATAATATACAGCTGATATTTCTGATGACGTGCATATTACACTTAATAACTTTTAGTTCGTGTAAAAACAGTACAAATAACATTATTTACAAAAATAAGGGTTGGAGCATTTTTAAAATGCTATAAAACAGTCGTTCTGTGTACCCTGCCTAATATAATGAGCCACCGAGGCGAATAGTAATAGCGAAATACAACTTCCACAAAGAGTTGCAGGATACAGAAGAGCTGATCAGATATAAATGATACCATTAGTTATGAAATGAAGATGTTTAATATTCTAAGCAAAACTGACGAATGCAGATCAATAATGGTGTGACTCTAATGAAATATTGGTAATAGATACTTTAATATATTCTACAAACATAAATTCAATGGACTAAGAATGGGCATAATGACCAAGTTATGCTATGTTGAGACCATTTTGTAGATTTTCTTGTAGATCGAACTCGATTTGACAGCTAAATGAATAGAATAATTTATACATTTATACGTAGGAACTTGATGTGTGTAGTGTCTAACGCCCACTTTTACTACATACGGCACCGCAGGCGGTCACACTAATGGTACATGAGATGACGATGGAGCACCGGTGGAATGAGATGGCGGGGGAAACCGGAGATCCCGGAGAAAACCCACCCCGGCGCCGTGTTGTGCGCCACAAATCTCACTTTGCGGTCGCCTGGGATCGAACCCGGGCCGCCTTGGTGAGAGCCAAGCGGTCTAACCACTGAGCTACGGCGTGTCCATAGGAACTTGATGAGACCATCAGTTGTTCAGAAAACAGGTTGTCAGTGTGCTAATAAGGAATACTGATTACGCAAACTTAGTTCTTCAGGTAAAGCGGCTTAGAAACCTGTTAACGTGTAAAAAGAATTGTTTTAGAATTAACTGAAACGGTGTTTTATCGTGTTTTTTATGTAATTTACGTCCTCCAACGTTAAGTCATATCGGACGATGAATGAAATGGGTGAAATGATACTCAAACGAATCCGAGGTTCATGGAGCTTAGTGTTACCCGACATTCGTCAATCAGGATAAGGGAAAACCTCGGAAAAAACCATATTCAGGTAACTCACCCTAACCGAGATTTGAACTCGGGACCTCTTGAACGCGAGGCGCTACCATCTACGCTACCGAGGCGGACATTTATTGCAATAATTTATCAAAAAGTAAAAATAAAAATATTTTGCCAGCAATTTAATAATATATGAGTTGCAAAACTTAGTTAATACATAGAGTCAACATGAAAAATTCAATACCATGACCGGGATTTGAACTACGGCAAGGTTCAAAGACCTATCAAAGACCTTAGCCTATATAGGGCTAGTGTGAGGAAATGATTAATTTCCATCAATTAACTTAGTTAAGAATTTCTCTCACAGTTGTTTCCAGCTTTCCCAACAACACTGAAGTTGTTAATTTGTATGAAGTTAATTACAAATTAAGAGAAAATGCCTTTTAATCATGGAAAAAAAATAATAATATACTTAGTGCTTCAATATTCGCAACAAACTTAGAAGACTATATGTTCTCCTCTGAAAATGGACTGGTCGAACTGGTGACAGCACTACCACAGATCACAGCATGGACCCCCTGTAATATTGAAGTCTGTAACAAATTTCAGTGGTTCCCGATCTGATAAATGGATCGAGGGTTCTGTCTCACTCCGGTACTATTATTTATCCTGAAGATGGAGGCAGCTGGACCGCGTCCAGCATCCATAGGATGTTACCGAACTTCCTTCTTAGGAACCACTTTTGTATTTGTTGTTTTAGGTGGTCCACACCTTTATGTAAAGCACGAGTCAGTCCCACGTTATGATGTTATCGTTAAATTTACAACCGACGAACGGACTGAGTATTTCATTCAGTAAAGAGAATCAAAATCATTGTGGTATTTTATTAAAATGAAATAAAACAATTAAATTCACAGTAAATAAATTATTCCAATATAATAAAGCCTAAGGTTATATGGATGGTTTTATGTACTAGAGGCCACAGTAAAGTGACAGAGCAAAGGGAAGTTTTACCAAAGCTCGACACACGCTTGAAATATGAAAAGGAAATGGAGTGATGGAAAGGATATCGTGAAAGAAGAGAAACCTCCTATGGATCCAGTCAGAAGGGCAGCGTCTTGGAAGTGAACATGGAATGTATAGGTATTGCCAACCAAATTGATTTCTGGAGTTTTCAAATGGCAAATTTAGGAGTGAGTCACTCTTTTGTGATGATTCCAGTCCACCTTAAACCCTGGGTCTTGGTTCCGCTGCAGTAGAAGTGCGTGCAGAAAGTTGATCCTTGACACTGCTACACCCCAAGTTATATTGTCACAAGTGACTGTTTTATTTAATTTAAATAGTGCACTGTCAGTAGTTATTTTGATTATGGTGGTGCGTGTGACGTTATGTCACGTGACCTTTCCCTCTCTAGTGAAGCGTGTACAAAGTGCTCTCTCTCTCTCTCTCTCTCTCTCTCTCTCTCTCTCTCTCTCTCTCTCTCTCTCTCTCTCTCTCTCTTGTGAACAAGCTACGGTGAACGACGGACGTAGGTCCGCTCTATGTAAGGCAGGTAACGGCCATGTGGCCACTTGTGTATTTTTTATTACTGTAGTAAACCTTTCATGTCTAAATTGTAGTTTCAATATTTTACAATGTAGTTGAACCTTGATACAGAATATCCCAACCTCACCTGAGTATGCTTATCTCTGATGTATTTGCCCCTGAGGTCCAACCTGGCCACGTGACAATCTAATCCTTTACCGTCCATGGTCGGGTTGACTCATTTTGGTGATTAGGAGCCGGGTACAAATTTTCTAAAGGTTCATTGTGAAAATTCTAATTTTATTTTGAAAAAGAAAGGTCTTTCGTGAAATGTAGAAATTGTTTAAGAAATGTGAGGCCACGTGTAAATTTTTTCTCTTACCTCGCCATCTTGAAAATTCTTAATTTGATTAGTAAATTTAAATAATTATGTTGTTAGTTAAAGAAAAACAAATTAATCGGACGTCATGACTGTTTTATTTAATTTAAATTGTGCACTGTCAGTAGTTATTTTGATTATGGTGGTGTGCGTGACGTTATGTCACGTGACCTTTCCCTCTAGTGAAGCGTGTACAAAGTGCTCTCTCTCTCTCTCTCTCTCTCTCTCTCTCTCTCTCTCTCTCTCTCTCTCTTTCTCTTGAACAAGCTACAGTGAACGACGGACGTAGGTCCGCTCTATGTAAGGCAGGTAACGGCCATGTGGTCACTTGTGTATTTTCTATTATTGTAGTAAAACTTTCATGTCTAAATTGCAGTTTCAATATTTTGTAATGTAATTGAACCTTGACACAGAAAATCCCAACCTCTCCTGAGTATACCCACCTCTGATTTATTAGCCCCTGAAGTGCGACCTGGCCACCTGGCAATCTAATCCTTTACGATCCATGGTCAGGTTGTCACAATATCAATATCAGTTACACATCACTGCAAAAAACTGATCTAATGGCTCTATGCCCAATATTTCACCATCAGTGTCACAAACAAGAAAGAGACACTCGTATAAAACAATTCTCTTCACTTGTAAATAAAAACACCTCTAAAACAAACACGTGCTAGTTTCACTATTTGCAATAAGTAGCTGAGTATCGTCATTGAGTATATGTAATGACATGTTTCCGGTGCTAAATGGAGTGTGAGAGGCCTGAGGTCCAAGACTATGTTTACAACTCTAGCTGGTATAGACTCGTCCACTAGTTCCAAAGCATTTTTCAAGTTCCAAATTGTTTGGCGATAACTACACCGTTTGTGATCCTCACATTTTAGCATGGAGCCATCTCGCTTGATTTGAAACCAGCAGCAGAAATGCAATCATCTCAGTAGCGTTATGACTGGTAAATGCAAGTGATCTTTTCACTGTATTCTGGAAATATTTATAAAACAAGAGAAACTATTGGAGAACACTATTATAGTTTTATGGACTTTCTTATTGTTGGTTTTTTATTTATTTTTATTTTTTTATTTATATTTTTTATTTTATTTAAGACTGGAATGGGTACCGAGTAAGAATTTTTTTTTCCTTGTTTTATTGGCTTGTACTGTGAGACAAATGAAGGGTTCTATTATTTAAATGGTTATTAGATCTGCATTTGTTCCAAGTGATAAATTTATGGCTCCAGAGAACGCAAGGTTTTCTTCCGTATATAGGTCCATCTCTGCTCCTTTAAAAATATACGTTATTGAAACAAGTTGTTTGAACACGTATTTTGTTCCACAGCATTCTGATATTGTTAAAAGTATTGCAGTGCTGTTATGGTTTCTTAAGTGGTGATTTTACACAAAACAGCGCTAGGAAAATAATAATCAAGACATGATAAATTCACAGTGGTCGATGAATCTTTCAAATCCAATTATCCAATTTTACATTTTTTTTTTTTTTTTGCCGACGTCTGAAAGGGAAATAGTTCAGTAAGTAGAAGTTCCCTATTCGATGCCAACATGTTACAATCTTTTCTGTTGGGTTTTGGTGCCCAGTATTAAAAAGAGCAATTTCTTAGTCACTTTAAAAATTCAGAAATAAAACCTGTAGCATTGTAGACAGCCGTTTATTTGTTTTTTTTTTTAAAAAATGGTATTATTTTTAAATTTCAAAACTAATTTCGTACATACGGTGACTTTGTGGGTTCGTAGAATTACAAGTGCAAGTTGCAGAGGTAGGAATACACTCTTTTTAATCCTTACAGTAGCAGAATTACGTCACATACACAGTTAAAATCTTCCAAGGTCGTTGACCACAACAAAGAGCTCACTTTACAAACACACTAATTTCAATTACAACTCTCGTTCCGTCTCTGTTTACGACTGTCTTGACAACTGCTCCGCTGGCGTGTCGCCTGTTATATATACCACTACTCATATCACTAAACATTTCTGGAATATTCTGCAACAAACAAGAAATCGACTGTTCTCTATCTATCAAGATGTCACTAGAATGTTTTATTTAGCTCACTTTATCTGTTTTGGTATGCCTTTTATCTCCGCGCTATGGTTATCTGCTTAGGCAAACTCTTTATCTCCACCCGGCACTATCTCTCCCTTATCACTCCGCGCCGTGCTATCGTAAATAATGGGTTCGCGATAGTACTTTGAAACAGGAACTTTGGTCCTCGGATCAATTATTCATTTACTTATGTAATATGTTAAATAATTATTCATAAATTTAAGAACTGTAACGAGCTATGTTAGTGAAAGTAGAATTGTAGACTTTGATGTAAAATATTGTAACGAACCTGGGCAGATATACGTAAGAAAAACTGCACTCCGGGAAGACAGTCTATGAAGGGCGGATGTTAGACAATAGAAGGAATGCTAGCTATTTTACTGTACCGTTATACAGGTCAATATACCCTTAGTTTTTCCTTGTGACGCCGTGCTGTGTGTATATAAGAGGGTAGCAACCCCTATTCAGTCCTCACTATTCTGTTTGCTGGAGGTTTCCCGTGAGATACCTTCATGAAGCCTCATCTCTCCACTATGTGGAAGATGTCATTAGGCGCCTTGCTACAAAATTCTACGCGAGTTTGCCTCAACATCAGAGCGCCCTGGTTAGGTCTCTAGGGAACTATAGATCCTCAGAAAGACGCTACAAACTCTACCGGCTTCCCCGCATGGCATGCGGGCACACCCAGTAACAATAAAGTTGTCATTACAACCTCAAAATTATTACTGTTTGAAAATTAATAAACTTTCTAAATTAAACTCTTCCTAAAAATTTTCTCACACCAGTGGTGCACACAAGCGTTGCACCCAAGTTGGCTACCATGAGGAGCTACGGCTACCTCCCTTCTTTTCATCCACCTAAATTTAAATCACCACCCTGCAAAACCCCACATATCCTGTCATTAAGTGGTTAAGTCCGTGTAGGACAGGTACACGAATGACACACGTCGTGCTGACCCTCAGTCAGCCGCCAGCTACTTGATTGATTGATTGATTGATTGATTGATATTCAGTCCTCAGTTGTTGCTCATTTGTTGCTCATTGCAGTATTGTATGCATCCGTCAGGTGTGTTCGACGAACTGCCGCGTCCAATAATAGGTATTATAAAATGTCCGTCAAAAGTGCAGTCATTTAAGTGCCCGGTTTCCACAAGTGTAAGGACAAATTAAAATAGTTTAGAGATTATCGTTGGTTTGTGTTGTCTCAAACTTAACACCCTGAGAACCCAAAAAAAGAATCCATGCAGGAGAAGCAGCTAGAGCCAAGGGTAAAGCAAGCAGCCGACGACGACGTGGAGACCGAGGAAGGAATCCCGACGTCGACCCCGGTACGTGCAGCCGTGAGGCGGAAAGATAGTACTGCCGTAACTTTTCCAAACGTAAATTTAAACATCTCCATATTCTTATCGAATGGATAGAGCTCTCGAAAGCTTCAGTAATTCCTTACTGTAGCATAAGCTTTATTTTGCTATGCATATCCAAATTAGGGCGTGACAACTTGTATGGAGGTGAGACGAACAGTTGGTGTATCAAACAACCTATGCTATAATAAAAATTATGAACCGAATCTTACTGTGAGTAATAGGTCGCGAAAAACACAAATAAAGACACAGTTTAGTTACAAAAGGAGGCTGTAGAAAATGATGAATTCGGAAAAGGCATGGCGGCATCCAAGAAAAATTTAATTTTCTTTTATTCAGACAAAATGGAGGGAAACTTTAAAGTATCAAAATCCAGAGATGTTTAAATCAAAAGCTCGAATATGCACCCCACAAGAGAGATATACATAAACAGATGTAATACCACAAGAATCTGCTGACAAGGGGTACTTGAAAATCTTTGTGTGGCATCTTTAGAAAACGTGACACTTAAATACTCAGCAACCGATTTTACATTTTTAAATTATGCTGTTTATACGCACACACTCGCGTGTTTACTAGCTTTAAAAAAAATCAGAGTGTCTCAAAACATGACTGTATTTCCGAGAAATCTGCATATCTAATTTTGGTAGGTAACAGAGGACGTGGAGCTTCTGTCACAAATCTATTTTGGTAATAAATCAAATGTAAATATTAAAAATGGTTTATTGAAAGAGATCCTAGTTAGGGTTACGATCAACATAAACTTGGCAGCAGACTATATGGAGGAGCCCCGTCGCGCCTTCTTCTGTCTCCCGCATAAAAGAAATTTACAGCTCGCTTATGAAAGGGACTCTTGATGTCCCTGCTCTGTACTCCCATATTCGTGTCTGTAAATTCTGTCCAGACACTATTCTTTTGAGCCTGCTGCTGCTGCATCCGCATGACGATGTTTCCGGAAATAGCTAGTGCAGTTATTTAACTCATGCTCTCTATCCTTGTTTCTCGGTTGCTGTATTCCTCCTTCTGACACCTTTCTTAATAACTTTTATTGTTAATGTTCTGTAGATTTGTGTTAGACGCTCTTCAAAAGAAATGAATTTCACCTGGTCGTATGAGAGATGTAGGCGAACGTTTTGGAAAAATATATTTTCTTCGCTTTTTAACACAGTAATACTAGCAGTTTTGTTTCAATGAGTGGGGGCTACACAAATAACTACAGCCCGCCTCGGTAGCGTGGTGGTAGCATGTCTGTCTCACGTTCAAGGGGTCTCGAGTTCGAATCTCGGTCAGGGTGAGTTACCTGGATAAGGTTTTTCCGGGGTTTTCCCTTATCCTGAGAGACGAATGTCAGGTAACTCTAAGCTCTCTGGACCCCGAGCTTATTTGAGCATCATTTCACCCAATCCATTCATCGTCCGATATGACTTAACTTTGAAGGACATAAATTACAAAAAATACTACTACTACTACTACTACTACTACTACTACTACTACTACTACTACTACTACTACTACTACTACTACTACTACTACTACTACTACTACTACTGATGATGATGATGATGATGATGATGATGATGATGATGATGATGATGATGATGATGATGATGATGATGATGATGATGATGATGATGATGATGATAATAATAATAATAATAATAATAATAATAATAATAATAATAATAATAATAATAATAATAATAATAATAATAATAATAATAATAATAATAATAATAATAATAATAATAATAATAATAATAATAATAATAATAATAAAAACAACAACAACAAAAATACGTAATGTAATGAAAGTTTCACTGGCCACTCTCACTAAATCTGGGGAAATATCCGACATAATCCAAATCGCGCTAGAAACTGCCGTTTAACTTCTGTAACACTTAAATTAAATAAAATCTCCACATATAACAGATCGGTTTCTGGAATTTGTACCAGGTCTTATTATTCAGACTTTAATTTTATCTTTTTTCATTTTTAAATCAAATTACATAAAGTGGTTTATAAATTTTGTAGATATAATCTACTTGCTACCTTAACTGAGCCTACAAGTTACTCGATTCCAGTAACGTAAAAATCTACTCATTTAATCTATCTAAAAACCGTCTTTCTTTTGCTTTACTTTTACTCGAACAATATAGTTCTTCTTCTTTACTTTAAGGATTCAGCATTTGTGGCTGCTCCGTCTTCGCATGCCATCAACAATTCCCATCCTCTTCAGGGGCGTCCTACATCGGTTCTTCCACGAGGATTATATCTTCTTATTAAAACCGGTAATCTTTCTTCGTCCATTCTATTCATATGTTCTTTCAGGTCTGCATATTTTCTTCTATTTTTCCTTTTTATTTACATACGCTTGCCTAATTCCTCTCGAATAATTTTATTAGTTATTAAATCTTGTGCAGTACATTCTTTAAATCTTCTTAAGAATCATTTCTGCTGCCTATATCTTACTTTTGTGTCTTATCTTTTAATATCCAGGACTCACTTCCATACATGAGTAGAGAAACTGCCATCGTTTTATAAAATTTTAACTTTGTTTCTTTCCTTCATTTGTTTTTTAGTGTTCTTGCTAGAGTTCCACATATCTGCTGAAATTTGTTTATTTTGTTTTATATGTCTTTGTCTAAATCAAAGCTTACATCACAGCCCAAATAGCTCAAATTTAAAAGCTGTTCCAGTCATTTATTTTCAATGCCTATTTTTGATCTTACAGGATAATTGAAGACATGCCAGGAAAAACGGGTTAACCTACATTTTCTTTAAAAAAATGAAGAAAAACGTTGTTTTATGAATGAGGCCGAAAGAAATTGTTAACGTTATTTTATTTAATTTCTGAGAATATGGATCTCAGAATATAGTGTATTTTATCAGTATCATCGTTAATAGATCCCAAAACATGACTGACGTAATAACATCAATAAAAATAAAATAAGGAGAATAAAGTGAAAACATTTGTCAGCATTTACTCGAGTTTTATGATAAATACATTTTACGTACATTTTAGGTGAAACTAATAATTAAATATGTCCTTTAGCATTTTTAAACACGGTAATCTTTGGATTATTCCATTTTTCGATAAGTATATCATTTTGAAAAGTAGGTACAAGCTGTAGTCATGCTGATAAAAAAATGCTTCATCAGTAATATTCTGAGAAGCTGTAGTCTTAAAATCAAGAGGTTTATAATACTCATGAAACATTGGTGGGATATAATTCATCAGATCCTGTAGGTCCTTTAATTTTATAGGACTTATAGGTTTTGGACCATTGCATTTTGGAGGAAATGTCATATAAGTAAGCGACAGTTTGCAAGATATTTTCCTTCTAATGTCCAAAGTGTCATAATCCTCAATACCACCGTAAGTGTATTTAAAATATAGCTTAAAACGGTACTCTCATGCATGTCACCTTGGAGTAACTTTCGCCCAGATTCTGAAACGGTTCTTTCCTGAAAAGGCTTTGCAGAGATGAATATGTTAGTTGTCATTTTGGCAACATGAAAAGGATTCCTTACCCTGGATTTTTTCACTTGCTCCATCCAATGATCTTGAACATAAATGTAAGCTGCTAGCCTCTTCCTTTTTTCTCTATGATGCCGAAGTCACAGTCACAAGGCAAAAATGCATGAATGTCCACTAGATGGCAGGCAGAGAGTATGAACAGGTTAGCCCATTTTTGTCATCATACGAATAGCATATCACAAAACGCAAGAACTTCACCTCTATTTAGCGTAATATGATTACTGGAGGATAGACCAGCACAATAAAAGGTAGCTCTCTGCTGTAACAACAGAGTGGAGCACTTATTGCAAAATATTTTATTTTGAGGGTTAGCCCATTTTTCCGGGCATGTCTTCAATTATGTTCCTTGATGTGCCATTATTTTCGTTTTTTGTGTGTGGATATATTTGGATCGTATTCTTTTCCCAGTAAATATATTTTATACATGGAACGTTGAAGTCTTTCTTCATTTTCTTGTAGTATTGCTACATCATCAGAATAGAGTATAGTTAAAAATTTATATATACATATCTAAATATCTACAATATAGTTGAAATTTACATTTTAATTTCCTCTTCTGCATCTGGTACCCAAAGCTTCCTCCTACTGGTATCCATCTCCTAAGAGACTGGCATCAGTAGATGGAGCTGGTTCGTAGGTATCCGTGTTATCTTTCCTCTTCTACACAATCATTTGTGTCTATCCGCTCTGATTCTCTCCATGTGCCTCCTATGGCACTACTGGGATTCTCCTTTCGGTGGTTTCTGCTCTTCCTTCCGGTATCCATAACTGGCATCTTCTATTCATCGGGTGTCTTAAATCAGGTCTTCTCTAGTCTGGTAATCCGCCTCTTCAGTTTCTCGTGGTTCTAGTATTTTCCTTTGACGTTCTCTTAAATAATATTCTTTTCTCGTCGATTGAAATGTTGCTATATGTATTTATTTCTTTTCTCGCTGGTCATATATTCGTCTAACGCCTTAGCGGATATTATCTGTAATATATTACTTGGATCTTAGAAATATATGGTCCTATCAAGTTACGTTCAACCTATCACGTAACTACTTTTGCTGATGTTCCAATTTTCCAAACTTTTGGAAGCTAGTCCCTAGAGCTAATAAATCGCTAATAAATGCCGGGGGAATTGTATTCCTACAGCAATACTGTTCCCCCTAGGCACAAAGCTTTGTACTTCTGGATAGCGTACATTGCTTAATCACAAATAAATCCATGCTTAAATATTTTGTTCTTAAACGACATTGTTAATTAGCAGGATACCAGAGCCGCCGGTGTGTCGCAATTTCATCTGGAAGGAATTATTTTACATGCCATTAAATCCTATGACAGGGGCTGTCTATCGCTCTTGGTCGAGTTTCAAGCCACGTACCTCGGGATAGTAGAACCAACACCTATCCAGACTGATTGGCATAATTCTCCTGTTGAAAAATAAGTGCATTTTTAAACTATGAAAGTGTTATCATGGTTTTAAGAAATAAAAAACTCGTTAAAATACAAATTTTTCTCAAAACAACCTTTTTCTCTTGCTTACTTACTTAAATTTTGTCAAATTTAAGTAGGTGAATGATTTTACAAAATAGCCTGGAAAGCAGGGGCGGTTCCTCCATAAGGTTGCAGGTTTGCGCTACACCCACTGATTCTGAATGTACAACAGGTGCATTTTGCACATTAAAGCTGTACCTGTTTGCATTGTTTTATATACAAACGTGTTTCAATTACGCTTATCGTCTGTAGCTGCCCATGACCGCAGAAGTCGAAATAAAGAGAGGTTAGCTGTAGGAGCCGCAGGTTTGCAGCGAAGAGTTAACCTAAGATTTCACCCAATTGTAGGCTCTCTGAGGGGGTTGCGGGAAGGTGAAGAAATGGGAGTGGCTTCTTATACATTGCTTAAATGGAGGTTTATAAACCTAGCTCCCCCTACTCTTAGCAACGACTATAGCGTGACCTTCAGGCTTAGCTTCTGTGTGCTCTGCTTTTCGAACACAGGGAGAATTTAATTAAATGCATGGAGGTTATTCAGTAGAGAGCTCTGTTAAACAACAACGCCACACTTGTTCAGGCTTCTGGGATTATGGCCACTTTGAAAGTTAATAATTTTGTATTCTGGCTGTCTTTCTTTTACAAGATCATGCCACATGTGGACATTTTGTACAATCAGCTGCAGAAACGAGACTGCAATGCAACATTTGCAATTGCCCAGCTATACGCATTTGAAAGGGAAGTGCAAAATGTAAGAAATAGCGTGGATATCGAGGAACACGAAGAAACTGCAATTAAGAGGAGAAGAATAGAAGATCATGATGTGAAAAGAAGAGAAGCTCTTGAAGTATGTGACATTCTTAGAGAAGCAAAGGACAGGTTTAGCTTCACGGGGCATCGTCAGCATTAGCAATGCTTTCAATTGAGAGAGATTTTGTTATGAAAATCAGCGATTTCAACGCAAAAGTTATCGATAGATTCGCCAGCTCTAAGGAGAGTAGAGCTGAGAATCTGTATAAATAGGTGAGTCATTACTACTCTGTATTTTATTTTTTGTGCACCACCAATAATTTAACCCACCAGCCGCCACTGCTGGAAAGTGGTAGTTTTGTTTTATTTGTGTGACCTCAAGATATAAAAAACGGTGTTGCAATTGCTTACTTTCTTTTACAAGTACAAACATATAGGAATAATAAGTAATTTAATGAAATAATCCCTGCCAAATGTTTTATCATATTGAAGGTGAACCAATGCAAGATTCGCGTTTTATATAAATAATATTGTGAAATTGTAATTGACTGAGAAAGTTATATTCTAAGTGTATAAGTTATACTTTTAATGAAAAAGGTAGCTTAATTATAAAGAATACATGTAAAACGTTGTATCTGATAGATGCAAAGTTGTAAGTTGTAGGGAACATTTCACTCCTTACACTCAGTAGTGCTCAGTACTACTTCGAGGAAAGGTAATGTGAGGAAATGTTGTGCCACCATTTTAAATTTCGAACCCCCCCCCTCTCTCTCTCTCTCTCTCTCTCTCTCTCTCTCTCTTACTCCCTATCTCGTACCATCCCTCCTTTCTCTCTTACTTACAAGTCCAGGTAAAATGTGCAATTTTCACTTTGAAAGAAATTCTCTAATCCAGCTGAAAATTCTATGTTTCAGTATCTTTTCTAACCAAGAAGCCCTCTTTTAATTAGATATTTTTAATGAATAAACATCGAAAATGTGGGGAGTCTCTTCTCAGTAAGATTCACTTTATTAATTTACTATTCCAGATTGTTATTGGGTGTAGATTATTACGTCGTATCCTGGATGTATTCAGTATTATACCAGTAGGCACGTGCGCGAGTAACAACCTGACCATATGATGGATGACCACTCAGCCTTGACCAACAGCGTAACGCAGTGGCGGCCCCTATCGTGCACAGCGCTAATTTCATGGTATACCTCTCCCCCCACCCCAGCTCCCTAATACTCTCGAAACTATACTGACAGCTTGACGCCTGCCTCGCCTTAGTGCGGATTCAAGGTTTTACATTACAGCCAATGTTTTTGTTGTTTTCTTGTTAACCTACCTTCCGAAGTATTCACGGTAACATTTTTGGTAACATGTTTTTAACGTCTCCTTTTTATATTTTCCATGCTTCTACTCAAAGCAACAGTCACTTGTTATAGGCATCATTAAAGCCGCATATGCATTTGTTCGTACATAAACTTGTTTGAACAACCTTAGATTTTCTACCGGTATACAGCACAGACGTCTAAATATTTTCTCCAAATTTAATTTATCGCTCGTTTCGTAGCTCATTTGGACGCCATTCATTACAGATTGAAGGGGAAGATAGAGATTTTCAGTTTTGAGCTACAAAGGCAACTATCGAGGCTGGAAAAAATGTTTTTAAAGCTTTTAGTCCATCTCCGAGCATATATGCAGGGCGAGTAATAAAAACAAACACTGACAACGCTTAAAAAATGATGTTTGCAGCCCTGAGCCAGAAACGCGCGGTTTGGATGCTGTAGAACGTCGAAATTAGAGAACTCTGTCCTAAGTGCATGTTTGAACGTACTAAAATCCACATGCGGAGATCGTTCGAAGTCACCAATACCAACCTATAGGCTGTAATAACTGCTGACCACATTATTGGCCCGTATCTACTCCCAAATAAAGTAACAGAATCTATCTACCTCCATTTCTTAGATCTATTTTTACTACCTTATTGGAGGACGTCCCACTACACTTTCGGCAGGTAATGTGGCTACAGCACAACGGAGCTCCAGCACACTTTGAAATGTGTACGAAGTCACCTCAGCGTTACATACGCCTATCAGTGGATTGATAGAGAAGGACCAGTTCCATGGCCACCACGATCACCAGACCTGACACCATTGGAACATTTTCTGTGGGGTAGTATGAAAACAATGGTGTACGCTGCTGCTGTAACGTCAGCGGAGGACCTCACTGCATGAGTACATGGAACGATTACCTTTCTTTTAAGTCAGTCACACTTGTTGGAGAATGTACGTGATGCTTAGAGCTGCCGATACAGGCTTAGCATTGACATAGGAGGTACCCAGTTTAAACCCGTTTGTAATGTTAAACTGCTTTGTGCTGCATACCGTTTGCTCGCTGTACTGACATGTGGAACTGACACTTTGATGGTCTACTGCGACCAAATCTTGCGTTTTCGGACATGGGCTGCTGCTTGGAAAATGATTCGTTTGCCGTCCTGCACAACATACCGAGCGTTGTCGGTGGGGTTTTTAAAACCCATTCTAGAGAACCCTTAAATATACTTATTGGTCGACAAAAGGGACCCATTTGTGTGTATGAAGTATTTACATTTGAGACATCGAACGTATGGAAAAATGTGTGTGATGTGTGATTCACACGATTTTCTCTAGTCACTATCATTAAAGTATTGTTAAAACAGTTATTCTTTTAACTACTTTGTTAATCCAGATAAAAGTTACTAGCAATTGTCTTATTATATATTCCCGTTTAGAATACAGTAGGCTTAGCGATAGTAAAATCTCTTAACGGCTAGTCGCTATGTAATGCCTTTGACAATCCATTCTGTCTGCATGGCCAGGACAAAATAAAATTATAATGACTTTTGATTTGAGAAAAGTATACGTGTTTAAATATTCAAACCAACAACAAGGAATATATAAAGAGTGGTTATATTCACAAAATTTTATATTGCGCAAATTGTGTGGTTTAACGAGATATTGCACGCGTTTTGTGATTTTGTTTATCTCTTATCAGTTATGCAAAAGTCATCCAGAATAAAGAGGACTTGTAAGGATATTTACAGAAAATTCAAGGTATACATTTCATTTGTCATGAACATTAATGAAACATGTAGTATTTTAATAAAAATTGTTTGAGGCATTTTTGGGAAAATGAAAACTTTGTATGTAAAGGTTAGTATATGATGGAGGATTTTCTTGAGAATATTCCAGTGTTATTCTGGGAATATTTCATGCTGTAAGGGCGCCGGGGTAGCGCGGTGGTTTCGTTCGCGGCTCCCGTTCTAAGGGTCCCGAGTTCGATTCCCGGCTCTGGTGTTGGCGATTTTAAGTCGGCTCTATCCACGCCTTCACCTCTGTCTAGCACACGTGAAGTATCCCCTATGCCCAACGTGGTTCGGAGTCCACGGTAAAAACTGTAGGTCCTCTCACCTCACCGCCATCTTCACTATCACCCTATCATCGGAGGTAATGGACACCGCCCTCTGGGTGCCTCCACCTGAGAAGTGGGTCCGGTCATCACTTGGTGGGGTGAGGTTACCCCGAAGGCCAAGGTTGCCATGTGGGGAGTGTTAGTAACTAACTAACTTTCATGCTGTAATATCCAAACGTGTATTGCAATGAAATCTCGATATGAATTTTTGGATAGAATACAATACATCGTGTACTTATAGTACTGTAGAGAAAGAAAAAAGATAACGACAAAAAGGAACGTATGCATCCTTATCGATGGTGCACGCTTTATAAGAAAACTCATGAAGACCCATTTGTTTAGTGTGACTACTAGAATTACAAACGTATCATACAATGACTGAAGGTCCTTTAATTTATAAGGAAAAATGAGAAATTTAATTAAGCATGAAACTTGAAAATTCAATCAAAGGCTACAATATGATCGCAATCCGATGAAATGCTAGTATTGTTATACAACAAAATTTGCACAAGATTTATAGAATAGGTCAAAAAGGAGGATTAGAATTGGAGGTAGAAATTAGTACGCAAGCAGCTTTATTTCGTCACAAAATTATAAGATCCTAAAACATTTGACTATCCTTTAAACTAACTGCATCTTTTTATTCCCGTTGCAGTTACGAGAACATATGTAAAAAAATAATTTCTTTATTAACGTGAATAGATAGAAAACTTGGTACCTGTGTAGAGAAGAAAATGTGAGTGAAACACACCAGAATTGTTAACTGTCATCTGTCTGATGGAAACGCTTGTCGTGGAACCTAAGGCAGCTGCAAGGTAGAACGTCCCCTAATACATATACTAAAACAACATAACTATAAGAACATTTTTTAACCCAATAGTCCTAATATACTGGGTTACATTAGCGTTGACTTACCAGAAATGAATGCTGAAAATACAATACTTACACAGCTACCACTCAAGGTTTACAAGAAAATCCCTGCGAAATATACCAGGGATATTGACGTAAGCGGATATTCCTCGTGTGTTAAAAGAGTTGCAGAAGGAACTGGTGCGGTTCCAGCACGGCAGTGGCGTGAGCGGTCTTGGTTCTGCTCTAAACGACAAATAGCAGTTCCCAAGATTGAAATAGCCTGTGCAGACCACTTACAGCACTGCAGTGCGTTTAAATGGAATTTCCCCGTTGCGTTTTGCAACTCTTTTAATCTCGAAGCAATATCTGCTTACGCGAAGGATGGGGAATATGGACCACCTGGTACATCCTGTGTTAGTCTGCACACGTTTGCGTGCGCGAAAGGTACAGCGGATGACCCAATCTCTGCAGAAAACAGCCTGTGATATGGAATACGGTTCGACACTGTAGCAGGCTATCATCTGGTCTAAATATGTCGTATAACGATGTGGTACATCCCATTTGCTCGTCTGATTCAATACCTTTTGGCATTCAAGAAATTGCGGCCCGACTCGGTAGCGTGGTGTTAGCGTGTATGTCTCACGTTCAAGAGGTCCCGTGTTCGAATCTCGGTCAGGGCGAGTTACCTGGATAAGGTTTTCCCGGTGTTTTCCCTTGTCCTTAAAGACGAATGTCAAGTAACTCTAAGCTCTATGGAACTTGGACTTATTTGAGCAGCATTTTGCCCATGCCATTCATCGTCCGAGATGACTTAACTTTGGAGGACACGTAAATTGCAAAAAAAAAAAAAAAAAAAAAAAAAAAAAACACACTGCGTAACCCTTTCCTTTTCAAAAAAATATCTTGTATTCCCTATAAACAGTCAAGAACCTTCTCAGGTTGTTAGAATGAGAATGACCTACAAGAAACGATATAATCTCATGTATGGGGAAAAGTGGGATTTGTGGTGGACAACATAGCGGTGGGGCTAGTTTTCGGGATCTCCTGTTTCCCCCAACATCCCATTCCATCAGAGCTCCATCTTCATTTTATGTATTATCAGTGTCACAGGTGTCGCAGGTATTAAAACCGAACGTGAAATACGTATCTACACATTCATTCATTTACTCATTCATTCATGCAGGTATGGAAGTAAGTACAAGGATTTGTGCTTGAACTCCACCTAGAGACTTATTGGCTATCACGCCCCCCCCCATTCCAGATGGGCTCGAGCACTTTTGCTGTATACTGTATACTCGTGAGTCTTTGTGCTCACACCAAGTTGGAACAGGCTGTCTTTCACGGTAATAAATGTTCGCCTTGTTTTTGTTCTGAAGATTGGATCAAGAGATATTAAAACATCGTGAATATTGCAGGTGCAATGGATGGCTTCAATACTCAATGAAGAGTGTGTTTATTCTTATTAAATGTTATATATATATACTCTCGATTAATCAGAAAACCATAAGGAATAGTGTAAAACTCTTAAAATCTGAAATATGAGTCAAATAAGTATCATAGTTGTGTTATCCATTTAGTAAATATTTGATGTTCTTTTGAATCTTCCAATATTTTAAGCACTATATTTACATGCGCTATTCTTTTGTTTTTCTATACCGTTTGTAAAAGGCAGGTGCATACATGACGTACCTATCAACCCCCTTCATGCTCTTGTGTTCCTGCTCCTAAATGTTTACTAAAACTTCACCAAGACCACCGTAAACAGAAAGAAATGAGCTTTCCTTTCTATAATTTGTAAAATATATAGAAAAATAAATGGTACGGGGTACTCGTATTATTGTAGCAAATCAGTCTTATTATCTGTGTCCTACGTGACGCATTTATCAGCTTCCATATGCTTTCATTAATAGCAGATGTCATTAGCAATTTATCTGTAAACTTATAAAGATGCCTTTTAGGTGCAACGTATGTGATTCTGAGTATTAAATATTTCTGGAGTTTGTCATTAGCTTCTTTAAGAAGTCTATAGGCATAGCAAGAGTTCAAGCATTCTCTGTTCATTTTTTTAAGCGAAAGCGTTTGCATATTTCATTTGGCGATGTTCTCTTATCTAGCCATTGTTTAAAGTCAAGACAAGCCACTTCATGTCATAAATCACGGAGACCTACCTCCATGTTGGGGCCATGGTTGTCTTAGACCATTCGTCATTTTTCTTGGACAAGGGACAACATGACGTAGTTGCCGAACGCCGGAGTAACTTCCAGACAGGAACATATTTGCTGAAGGGCATCAACTTTTCAGTTTGCAGTGGACCATGCGTTTAAAGTTTCTTATCGGAAACAAACGGAATCATTAAGCTAACATACTATGTCAGGCTTTAATAAATTATAATGCTTGACAAAAAGAGGGGAGAGAAATTTAATAATGAAATCATAGTATCTTAACACAAACATGGATTCGAGGATGTAACGTTCTCCTATAAAAACTTTCCTGATAATTCTGCTTATGATGATAAAGTATTGATCTGATCAATGATCACGTAATTAAAGTAAAATAGAATACATAGCTTGAAGAAGGTTAACTTTTATCAATTTTGAGCATGTCCATTTACTTTTATTTTCACTATAATATGTATTATTTAAGTTAAGTAAAGATGCAGTACTGCACCAGGTCTAACAATTTCCCAACACTTTATATGAGTTTCCTCCAGATGTCTTCCTGCTTTCATTCCTTCGCCTTTTGTACTCCCAGGGGCCTACTGTGGTAGGTACGGGAATTGACGATCCCGGGGTACTGAACCAGCATGACACCCTCGATGTGGGTTCCTCTTTCTGGTGAGGGGTCAGACAAAACACACACCCACGTGTAGGTCGGGCGCAGAGACCCATGTCGGTGGAAAGGTTTGTCCTGGTGGTTGAGAGATGCGCATCTGAGCTCGTTCCAGTCTTCTTCTGAATTCGGGAAGGGTGCGCATTATCAATACAATACTTTGGTTTCTGCTTCGCCTAAACGTGAGGTTAGGGACTAACCCGCCCCTAATCAATCGGTCAGGACTAGGTACTGTGCCAAACTCCAGGGTGAGCGAGACGGCAAGCCCGCTATATCCCCTGTGTAGCCCTGTCATCTCAGTGGGCTGACCCCTTGTTGGGCTCCGTGGTGGGTGGGGAGCACAGGGGGAGGAAACTCATTTAATTTCTTATGGCACACCTTAACAAAAAAAACGTGGAAAGGAAATAGTTGAGTCGTGTGGTCCTCGCTATTTAGTTATTTGTAGAACTCAGGAAGGTCGAAAATTTAATACCGTGAACCCGTTCATTCTTCAGATGGGTTTAGATAATATTGCTGGTCCTGTAAAATCATGTACTCGATCTCGCAATGGCATGCTTCTGGTCGAAGCAATTTCTCCTACGCAGGCTGCAAAAGTCAAGAAAGTCAATATGCTTGCAAGCTATCCGGTGCGCGTTGAATTGCATAAGACCCTGAACTACTCGCGTGGTGTTGTAAACACCAGCGCATTGGATGGTATGTCCAATGAGGAGATTCAGGAGAACTTGGCAGAACAAAGTGTGACTAATGTATATCGAGTTCACCTCAAACAACGAGTTGAGCTAGTGCCTACTGGTACTCTGTTTCTTACCTTTGATCGGGTAGATCTCCCGCAAAGCATTAAGGCAGGGTATGAAGCTATTGAAGTGCGGCAGTATATACCCAATCCACTAATGCCAGCGCTTTGGCCATATGAGTGATTCATGTAATGGAGTTGCTACTTGCGTTGACTGTGGGGAAGTCAAACATGATAATGCTTGTACTTCACCTGCAAGATGTGTTAACTGCAGTGCTAATCATCCATCCAACTCCAGAGAAATCCCGCGTTTTATGGAGGAAAAGGCGATTGAAGAGATCCGTTTAAGAGAAAGTGTCCTTCTTGGAAGCCCGGAAACTCTTGTGTATTCGTCAGCCTTCTGTCCCTAGGGCCGTTACTTATAGTGCAGTTACAGCTAAGCCGATACCTAGAGGTGAAATCGCACCACAATGCAGCGACATAAACGGGGCAGTAATATACGGAAGATCAATCACATCAAGATCACAGCCAAAGCAACAAACACCACCACGAACAACAGTGAACGCGCCGACCAAGTACAGTCATAAGAAGAAGGATTCAGCCAAGTCACTCCGAAAGCATCTACTTCAAAAACATGTGAACCGGTAATATATAATGTATCGCCAAGGAAATTTAGGACCTCATATGACAGAAATGACTTCCTTAAGGAAAATAGTAAGACCAGTGAAAGGAAAGCTAGCCAGCACAAAAGTCCGCGAACATCTCCTCCGACAACATCTGAGCCATTATCTGTAGAGGACGCCGATCGGTGACTTTCATCTTCGCCAGTCGCAGTTTCCGATCGTTTCGAGAAACTCGATTCGAAGTTACCAGTACGAAAGCCGTCCTCCTCAATTGTGAAGCCGAAACTGTAAATGCACAAAATATTGAAATGATATAATTTGGAAATCGGCACATGTTAAAAAGGTACAGTTAATGGTGGCTTAGTTGGTGTTAAAACCACTTTCCTACTGGTAACTTCGAATGGAGTCTCTCGAAACGATCGGAAAATGCGATCGGCGAAGGTGAAAGCCACCGCTCATTTTGCTTGGTACTAGTCTCCTTATTCTCCCTGAGGAAGTCAGTTCTTTCATACGAGGTCTTGAACTTTCTGGGCGATGTAGTATATATTACTGGTTCGTATTCTTGAGGTAGATGCTTTCTGTGGTGACTTGGCTGAATCGTTTTTCATAGGACTGGACTTAGTAAGTGTGGTCACTGTTGTTCGTGCTTGTGTCTGTGTCTTTGGCAGTGATCTGGGTGTAATCGTTCTTTCGGATATTACTGTCCCGTTTATGTTGCTAGTTTGTGTTGCGATTTCACGACTAGGCACCGGCATAGCTGCAACTGCACTATAAGTCGGTCCTAAGGACAGAAGGCTGAAGAATACGCAAGTGTTTCCGGGCTTCTAAAAGCATACCTTCTCTCTTACAGGATATCTTGGATCGCCTTTTCATCCATAAAACGCGGACATTCCCTGGAGTTCGGTGAATGATTTGGGTGGGGAACCGAGGAATGCCAATTCCCGTACCTACCGTAGTAGGCCCCTGGGACCAGCTTTTTGTGCGATGCGTCAGAATGGATGAAACATAGATTCACTGCTACACACCCGAATCCAATGAGCAGTCGTGGCAGTCGAAGCAAGTTTTTTAGTTCAAAGAAGGCGAGGACGGTGCCACTGTTGGGAAAGAACATGGCGTCAGTGTTTTGGGAAGCCAAAGGAATTTTGTTGATTGACTATTTCGAAAAAGGTAAAACCATTACTGGAGAATACTACTCTCAACTTCTAACCAAACTGAATGCAAGCATTCGTGAAAACAGACCCGGGTTAAAAAAGGAAAACATGTTTTCCATCGGGACAATGCATCTGCCCATAAAAGTGTTTTGGTAATGGAGAAATTGAGAGATGTACTATAAAGTGCTGGCACATCCACCTTATTCCCCAGATTTGACTCCCTTGTACTTCCATCTGTATCCAAAACTGAAGATAGCCGCTTTTTGTCCACCGAAGAAGAAATTGCAGCTGTAAATGAGTACTTTCCAGCACTTGCAAAGGAACACTACAGAGCGGAGATAATGACACTGGAACAGCGCTGGACAACACGTAGTGATATTAGAAGAGATCATGTTGAGAAAGAAAACTACTTTGAAAGCATGAATTGTTGTTTGTCATTATCAGCCTAAAACAGTTTTAGACCTCCCTCGTAATAGTGCATTCATTTGCTGTATTTAGTACTATTAGGCTTACAGCAAAATACATGACGACATAATGAACATAATTTATCTCATCTCCGTTCTTAATTAAAGGTATTAGCATTTGTCTAGAGGTCCATTACAGTGAATCCTACCGTTCACAACGTATAATAGTCATTGTAGTTTGGTACAATGTCCAACCATTCCTAATCTATGAAATATTCAGTGATATTCACGTAGAAGTATGTGGAATGCCTTGACTTCTTATTGTACCTTCCAACAATTTTCCAAGTTCTGCAAATGCTGTGTGCTCATAAGTACCATTTGGCGGTTACATATTTAATAAGAAAAAGGCTACAAGGTTTTCATATGAAACACAAATTAGCATACAGATCGAAATAGGGCTGAAGCTGGGATTTGAGTTGGTAAAGTTACTGCAATCATTAAGAAAAATAATCTTTTCTGTTATGATATATAAAATATAAAAGTTACTTATGAGATATTGGGTCACTTATATCTAAATATTTTTAAGAAAATTGGTTACAACATAGGCACACGAAGACAAATTAAACACTTCTTACATTGGTGTCGCCTGGATATCCTAGTACCATTACAAATTCGATTCCTTTTTGTTACTTGTTTTGCGAGTTTTCTATTTTTTGGTTGCTAAATCAGCTTGTTTGTATGCTTCAGCTATTATTATGAATATAAATTATGTTTTGAAATTGTAAAGTATGTGGAACGGGATTTCCTTGTTGTAGAGATATTTCCAAAGTTGGGAAGCCATATGTATCTTACCTCCTTTGCAGTACAAGCTTCGTCTTTCTATCAACCGTCCAGGATATCGTCTACTATTCCACGACTAGCTGTTAATTCTTCTATTGCATCTGCTTGAATATGGGTCATGAGATCTCTTCTTTTCAAGGATGGTTACCAGTGAAATAAATAAAATGTGAATAAGTTAAATTTTTTAATATATAATTTAACTTTATTTTCCACAAGTTCGATGTTTCCAAATGTAATCTAAATTAATTTTCCACATTTTTAATAAAATGGTACTTCAAAATACAATATAAATCCTTTAACCACTACTAATCTCAAATATAACGAATATTTAAAAGATTATATTGATGGATTAAAGAAAAAAAAGCCAACCTTGGTAGCGTGGTGGTAGCATGTCTACCTCACGTTCAAGAGGTCCCGAGTTCGAATCTCGGCCAGGGTGAGTTACCTGGATAAGGTTTTTCTGGGATTTTTCCCTTATCCTGTAAAACGAATTTCAGGTAACTCTAACCTCCATGGATCCCGGACTCATTTGAGCATCATTTTATCCATTCCATTCATCGTCCGATATGACTTAACGTTGGAGTTCGTAAATTACAAAAATAGTCTGCTCACTTCTGAGTACGTTGATCGAAAGTTGATTTCTCTCCAAGCATCTTCAGCAAGATGCTTGAATTTTTCTTCAGAACACTGAATATACATTATTACACAATATATTTTCTATTAGATCACTCTCCTGCACGTCCACTAATCACTATAAAATTTTCATCTTTTCCGCGTCCGTTTTCCGCAAAGAAGATTATTGATTTTCTCTTCCATTACCATCATTACCAATATATATATATAATGATTGGTCGATTTCACATATTACGTGAGTACATGGCCCACTAAATTTCCTTAATTTTTTCTTCTTTCCTTTTTGCATATAATTTATATTTTAATCAAATTCCCAAATTTCCAAACCAATTTGGAAACATTTTATATTTTCTGGGGTTCAAACCTAAACACATGTTACACATGTCAGTGAGAAAGAATGGCTTTTCAACGGGGAAAGAATTATGAAAACCAGTTGAGTGAATTTTGACGTTATTGTGCATACATATACATACATTCATAATTTCTTCTTAGTATTGATAAAGATTAATATTTATTACTAAGTCCGAACCACCTTGAATTTTGGGAAATAACCAACATGAAATCAGTTTTATTATAATGTTTTATTACTATTTGTATTTACTGAACAAAAGATGATGTAGTTGTACCACATTTTATGTCATATTAGTTTTTCTCCCACTAATTGTGATAAATAGTATTTTGAAATACTTTCCCCTAGAAATTTTAATAATGACCGAACATTTTATGTGTAATTCAGATTACCAGTTGCATTCATGTTATTGCAATCATATGTGTGGTAGTCTACCCGCCATGCATTTGGGTGAAAGAAGTTGCCGCATAGGCAAGGCTGAAGGACGAGTGAAAGAATTTGCATAGGTACTGTGCACACACATCAAATTACGCTAAAGTAGGCAGGTTAGCATTCTGATTACCTTGAACACGCTTCTAGTATATGAAAATTCATGAGTAGACTCGAGCCAAATCAAGTTTTTCCCAAAAAGGACAGCTGAACGAGAGCGGCTGAGCATAACTAATGAAATAATAACAACCAAAGGTGTGTTTATGTCCCTTAAATGTATTAACATAGATGTTATGTAATAATTTACAACTTAATACAGCATCTAGTCTAGTGAAATTGGAAAAGCATTTCTAAAAGCTCCAGGCGGCTAAATGTCGAATTTTAGTCATATCAAGACTTTCTGCCGCTTTTAAAATATTAAGGTACCGTTTCCCTATTACCGGATAATGCCAAGCCTCATACGGCACAGAAATGTCGAAGCACACATACTTTTATTATCTTTCACATTTTTTTTGGGGGGGGGGGGATAAATACAAATCTTATTCTATTCATTTCTTTTCCTAATTTTTTTGACAACGTAACCTTTACTCATCCTCATAATTTCGATGGTACTTCTCAAAATAGTCTCCACTGAATGCGATGCACTTGTCCCAGCGTTTCTGCCAGTGTTCAAACACATGCTGGAAACCATGTTTTGAGAGATCCTTCAAAATTGCCTCCGCTGACATCACCACTGCTTCTGATGATGGATAATGCCTCCCACGAAGGCGTTTCTTCAAGCTAGTGAATAGAAAAAAGTCACATGGGGCTAAATCCGGACTATAGGTAGGGTGAGGGATGCACTACACGTTGATTCTTGCAAGATATTCAGCAACAACATTGGCAATATGTGGCCGCTCATTATCGTGGTGCAGCATCCAGCCTGCTTCACGGAAATGTGGTCTTTTGCGTCTGATATGGACTTGCAATGTTTCCAGAACATTCCTGTAGTATTGTTCAGTTACTGATGTGTGTGCAGGTACAATATGCTGATAAACCATTCCATGAATATAAAAAACTGAGATGACCATAACTTTCCATGCAGAAGCAACCACTTTTGCTGTTTTGGGGTTTGGTGATGGAGGAGATTTCCACACTGAGCTTTGCTGTTTGCTCTCAGGATCAAAATGATGTAGCCAAGTTTCGTCAACCGTGATTACGTTTGAAAGAAACTCCGGATCTTCCTCTAAAATCAACTTTAACTGTATGTTACCTCCATTGCAGGGGTAGGCGATACTGAACATGTCTGAATTTGCCTGGTTGTCACAGGCGGGAACCAGGAGTACCAACAATTAAATTACTACGGCGTGTTTGTTTCACATTAAGCTGACAGAATATAATAATATTGAATTTTTGTGCGAAAAGTTATGACCGTAAAAAGTCATGATCATTCCTTATTGAAAAGCCCTCGTAAAATCTTAAAGAAGTGTGTTTGTTATTAGGGCATGTAAGTAATTTTAATAGTTATATTACACATTGTTAAGAACTGCATTATTAGTGTTATCATTCATGGAGCAAAAGTTAACAATATTAAGACACAAAAATACGGTAAAGGTACACCAGCTGTTTTTAAAATACAATGTTTCTAGAAGACATTAATCTAAATAAGAAAAAACAATGGACATGCGACTAAAACGTAATACCTTTGGTAAAATGAGAATTTTGGATTTTGTATTGTCGCGTATGCTTTGGTGAAGTGAAGGAACTTGATTTACTTTAGGAATTTATTTGACATTTTAATAGAATGAGGTTTCTTTATACAATTGAAAGTATTAATTTGTGGAAGTAAAGATGTAGAAACCTCATAGCGGAGGTTTAGACGTCAAACCCGTAATTTGCATATTTTTGGAGAATTAACCAAGTAAGAATGCCAAACGCAGCAATTCTAAACGTTGAACCCGGTAGTTAGTAATGGACGATCAGCAGGTCGTTGGACTTAAACCAGCATGGCGGATGGAATGTTACAGAAGCTTTTCTGCTCATCAAAGGGGAAAAGTTCCTAAGTTAAACCTGTGTTGGCCCCCTCTTTTTGGGCTTGCCGTGAATACTTATAGGTGTGATTATCGAGGCGCGCGAGAGTCTAAAGCGTATTGTTGTGGCCGGAGGCTACGCCAAATCTTCACTTCACCACGTACCGGCATCTCCTCGAAGGGAAGCCCGACTGGGTCTTAATGTAGTAATGTAGCTATTAACACCAATCCACCCAAAGTCTCTTCAAGACTTCGGGGTTGACTTGTCTTGAAGAGACTTCGGGTGTATTGGTGTTGATAGCTACATTACTACATCAAGACCCAGTCGCGCTTACCTTCGAGGACATGTCTGTGCGTGGCAAAGTGAAGATTTGGCGTAGCCTCCGGCCGCAACGATACCCTTTAGACTCTAGCGTGCCTCGATAATCACACCTATAAGTATTCACGGCCAAGCCCAAAAAGAGGGGGCCAACACACGTTGAACCTAGAGACTTTTTCCCTTTGATCAGCAGAAAAGCTTCTGGAATATTCCATCCGTTATATTGGTTTAAGTCCAACGACCTGCTGATCATCCATTACCAACTACCGGGTCCAACGTCTAAAGTTGCTGAGTTTGGCATTCTTACTTGGTTAACGCTCAGAAAATATGCAAATTACGGGTTTGTCGTCTAATACTCCTCTATGAGGTTTCTACATCTTTACTTCCACAAATTAACACTTTCAATTGTATAAAGAAACCTCATGTTATTAAAATTTCAAATACATTCCTAAAATAAATCAAGTTTCTTCACTTCACCAAAGCATACGCGACAGTATTGCAAGACAAAACTCTTTCTTAATGGAAGTTATTGAAACATCAGCAGTAAAACGCCCGTGCATTTACATATTTATCCTATCTTAATAAGACATTTGATTGTTAATAACTAAATCGTTGTATATCTATCAGCCAGTTGAATGAACAGATTACACAGCTGATAGATATAAAATTATATGTTTGATATCAACGTTTTATTTTGGAATAAATGTAACTAAGAATATAATGTAACCTCGTTATAACGAGATAAAGTGAGTAAATTTGGTTATTTTACTTTTGTTTTACGTATTGTTGATCGTTTGCTTTGTCCAAAGATAACTGAAATTTAATTCTTTTTACGCGTTAAAAGATGTAACAATTGTGGGCACTTTATAAGTCGAACTATATTAAAGAGGTGCAAGGAAAAATCATTCTATTTCCCCAATTTTGAAATTATTTTGTTTCATTTTAAATTTGATATACCTACATCACCAAATTATTCTGTATGTAGAATTACGCTTACGTTGATAATTTTATCCATCAAGAATGCCTAATTATTAACATTATACCTCGTTTTACTCAATTAAGCCGCTAGAGAGACGAATACCTAATAAATAATGTCATTTTAATCAAATGAAATTGTTTATTTACTTTCAGAATTTTATGTGAATCGAGCAGATCATCTAGGCAACCCTGTCGGTGTTGAGCATCATCAACTTGCACTGCTTATCAAGGTAATTTCAGTTCAGTAGTCTTAAGGAAGTTATAAGATGCATATCACTAATAATTGTCAATGAAGTGATTACTTTCAGAGTTTATTGCTGGCTGCTACTCTGTATAGTATAATTAATTGATATTTGTTCTATTTACAATAAAAAGGCAAAGCTTTAATTGCTTCAGAATGAATTTCGTAATCAAACTAGAACAGGTTTGTCCGTTGGATAAATTACGGGGAGTTTAGAACTAATCCTTGTTTGGCATAAGCTTGCCCCGTATCTCTTAACGGTCACGTGACCTTATCACTTCTCATTGGCTGCTGTTGTAATATAGACTGTTGTGCGGTAAAAATTAGTTCGTTATTTAACATGGTGATATATCTTTATATGTTAGAAGAGAATTGTCAAATCTATATTTTCGTAACTGTTTCAATTAAATATATCACGCAACAGAGTTTATTTGTCTGAAACGCATGTTAATTCTTAAAAGAAGTAAAGAAGAGGTTTCTTTGCTCTCAAGCACATGACATGATAGCACGTGATTTAGCGGTAATGATGACATATTTGTTTATATGACGTTTATCACTGATCTTGCTTTGAACTGGATTAGTCATATATCACCAAGGTGTGTGCTGAGTGCGAGAGCTAAATTATTTTGTTGGTCGTTTATTGCACGTGTACTTATTATATGTGTAATGGCAGAGTCTACCACCAGTTTTTCGCTGAAGCATCTCAAGGGAAAACCTTTACAAAGCGGCGAAAAAAGAATTGTGTTGCATGTGTTTAATGCACCCACAGAGAAGAATCCGTCTTTGTCAGTGAGAGAAGTCGAACAGCTGTGCTCTGAACTTACAGGTGTGTTAGATGCGTAGAAACATCGCGACATGGAATTGAGACAACAGGAAAACTTACCACTTCAGGGGCGATATTGCTGTGTGGTGAAGACGTTATTTAAGGACAATCAGACTGTACCGGGATACAATTTGCAAAATATACAACGTTGACGAGACTTGAGTAAATGAAGGACGGCAAAAAGTAAAGTATGGCGTGACATGACTTTTAAGACTGAAAGAGAAGCATTTTTGAAAGGTATGAGAGCTGGTTTTAAAAAATCCCTGTGGAAAAGGCAAAAGGCCTTTCATTATAAACTTGTTTCAGTTTCATTGCTCATTCATTCAGTTTCAACTTTGCTCATTTTCATTATAAACTTGTATTTTTGCATGCCTTCATATTCTTATTTGTATGATTTTATCTATCTTCCTGGCAATTATTATGACATTTGCTACAGGTTTAAGTGTGATGGGAAGGCACCACCTATGGCCTATGGCGCGATAGCATTAGCCCATTAGGGTGAGGGGGAAGGTAGTTGCACGCGGAGTGATACATATCAGAGGGGCAAGGTTATATGAAACAGAACACTTAGCGACAAGTGTAAGCTTTGTATTGATTTGTTAAAGATTTGTTTACAAATGGTACTAGATCAGTACTAATGAGATGCGCAGTAATTCTTTGTCATATCGATATCCGATCTTCAGTTATTGTAGAGCTTGTGGTAACATTTAGTTAAATAGTTTTGTACTAATCTGTCACGATAGTAGTGCATTCGATGGGAAGCAGCTACAGAACAAGAGGAGGGGTATCGAAGCTAAGAAAACATCCGCAAATATGGTACTGTTCTCGAGTGGAGCTGTACACTACAACAATCACCCTTCTGATCCCAAGTCTCGACGATGTTACAAATTGTCAACCAAACAAAGGCTCTCAGGCGACTCCTATCGTGGTCAATTAGAAAAGAGGAGCACATTGGGTTCTTCTCATACTTCGGGAGGAATGCAACAGAGGCTTACCGGCTTTTATCAACAATCGTGCCCCAATAGGGATCACCGAGTCTACAAGATTAGAGTCGTATATCAGGCAGCGCCGTAGACCAGAATTTCAAACTCTTTCACTTAGCCAGGTGGTATACAAAATGTATCAAACTTGAGGGCACGCATTTTGAGCTCCGTCAGTAGTTGATTAAAATGTCTGTTATTTATATTTCACTTTTTTAGCTTTTTTCTTATTTTTTGTAATTTGTATTGCCTACATCCTCCATAACTCAAAGTTATTCATCGACAAAGAATTCTTGAATATGGATGTATTAGCAAATAATAACCACATGGTGAACATCTACCTACCATTGAGCCTATTAACATATATTTATTTATATAATAGGTATTGTGCATTCATATTGAGAAACACAGTACCCGTTTCCTGTCGCCCCTTCTGCCTTTTTTGGTTGAACAAATTGAGGAATCCACAGATACACTGCCCGATTATAACTTCGCCAACTTCATTCCATGCCATTATGCTCACTGGTTTTATCACTTACTTTTTAAAACTTACTTTTAAGGCATTTATATAATATAGAACATAGATAATGGACAAATGGCGAAATAGCAGCCAGGCAGTACAGATGAGACGTTCTTTACAAAGGAAATTTCATATGTATTCACAACTGGTCAGTTATTTAAATTAATTGATGGAAATTATTCATTTCTTCACACTAGCCGTATCAGGCTAAGGTAATGGATTAATAGAGTCGACAAGAAAAATTCAATGCCACGGCCGAGAAACTAGGGGTTAAATGATGAAGCCTGGGACTCAAGTACTTAAAATGGTAAGTCGCCACAAACGATGTATCTCTGATGCGAGAGCCCCTAGTGGTTCACCGGGAAAACATATGAGTCAGTTGGAGAATTAATGTAGTGACGGCACGTTAGCCATGGTAACCCAATGGGTAAGAGCGATTGAACAGAAACTAGTAGATCCGTGTTTCAAAACCAGCCCGTGGCATTGAATTTTTCATGTCGACTCTATCAGTTCAAACTGGTCAGTTAATTTCAGTGTGAATACTGAAAGATATACCGAGTACCACTTAAAATGTCATAAACACTCAATGAAAACAATGACAGCCTGTTTATAATACCTGCGAAATAATGCAAAATACACCTACATATATTGTTACTGTTACTGTTACTACTACTGTTACTGTTATTATTATTATTATTATTATTATTATTATTATTATTATTATTATTATTATTATTATTATTATTATTATTATTATTATTATTATTATTATTATTATTATTATTATTATTATTATTATTATTATTATTATTATTATTATTATTATTATTATTATTATTATTATTATTATTATTATTATTATTATTATTATTATTATTATTATTATTATTATTATTATTATTATTATTATTATTATTATTATTATTATTATTATTATTATTATTATTATTATTATTATTATTATTATTATTATTATTATTATTATTATTATTATTATTATTATTATTATTATTATTATTATTATTATTATTATTATTATTATTATTATTATTATTATTATTATTATTATTATTATTATTATTATTATTATTATTATTATTATTATTATTATTATTATTATTATTATTATTATTATTATTATTATTATTATTATTATTATTATTATTATTATTATTATTATTATTATTATTATTATTATTATTATTATTATTATTATTATTATTATTATTATTATTATTATTATTATTATTATTATTATTATTATTATTATTATTATTATTATTATTATTATTATTATTATTATTATTATTATTATTATTATTATTATTATTATTATTATTATTATTATTATTATTATTATTATTATTATTATTATTATTATTATTATTATTATTATTATTATTATTATTATTATTATTATTATTATTATTATTATTATTATTATTATTATTATTATTATTATTTACGAATTAAAAATTGCACTTAAATGTTTACAAATAATTGTTTTGTCTGCATAACATTTCAGTTTGTAAAAGTGCTTTTTTCCCTCCTTCTTTATTTTTAAATAATAATTTCAATAATATTTCAGTTCGAAAATTTAGTGTACCAAATAATTTCAAAATGACCATCAAGTAGGTATCCAGTCACACATTGATTGTGGTCTGCTTTTTTTTTTTTTTTTTTTTTTTAAATTTACATTATCCAACGTTAGGTCATATCGGACGGTGAATGGAAAGCATCAAATGATGGTCAAATGAGCCCAGGGTCCATAGTGCTTAGAATTACCCTATATTCGTCTTTAAGGATAAGGGAAAATCCCGGAAAAACCTTATCCATGTAACTCACCCTGACCAAAATTCGAACGCTACAATCCACGCTACCGAGGCGGGTTTTTGTTCTGCTGATACTTGCCATACTCGAGCTCTTCAGTCATGATTCTTCGTTCTAATACAGGTTTCACCCTTCCTTTAATCTGTCCACCCTTCCTTACATACAGCCAGGCAGGCGCGTAAGCTCAACATACTATATAGGTACGGTATAGATACGTATTACAATTTATGCTCACCTAAGTCACGTTAGAAATTCAGTGATGTCACATTTCAGTTATGAAAGCATCGTTAGTACCGGCCAGGCATTGTTTTGTTTATAGCGAAACCTCAGAACTTACAAATACAAGATGCTTTTATACCTGATATAATGAGTATTTTGTAATCATCGAAAATTAATTAAACTGAGTATTAAAATATGTTTTGCTTATCAAATACTTCAAGTTCCAAAAGTCTCCTATTAAAGCAAAGTCTATCATGCCCAAGTTGTTCTCGGGAAGCAAGCCAGGTGAAAAGACGATTAGAATCGCCATTTCGGGAGTGTGCATCTCTCCCATCATCAGGATATTTATTAAATGTTATAACCACAAATGAATCGCTGGATATAACACAAATATGAACAAAGACAAAACACTATCAAAAATCGCATTACTGAACAAAATACTGTTTTTAGTAAATTAAATGCCAGGTCAGGAGATGGCGTGAGTATAGAAAATTAATTGGGTCAAAGAAACGTAACTATTTAACTTGATTATCAAGTTGTACTGATATGTGCTTCTAAAATCGACGGATTTCCATTTTTAAGACCGGTTTCCAAGAGGACCTGAACTGAAATCCAGCATCACGATTAAGCGTGCTCCTCTCGGAGGAATGGCCAAAGCCTCCTTAGCTCTCCCCTCCGAGTAACTGTTGCATTTTGCCAAGATGGTCTTCTCCCGAAAATTGGCTCTATGGTCGTTATCAAAACAATGCTCTGACAGCCCAGACTTCTCAGGCTGCATTAAACGAATGTTCGGTTCATATTCGTTTATTCTGGTAGCGATGCCCCTTCCGGTTTGTCCTATATACGATGTCCCACATTCACAGGGAATGCAGCAAACTCCTGGAAATTGGTAGCCCAGTTTGTCTTTCACTGGTCTCAACAGATGTTTAATCTTCGGAGTTGGCTTGTGGATGGTACTGATGTTGTATTTGGCAAGAATTCTGCTGATTCTGCCGGATAGATTGCCAGTAAACGGGATGCAGGCTGTAGTGGTAGGCTTATCTGACGCTTGCTCTATTACAGGTTTCCCTTTCCTAGCTTTGGTGATGCAGGCTTCAACGTCATATACGGAGTAGCCGTTCGTCTACTCAGGTGAGGAAATAACGAGGACAAAGTGGCTATTCCAGTAATTCAAATCTGAAACCTTCTGAATGCGAGTCTCATATCTTTCTCGGTTATTGGACCAGTACTTGAGTTACCTTTCAGGTCTACAGTAAGGTCTATTTGGTCCTCGCAAGCGCCAGATTTTTATACGTTTAACAACCTCTGTTTTAAAACATGTACTTCTGTTATTTGCTCCTATCACCTAGATATAAATGGTTGTTTCTATAAAGTGAGTTTTAATTATTAAACCAAAGTAATTCCTTATTCTTCTTATTTTGACGAAAGAGAGCTTTCTTCAAGCGTTTATTACCATAGAAAATTGATAAAATAAACTCCCTTATTGATAAGTTTTATACTCAACATTGTAAAAAGCTCAAATGTTTCATGATCATACAGTACTGCTAAAGCTTTTTATTAAATAGAACCCTGTAAACTGCTATTTAGTAATGAAACATTACACGAGATAGTTGCTAATAATAGGTCTGCGTTGTTCATACGTGTTTCTTTGGCAACGAGAGCGTTGTAAAACGTGTCATTAAGTCGGAAATTAGCGATTGATTTAACATGGCAAGTCACGGCTCGTCGCAGAGGGCTGAAAACAATAAATACAGAGGAAGAAAGGCAATGAATGAATCACAGAGTAATAATCAGCATGCAGAAGGTGACACTATACAGTTCTCTTGTTGCAGACAGAATAATAATTGTGTGTTGGGCGCCTGCACTCATCCCTTCTTTCCAGTTTGCCGTTCTGTTCCCTTCTTGAGGTGTATGGAGAGAATACACAAGAAACGAGGCTGCCTCAAGGCCTCTTCACACTGCCAGTCTTTTAATAGCTGGTCATACAACCGCTAAAGAAAGTAATGCATATTCTTACAAGTGGGATGTTTACGACCGAGTAGTAGGCGACATCTGAATATTCATACGAATGGGACATGGCCCTTGCATAGTAATTTGTACCAAGCTTTGTAGAATTTACTATATTTGAAATAAATATTGGATTACATGCTGAGAATATAAGTATACCACAATTGATCTAGACGAATATAAACATCCGAATGCTGTTTCATTTTGTTTTCTGAACTTAGTGAGGTATGAGATTTAGCTTAAATACTCCAAAGGAAATTAGAAGTTTTTCTTCGCCCGTCCATAAAAGGGCGTCCAGAAAGTAAGTTCTGTTTCAATTTATCTCCGCTGCAGCACTGCGATCGCAGTTCCGCACATGCGCGGTAGCCGCTCTGTATCAAAGAGAAGAAACGTGCGCAATTGTGAGATCGCTGTCAGCCACGTACGCTTTGTTGTGCTTTTTTACAATGTCGGTGTTGATTGAAAATCCCGCCGTTTGTGAAAAAAAATCTGTGATTCGTTTTCTGAATTTTAGGAAAATGAAACCAATCGAAATTTATTGGCAAATTTGTGATGTTTACGGCCAAAATGCGGTGAGTGATGCAATGGTGAGAAGATGGGTCTGACAGTTCAATGAAGGACGTAGTGAAGTGCACGATGAAGAACGAAGTGGGCGACCGTCTTTGGTTACAGAAGAACTGGTTCACGCGATTGATGACAAGATCCAGGAAAACAGCAAGTTTACAATTAGTGCTCTCGCTATGGAATTTCCCCAAATCTCACGAAGTTGTTACCGAAAAACTGACATTTCGTAAACTTTGCTCACGTTGGGTGCCAAAGATTCTTAATGAGCAACTCAAAACAAAACGGATGGGTAGTGCACTTCAGTTTTTGACTCGTTATGATGAAGGCGGCGAAGAATTTCTGACACAGATAGTCAAAGGAGACGAAACTTGGGTTTCTTACGACACCCCTGAAAGAAAGCGTCAATCAATGGAATGGAGGCACACGTCATCCCCAGCAAAGATTAAGCCGAAACAAATTTTGACACCTCGAAAAATGATGTGCACAGCTTTCTGGGACATTTAATGCCAGAGGTTCTACTCCCATTAGTCATGGACCCGTAGGAATAAGTACCCGGGCCTCCTTCGACCAGGGAGTTACCGAGCTGTCCCGAAAGGGCACCCGGCACCTCCGTGGGGCTTTCCATAGGGCAAGATCTAGAGATTAACAAGCCTCCCCCATCTGGTCCTGTGGACTCAAGACGGGATGGAAGTAGATACGCCACTTGCTCGCGCCAACACCAAAGTGGGAAGGCTACCGATATGACCTCGGTGGGGCCACCTGGTGATTTAGCACACCTTCTACTAGCTATGCTGGCTAGTGCGCGGGGATATTAATGGCTTCCCTCAATTCCGTTCGGAGACTACTCGATCGACCACGGGTATCGGGAACCACTGCCCCCTCGAGTCCAACCCAATCCGAACAACTCCATATGAGAGAGGGGCTCGAATGTTCGGCCCGAGGTTCCTCTAGTAACGTCAGAGGTACCAGGAGTGCTAGGGGTCCGGAGCGCCCGCACCACGCAGCTGAAGGGAACGGATCCCCTCCCCTACGGGAAGTGTTCTGGGACAGGAAAGGCATCTTACTCATTGATTTCTTACCGCGTGGTTAAACAATGAAAGCAAATGTTTATTGCGATACACTTAGGAAATTGCGCCGCGCAATACTGAATAAGCGCCGAGGAATGCTGTCAAAAGATGTCGTGTTTCTTCACGACAACGCACGACCACACACTGCAAATGCGACGAAAAACATCCCACAGGGATATGGCTGGGACATGTCTGAACACCCCCCGTACAGCCCTGGCCTCGCTCTTAGCGATTTTCATCTGTTTTTGCATCTCATATGTTTCCTTGGCGGTGAACACTTCAACAATGAGGAAGAGCTGAAAGAAAATGTTTCCAACTGGTTGAAGACACGGGCGGAAAACTTCTATGAAGAAGTTATACAAAAACTTGTGCCTCGCTATGACAAATGCCTGCAAGATTTTGGCAGTTATGTGGAAAAGTAGTTTAAGTGTTGTAGAATTTTTTGCAGTAAATAATTTTTCTGTATCTGTACAGTTCATTTTATTACCAAACAGAACTTACTTTCTGAACGTACCTCGTATAGGATGGCTTGTCAAACACACTCTTGTGTAATTATTATCATTATAATTTTGTTTTGTTAAATATTGCGTATTATAGGGTAGTTAAATTTTATTCGAACCCACTTACGCCTCTCTACTGCGCGAGATGGCAGGAACTTACACCGGCAGAGGCGGACTGGAATCGTTATGTTATAATAGATGCCAGAAATGTTGACCTTCTACTTTCAAACAATCAGCAGTGTAGGTATTCACACTCACTCTCCGAAGCTTAGCAGAGAGTATTCCTGTGATTTCCTGCACAATGTTTTCTCTAAGTTCCCGCAGTGTATGAGGATTCGAACGATGCGCGACTGTTGAAGCTGAAGCCCTATCGCTATACACATGTGCAAGTGATAAAGCCAAATGATCCCGCTAAACGTGTGCATTATTTTAACTGTTTTTTTTTTTTCAATTCGTACAAAGGTATTTCATTGATCCACAACTCTTGTTTTTCACTGTTAAATCTTGCTTTTCTTTAATGGGATGATGGTGGATGCTGATGAATTTCTCACCTTTGGTGACGATCTTTGTAGCAGGATTTTGTAACCGCAGTATCAGGCAGCGATTAGGAGGCGGCGAATTAATCCAAATCAGATAATTAAAAAAGAAGACAAATTAAAAAAATGCTTTGCTAAACTAATATAGAAATCTTGTTATTATAATGTGAAATTAGAATGGATAGAGTAATGATTAAAATGGCGGTTGACTTAAAGAATAAGAAAGGAAGAATGTAATTTAATATAACATATATACCAGCATCCAGGCAAGAAAGAGAAAATATTCTTGTAAAAATCTGTACACGTTGGAGAGACAGGAAGGAGGGACCGTTAGCTTCTTTGTGCTAGGAAAAGTTCAATGTTTGAGAACTATAGAATACTTCCAGCAAGGGAAGTGAGACAGAAAGGGGTTCAAAATGCAGTTGAGCATGAACGCTAAAGTGATTTACTTCGCTGATTTGATAACCATGTATATCGTTACAAACAACTCAGGGTAGGCGTTCCCCAACTCAGGGTAGGCTGAAAGTCAATGAGTTACGTGAGTTTTGCAAACCAATGCGAAAATTCGAAATAAATGAGAAACCAATAATAATATAACATTTGAGAAGGGTGAACTAGTTTGGTCACGTGATAAAGTTAGAGAGGGGGTCAGAATAAGTTTCGAACTGAATCGTGAAGTAAGAAAAATTTACCTAAAAGGTGATACTACGACAGGAAGGACGTGTTCATGCGCGTTAAGAACATAAGCGAAGATTTATAAGTCTGAAATGTAGGAAAGCTAAGAATAGCGCAACCAGCGTAAGTGGAAGCAGCATTAGAAGTTTATTAGAGCAAAGTAGTCGCCATCTAAAGAAGAAATAGAAACCGCGCGGAAGTAACTTTAAACAAGTAATCCAGGGCTATAAGTAAAATTAAATTTATGTTAGGAATTTTACTAACAAGTGGTCACCGATCCAAGTCGATAAGCAAACTTGGTAGGAATTAAACCAAATAATTTTGCAACAAACAAAGTGTTATTAATACGACTGAGTAGCCAACAACCACCAAAATCCATTTCCTACAACCATTCACCGGAGGATAAGAGAACTCATAGCTTCAATTAGAACCCAATCAACTTAACACTGGTATGCGAGCTTGCCGCAATTTCTATTCTGCTACACTTGCAATGATTGAAGACGACGAACTATAAGCCCTGCGTTGTGAAAATCATATTGAAACAGAAGTTTTTGGTGCTGGGGGAATGGTGCGATGCTAAGGATGCTATGATCCTCACGTTGTGGCGACATATGTAGCTAGATTCGTGGTGGTACGTCGTTTCCCGTCGTTGGTCTTACTTCGTCGATCTTACCTTCGTACAAAATATTATGACCTGATGAAGATGTTCACCAAAGTCATCAGGAAAATCCTTAATTATGCCTCGGCTAGCTTTTAATATTCTGTCATATTCTTACTTACGAGGAATGAAAAGTTATAAGGATGGTAACGAGTGAAGAAATCATTAAGATTGTTAATTTGAATTTCTATAAGAAATCAATCCTTTTTTGTATTTCTTTTAACACCAAATCCATTACAATTCTTATCACAAAACCTTATACTGTGATCGGAATCAATCTAATACTTCAAATTGAACTAACACAAATATTTTCGAGCAATTTAAAAAGTGTCCGATCAGAAAGAAAGGCGAATTTTCTTTGGGTTTCTACACCAAGATTATTTAATCCTTCGTTACTATCGCTACCCATGTATTACTTTCATACCATTGGCCGATTTACTACTACGTCACTACATTACGTAATGCAGTTATTACTACGGCCAATCACAAAATTACATATATTTTGTTTGTTTCTCTTTTATAAATTTATAAATTTTTCGAACCCTTTTAAATATAAGTCAAAACAACCGTTACATCTTGAAGAAATCGAAGTTTCCCCTGCAACTCTGAGTCTGTAGGCGTATCAGTAATTCTGGAGTGATGAGTTCTTTTCCTCAGGGTCGTAGTATCGGGGCTGAGAAATATTAGATTCTACTACTGATGAATTAACTTTCCAATCACAATTCCCCAAAGAAGAATATTTTATTACACATATACAATTCGATACCTGATCTTACAAAATTTTGAAGATTATTTATAATTGCCTTTTCTGCTGCTATTAATGGTGCAAAATACTAATTATACATTAATATCATACTAGCTATTGATGCGTCTGTTGTGCATCACACAAAAGTGCATACATTTGTAATTCCTTATCTGCACACTTGCAGAGTAATCCTCATACGCGTCTATCCTCTACGAATGTTCCTTGCAGAAGAAAGATCTTTGAGACATATAACAACTCCCTGTCATATGAGGTTGTCATGGTTACACATCACCTACCTTACATTATATCTACGAATATTTCACTACAATTTCAATTCCTGTAACTATTCCTTGTAACAACATGAAATATCTGCTAAATGGTTGTTTGAATGCTTATAACCAGTGGCGGCTCATGTGTTGATTATTGGAATTTTAGCTTTGCTTAATTATTTTAAGATGAACGGCGATCTTTCTTATCAGCAAACTTATTGACAACTATCTCGTTGAACTTTGGGACGTTTTCTATCATTTACTTTTCTATTGAATTTCTTTTTCTTAAATAGAGAATCAATTTCTTCTGTACATTTAATCAACCCTCTGAACACCTCTGATTTTGTGACCCTTCATTCTCTTCATGCCCACTTAGGGGTAGCTCGTGATAACCACAAAATTTCACACTATTTATTATCTTTATAAGAGTGTCCCTATTTTTTCTGGACTTGATTGTTGTGACGATCTATTAATTCCTTATAGGCTTGGCTTAAACATGTCTGTACGTTCACTGACTCAAGTGTAATAAAATTAAGCTTGTTATTAACATGGTTTTTGGACATTCCATGTTTATGACATATTTCATATAGTCTTTGAAGCCTGAAACTCCTTTTGAAGCAGCGTCGTGTTTAATCCCAAATAAAAGGCAAGGAAAGCAGACCAGGGAATTGCTTATTTCACAGCCACATATCCACTCATATTTCGTGTAAATTTCAGGACTGAAACACCTGCTATATTGTTTTTGGCGGTTTGTTGCACTGTGAATAACGTTTAACACAGGAGTCGGTCTTCCTCGCACTTTAATGTCACATTTCACTTGCAGTCTTAAAGCGCCAAAACGAAGCGACTCTAAATACTCGACTGAATTACTCATTATTACAATCACACCATTGATAACAGTACATAAAGTCACATTTGATTATTCTTTACTGTCAGGAACAAAAATATATTTAAAGCGCAGTGATAATGCTACAAAACCGTCGATTTCACGAAAATCTGCACGGAATTGCATTTACACCGATCTTGGGACTGTAAACATTGCAGTCCAGTGAGTTCACTAAGCTAAGAGGCGTACGGTAGGTCGAAACGTGAAGCGGGAGCTAGCGGAGGGGGAAATGGAAGCAATATGCACATTAGTGAGTTATACTCGCAGTCCAAGTGGGAGAAGCGGCTTCACATATGAACTTGCCTCATAGTTTATATATATTGAAGCAGCAAGAAGATGGAGGCGCAAGTGGACATGTATGAGAAGGATAGTTTTAATGACACTGGAATGCCCGTTTCAAACCGATTTAATGACTGCTTCTTTTTATCATAACATAAAATTCGAAGTTGCCGACCAAGGGTCACCAACCACTGTTTAGAGTTACTGTATGTGAAATGCTCGATAAAACTTAATTCGTTCTTCACGTACATATGAACCGACAGATATCTTCTTTCGTCGCTTCTGGTCTGCCTTCGATTAACACAGAAGAAGAGGACTGCCCTAATCGGCTTCATGCCGAGGACTGAGTGTCCTCACAGCTGCGCGTGGGTATGTAACTTTCACTTTCTCGAAGCCCTTTATACACACAAAGATTCCCTTGGTGACTATTTTGTCCATTGTGATTATTAGGGGTCCGAAGAATACCTATTCAAACAGAGTCAAGTTCTACCCTTAGAATTCTGTTTTTCCCGTGTCTTTTGTTACACGACTCAACCAATTGCACCTGTTCGTGTCGTAACGAATATACAATACTCATTTGAAATCCATTACCATGCTTTACTCATTGAAATAGATTACGGATGTAATCTATTCAATTTAGGCTATTAAGGCAACAACAATAAAATTAAAATTTTCTCTAAAGGGGCTGCAGTCCTACAGCCCTCCTTTATCTGCCGCCACTGCTTATAACAGTCAACAATGGGCTTCAGAAAAATCTGTGGTCCTGGATGAAACGCCTCATTATGATCAGAAAATTGGAGCGTGGTGTGCGAGAACTGCTAGAAGAAGAATAGGGTCGTATTCTTTAATGAAATAATAAATCCAAAGCGATAACAGAAATTAATTCTGAGACCATTTTTCAATCGCTTGACAGAAAAAGAGAAATCGTATAGTTGGTTCCAGCAAGATTCAGCAACAGTACATACGACTGCCGAATCATTAACTGCAGTAAGAGAGATGTTCCATGTGTATGATGTGAATGATTAGTGTTGATATGTGGCCTCCTCGTTCTCTTGTCCTAGGGAGTTGCGACTTTTATTTATGAGGTTCTTTAAAACACCAAGTGTATCGTTCCAATCCTCATACACTACAGGAACTTGGAGAAAACATTGTGCAAAAAATCACAGAAATACCTGCCGCTGAACCTCGGAGAGTGAGCGAGAATATTTACACGACATATGCTACCTATTTCCAGCATCTGTTATCGGTTAAGGATTCTAGTCCACCTCTGCCTGCGTAAGTTCCCCGACGACTGCCTACCGTATCGCGCAGTAGAGAGAGACCGCTAGTGGGTTCGATTATAATTTAACTACCCTATACATGCCTTCCAATAATAGCAATGACGTATATCCTATAGCAATGCTGTACTTATTCCAAGCTACCTTGGCTTATAAGGAAAGGATGAAACCTTTATCCGATGTTCTTTTGTCTGAGCAACTAAAATGCTGAACGTTCAGCGTATTAAATACAAAAAAAATTGAGATTTGTATTTATAATTGCTCAGCATGCTATGGTACACATATATTACACCATCTTCCGTAATATCTACTGACTCTTCTCCCAGGAAGAGAGTGCGTGCAATTGGACTTCTTGTTTATTATGTCAACAAAAAGGCAATAATAAATAAAATCCTAGGAGAAAGGCTAACGTATTCTAGAGGTAAAGCTAGAATAGATCAGCAATTGCATCACCAGGAGCAGTGGATGAGATTAAGGACCGCAAGACACAGATGGGCTGCAGGTACGAACAAGTGAGCGGTAGAGATGCGCAAAGTTCCCTAAGAGTTATTGGCAACCACTCTGTCACGAGGCGCTAGCAGCAGAGTATGCCTGCCTCATAGTACCTCTTCAACAGCAACCGTGGAAAGCTCAACTCAGCAGTGAAGGCTCGAAAGGGCACTCTGTGACGGAGTCCAGAAGTTTCAAAAAACTGCCCAGCATCGACCGACGCATAGCTTCGTATTCGTCCTGGAGCATAAAAAAAGAGAGACAGGATACGGGAGAGTGGAGAGCCGTGGTAAAAGACGCCACTGCTCCAGCACTCACCGAGCTGACCACAGAAAAAAAAAACCGCTCTGAGGACCACTGGGATCGAACCCTGGACTTCCAGAATGCAACTCTTCCAAGTCACCAAGAGATATCTCACTTGGTCTATCTTGAAGACACTCTCCTTATATCAGCTGTAGATACCGCATTATTTCCTAATTTATTTGGTGCATAGTCGTTGTACATGCTGGCAAAGATACACGCAGTGTGACGTAGCGGTTTTAGTTTACAATGGATCAAACCAATTTTGCCACCTTGGAGACATACACGTAAAGGAAGTAATGAAAGAGTAATAGAAATAATGCTTGTTGTTCCCAATTCAGAAAAGGTTTGCGGAAGGTGCATGTCAGACAAATCACTTGTGGGGCTTAGAAAAGTCAATTGGTTTAGTCGAACCGATATTTCAATCTAAGCAAATGCCCCAATCCGTCTAGAACCAATTTTGAGAAAATAAAAATAACAAAATTGTTCCATATGAAGAGAAATTTAGGATAAGAGATTTCTTAAAACTCTTTATCTAGCATCTCTGGTATCAAATATGAAGTTTGCTATTGAACCGATTTTTCGTTTTTGAAATATGATTTTCATAGAAAATAGAACATAAACATGCACAGGCGTTATTTATAGAAATGCATGTTTTGAAGTCAAGAACTCCAAAATATTTTTTTTCGGTGAAACCTCCATAATGAATTGCTGGATAGAACTTTACACACTAAACATGATGCCCATAAACAGTTCGTGACACGAATACTTTGATGGGTTACCATAAGTTTTAATGACCGTATGTAGTTCAGAGACCAGATGTATCTACTGCACTTCAATAAAGTTTTGTTTCCGCTCCCCTGATCTACAGCACAGGGTATACTCCTTCCTAAATGCGCTGAGAATAAGGGAAACTCATCTGTAAAGCCTCATTCAGTGAAGGAAACTGCAGTAATGCAATGGTAATGCAATAATCATATGTTCTTTTAGTACATAAACTGCAAATGAAGTTACCCTGAAGTAGTCCTATTGTCTAATGATGTATTGGGATGCATGTCCTCTGAAGAATGTAGTGATGGTTCTCATATGAACTTTGTTGCATTTAAGCTAGTTTTACATTTCTTTTGTTTACTTTGCTGATAGTTACAGGGCTCGTTCTCTACGGTGTTAAGGCAGATTTCATTATGCTTTACCTTGGAGCAGTTTAGCCTCTCTTACTAAAAAACAAAATGCTCCTAGAGATCGCTCTGCTCTAATAAATCGGACTACTGCCCCCTGCCGTGCTAGTTAATCAGTAATTTTTGGTTTATTTCCCTAGTATTACTCTGATCTAGCACAAAGATAAACGGACTTCATTTTTTTCGCTAAGATTAGGAGTATATTTGGGCAATTTAAGAGCAGTCCCTATGTTATCTTCGTTCCACTCAGAACCTTAGAGCAGGTTGTCAATTCAAAAATAACCCCTTATATCTGCATGCATTAAATAATAATAGCATACATTTCTGTTTTAAAAACAGTTAAATATCCAAATACTGAAACAATGGAAAAATCAACTATGTAAGAAATGGTTTGCTCCTCTAGAGAATAAAGTAAATTTTTCTCTATGTCTTCTAATTAAACAGACATACGAAATTATTTAAGATTCCTTCAAAATGAATACGTCACAGATTATAAAAATTCAATATGAAAATTGTATTTTTCATATAAATTGCCTTAAAATAATGGGCAGTTAATTAAAAACTTTTACAATCATTTTGCTAAACATTCAGACTTTATGGAAATTTAAAATGCACATTTTACTGTTTAAATTATCTTAAAATATTGGGAAATTAATTAGAATATTTAGAGAAATTTTCTAAAATGAAACATTTTGATATGTTTAGCTTATAGAAGATTATTTGGGGTAGGAGATATTTTGAAAACATTTGCAACATATTGTAGATACGTAGAGTCAGATTGAAAAATTCAATGCCATAGCCGGGATTTGAACCACGGATCTTCTGGTTTCCGTCCAGCCGCACTACCATTGTGCTACTATGGTCAACGTGCCGATATGACATTAAACTCTCCAACTGACTCGTATTTTCCCGGTAAACCACTTAGGAGTTCTCATAAACATGAGACAACTACCTTAATGGCGACTTATAACGTGTAAGTACTTTAAGGCCCGGGCTTTATAGTTAACCACTAGGCTAAATTTAGCCTACACACGGCCAGTGTGAAAGAACAATTAATTTCCATTAATTAACCCTAATAGTGGGTATGCGGTAGGAAAAGTGAAATTGGAATTGAGTTCTTTATCAGGCTCTTTCACGTGACGAAAATCTCCGACATGGAATCACCGGCATGGCAATATGTACCGGTTCAAGAACAAAATAGATTAAACTAACTGAAGTACTAGAGGATTATAACAATGACGAAAATCATTGTACATAGCTGAATATTGATTCATTCATGCAATAACAGCCCTTAGTATTCGTTGAATTAGGCAAATGAAAACATGTAGATAAACTTTTTACCAAGATCCTTTTAGCATAAATCTGCAATTTCCATAACATTAAATGAAAATTGCAGCAATTCATTCCCGTGAATACAAAATTAGGAGACAACTTTTCATTAAATTATTATTGTTGCTAGCTTCCTTTTAAGTCTTTGAAAACAAAAATGAAAAGCTCTTACACTGACGTTCTCTTAGCAATTGCTGGTATACCTACTCCATCTCCACTCTCCATGTTTTAATCAGCAGTAATAGGAATACTGCAATTTCGTTTGACTGTCTTTAACAGTACAACTCAGTATTTCAACCTAAATAATGTTAAAAGACTCTCCAAGATAAATCATAATAAACACTGGCATAACTAGATTGTTTATGGCTCCAGTGCAAAAAGTTCAAACCGCAAGTTTCAAACATTAATGCAGGAATTTTAAATTTTATAATATAGACATGATACAAAGTTATATTTAACCACAAATTATTATGTATAGTTAATCAAATTTCAATAAAGGCCTTGAGGCTTTACAAAACAAATATAAACCTATACCTACTTTCAAAATAAGAGTAACTTAAATAAACTAACTGTTTTACAAAAAACTTTGATCATATTATTCAGTTAATAAACGCTGTTTTGTTAAATTAAGAATATTTTATATTTACAGTAATAAAGATTCGCACAACAATTTAAAAACGCAAATTTTCTTGATTTCAGGAAACTAAATATTTATTCGTGGTAAAAACCTGTTGTTTTTTTTTTTTTTTTTTTTTTTTTTTTTTTTTTTTGTAATTTACGTCGTTTAACATTTTAAGTCATATCGGACGATGAATGGAATGGATGAAATGTTGCTCAAATTTGTCCAGGGTCCATGGAGCTTAGAGTTACTCGACATTTGTCTTTTAGGATAAGGGAAAACCCCAGAGAAACCTTATCCATGTGACTCACCCTGACCGAGATTCGAACTCGGGACCTTTTGAACGTGAGGCAGATATGCTACCATCTACGCTACCGAGGGGGCTAAAAAAGATTAACTTGAGATTTGACGACTATATTTCTTGAGTATCGGCAAAAGAATCGATATTTTATCAGTGTTAATCCATCGCATCCTTTCATTTTGTATTATCAAAAAGCCACGCTACTTGGGTAATCTGTAATCATAGAACTTGTAAGATGGTTTTACGTCATTTTTAATTTAGAAAATATTTTACCTTTAGCCACTGTATCAGAAACAACTAAGTTCATATAACAAGCGATACAAGCTGAGGTCAAAGAATTGTGCTCAATTAACAGTAGATTATCAAGTTAATAGTTTCAGTGATACATCCTCAAAGAATTTCTAACTCTATTATTTGAGAACTAATAAAGGTGTTAATTCGTTAGAAAATGCCTGCAAAATTATTTGGTTCCTTTTATAATTGATCGTCAGTAAGAGAAACCAAAAGGAAACTAGAGCGGATATGGTCGAACAGGTCGCCGCACTTTTTTTTTCAGCTGCAACAGCGTAACGATGACAGGGAATAGCCATAGAATCTATGAAGTTAACCCCAAAGAACCATATAGGGAACCTGCGGACATTTGGTGCTGACCATTACTGTAGGTAATTTATATCTGCACTGAAGCTTTGCGATTATTCCTCAAAACATTTACCAGTTCTCCCTAGTTTGCGTTACTTTTACTTCATTTTCGTATATTGTTGGCATTGTTTTCGCAAGCTATTACTGGTCCTTTAGCGAATCATTCACTCCTTCCCTCTTAATATGAAGCTGGCTTGTACTATAGCTGAAATCGTAAGAATGAAGGTGGGTGGGTTAATGACGGTACGGGCAACATCTTATGTTTATATCATCTCTTATTTACTGGATGATCCTGTGCTCAATTACGCACCTAAGTGTTTATTTCGTAGTATTTTAATTCCCTTTACGAAAGTGATGGTATCGCAGATATATTAAGAATATTTTTGAATAGGAAATGCCACTTTTATCGGACGCTGGCGGGTTTTGTTTCTGGAATCCCTCCGTCTGGTAGTCCCAGTTAGCCTTTCGTGCCCTGAAAATAAAAAAGTAAAAAATACTTTTATAGAAATGAAATTATATAATACCTCTTCTTATGTTTAATTTGTAATGTTCTCTATAACTTTATTGAATGAAGGTTTTGTCCTTCTCTATAATAATGCTATTATCATCCGATCAGTACATTTTAATATTTTATTTGCACGCATTTGATTGTATCACAGTTGCATTTGTTTTTAGCGTTGCCTCTTGGGAAGTTTCCATTTGTATATTCGTTTGTTATTCACTCATTCGAAGCATCTAAGTCAATGCGAGTTTATAAAATCCATTATTTTTCGTACATTTTAAATATAATTGTTTATTTCTCTGGATTCTCCCTTGTATTGTTTATCTGTATTTGAGTTATAAACTATTCTGAAGGAATCTGCTTATCAATTTAGTGTTCTGTGTTTTGTAATTGCCGTTAGAATGCAGCATTTAGAGTATGTAGTTCACATTTTGATCTTAACTCTGTTAGTTTCATCCAAAAAGCAGCTAAACTTATACTTAAGCTAACAATATTGTTTGCTGCTTACAAGTCCGCCAACATTTTAGTTCATAAAACGTGGCAAAAGATACAGGAACCGTCTCTCTGAAGTCAAGAACTATGTATGGACGAAAGCCTTTATAATGGGGTTGTGCATCACAACGCTTTATTTAAGATAGTAAATGTATAGTCAACTTTTCTATAAAAGCTGACTTCTTATTCTTCCTCGAGATATAAAGTAACAGTTCTCTGAATATTGGCTTGAATTATTATTTATAACCTTGCTTTAGTTCCCTTCCGAAGGAAACCCTGCATAAGACATCTGCATACTAATAAAATCTATTACCCACACTGGGTTTGAACCATCAACCTCGGGAATAGAGGACGATTGGTCATAAAAGGTGGGCCATATAATTTCGAAGGGTAGATTCGGACTGAAAAATTCAAACCATGGCCGGGATTTGAACCACGTATCTCCCGGACTCCCGTCAGTTGCTTTCAACAATTGCGCTACTATGGCAACCTGCCAGCATGACACTAAATTCTCCAACTTACTCGTATTGTTCCCAGAAAACCACTAGATCTCATATTTAGATATACACTTTTGTAGCGACTTTCTATGCTTTAAGTACTTAAGTCCCAAGCTTCATTCACTATATTAGGTTAATTGATGAAAATTAATTGCTATTTTACACTAGCCGTATGTAGGACAAGGTTTTGGAAGAGTAGAGTCATATGAATACATAACGAATTTTTTAGTCTGGCTCTATCCTTCGAAAACCTTGTTCTACACAGGGCTAGTGTGGAAACAAAATTAATTTACACCTTTATTATAATTTCTTAGCGTTTATTAAACATAATAATTTCCTATTTTGGTTGCTAGGAGTTTGGAAAGTGATGTTCCTTGCAACGTTTACTTACCTACGTCACTTCAGTATCGAAGCTGTGCCACACGCACCTGTGAGTGCGCCTTAACCAAAACGTACTCCTTACGCCGTGTTTTTCTTTTTTTCTGTCCATCTTGTTCGTTTTTGTATGTGGTTCTCGCAGTTTTATGGTGCACCGCCCTAGAGTGGATGTCCTTGGGCGCGCTGTATACGAAAATTTGAGCAACGTAGGTTATGTCTGCGGAGTGAAGAACCTCTGTAGCGTCTCCCTTGTGTACCTTCGCTGAAGACCATCTTCTACACAGAGGAGGCTCTTTAAATGGACAGAGTATCGTGTTACTCTGTTTGGAAGTATGTCTTTAACCAGGATGGTGTTTACCTTTTGCTGTAATTGTAATCATTCAATTCTCCGAATATATTTATTTCTTGTCGTTAGTTTGCACATTCGTATACTCGTCATTGATTTAGTGCTCGGTACTGAGCCCTATAAAAACAAACGAGCCAATACTAAGAGAGCCAGTTTATAATATACACAAAAATGACACACAATCACTATGAAAAACATAATCAAAACCGACTATTTTGATAGCGATGTTTCCATGTACATTGCGCCACTCACCATACCTTTCTATCTAGGAATATGAGACTCGTGTAATTATAAAATACTGAAACAATGTTCAACTGTTTATTCGTGGTAAATTCTCGTGAAGAAAAGAAATGGGAAGGGCTGAAAATACAAATCGTAATCTTTCAAGCATAAATTTAAAATATGGCTAACACTACGAAAAAACTTGTATGACACGAATTTTGCATTTTAACGATAACTGCATTTTTTTAAGTAAGTTCTGCCTGCCTCGGTAGCGTGGTGGTAGAGTGTCTGCCTCATGTTCAAGAGGTCCCGAGTTCGAATCTCGGTCAGGGTGAGTTACTTGAATAAGGTTTTTTTCGGGGATTTCCCTTATCCTGAAAGACGAATGTCGGGTAACTCTAAGCTCTATGGACCCTGGGCTCATTTGAGCATCATTTCACCCATTTCATACATCGTCCGATATAACTTAACGTTGGAGGACGTAAATTACAAACAAACAAACAAAAAAGTAAGTTTTCTCCTCTATATTTTATGGTTCGGTTTAATTCAAAGTTTTAAAAAAATATTCATGAAATTTTCAATACACATTTTATTGCAAATGTCAGTATAACATTTTAAATAAAGTTATTAGAGTTGATTGTAACAAAATCAAGTAACAAACGCCCGCCTCGGTAGCGCCCGCCTGCATCACGTTCAAGAGGTCTCGATTTCGAATCTCGGTTAGTGTGAGTTACCTGGATAAGGTTTTTTCCGAGGTTTTCCCTTATCCTGGAAGACGAATGTGGGAGCTCTCTCTCTCTCTCTCTCTCTCTCTCTCTCTCTCTCTCTCTCTCTCTCTCTCTCTCTCTCTCTCTCTCTCTCTCTCTCTCTCTCTCTCTCTCTCTCACACACACACATACACACACACACACACATGCCCGCCTCGGTAGCATAGATGGTAGCATGTCTGCCTCACGTTCAAGAGGTCCCGAGTTCGAACCTCGGTCAGGGTGAGTTACCTGGATAAGGTTTTTTCCGGGGTTTTCCCTTATCTTGATTGACAAATGGACCCCGGACGCAATGAGTATCATTTCACCCATTTCATTCATCGCCCGATGTGACTAAACGTTGAAGGACGTTAGTTCAAAAAAAAAAAAAAAAAGCAACACACACTCACACACACACACACACACACACACACACACACACACACACACACACACACACTCACACATACACACACAAAAGAATATTTTTCCATGCAATTTTATATGGGGGATTTGTTTTTAAAATATCCCTTTCACAATCTTGGAAGACGCTGAACTTAAAGAGCAAGTTTTTGTATTTTATTATTTGCTCCCTCCGCTTACTTAAGTGCAAGTACTATTTCATCCAAATATTTGGTAGCTATATTTTACCGGAAATGCACGTTTTGAAACACCCTGAAAGCAACAAAGGTACTTTGAAAAAACAAAGAAAAGTCTTGTATGTACTCTTGTATGTTGGCGCGAGTGTGTGTCTATCGGCGTTAAGTCGGTTAAGTATCAAACTTTGTATTTAAGTCCAATTTCTTACTACGACACGATACGAAGATCCTCAACAAAATTCCCTAAATTTGAACTACCTTTACATGGAAAACGTTTTGAAAATTCTTATTTTATGTGGAGTGGCTTAGCGATTCTTTTAAAGATATTATTCGCATAAATTTAGTTTATTTTTCCACTTCCACTGCACCTACAAATAAATGTGTAAAACAACTATTTACAAATATTTACAAATGTCTTTCTCGACTAAAGTGAAGTAGACAAAAGTGAGTAGATAAAATCATGAGTAAAACACATACGATATTTTTTTAATTGTTCCATTTATAGACACGTGAATGAACACGTGAACGACTTATGTACACAAGGGTGCAAAAGCTTTTTCTAAAAAGACTGTTTTGCACCGTAGACATCAAAACGTAGGATTATTTTTAGGATTACTACGGAGGGGAATCGGCACTGCGACCAGTCTTGATCTATTGTACCTATGCTCCCAAGTGGGATACCACCGTGGTCCGGAAACAGCCCACTGTGTCGGACGGAGACCTGAAACTGTCCTACCTAAGGAGGAAGTGTTTACCAGGAGTATATTATGTCACGCACCGCAGAGACTCCCGCCTACACTTCTACTCTGAAAGAGACCACCAGATGAGAGATGACCTGAAATGATAATGGAGATGAATTGGGGGGACAGGAAATTCGGGGGATTTAATTAATCTACCCAGCATTCGCTTAGATTCGGGAACCCCCTTCCCCCTCCCCCAATGAAAACCATGGTTCAGATAAGGTTGGCTTTGGGAATCAAGCCCGAGTCTCCCGAATGCGGGTCACAGACGAAACCGCCGGAGCTATCCCGCTCGGTACGTCAAACCATGTATTTTCAATAAAATCTTCATGTAGGTCTTTTCAAATTCCATATTTGGAAACTTATTTAGCATACTTAGAAGTAAAGCAGTGTTAGAACGTTTCCAACGTTAAGGTAACGAGTACCTAAACATTTTGCTTTATGTATTTTTATGGTATATATTGTGACTTTGTGAGTTCGTAGAATTAAAAGTCCGAGTTGCAGATATTTAAAATGTTCTTTATATCCGTAGAAATACACTCACAGTAGCAGTATTACATCCCATACACTCTACCAAGGTCGATGACCACAACAGCGTTCTGATAACATCTGTTTACATCACTCCTGTTACGTCTGTCCTTACAGCTGTTTACTACTCACTCTGCTTACGACGGCGAGTGACTCTGGCGTGTCACAATCTCTTATATATACCTCCATTGATAATTTCTAGACTGTTCTAAAAGAAACCAGAAGCCGAATAATCTCTATCAATCAAGAAGTCACTAGAAATTTCCATTTACCTCACTTATCTGTGTCGGTAAGTCTTTTATCTCCGTTATCTTTATTTGCCCGCTCTTTGTGTACACAAGTCGCGCTATCGTAGATAACGGGGTCGCGACAATACGTACTTACTATGGATATTTATTTGTTATCTGCATTATTCAGGTAAATCACCAGTTTGAGCTGTTATCTGCTTTCTTGATTCCTTTTATAATTCCCCGGCACTTATCACTGTTCAAAGTGCTCCTTGGCTCATTTAAATTTCCAGGGTGGCTTCAGAACCTACAGATTTAAAATCTGTGTGCATCAGTTTAGAAAACGTTACATAGTTCAGTTGAAATTAATTATTGTCAATAAGCAACTTTGAAAATGTTAATGCAATACAATTTAAATAATTTTGTTACTCATAACTCATTTAAATTATTCGCTAGTATTTTATTATAAAATATTAGGCTCGATGCAATTGATCCAGGAAGATGTCATGCTATAACGAAACTATTTTATTTAAAGGGGAAAAAACGCAAAATCTTAACAGCGATTGACGAAGTTCAGTAAGATATTGTGTGCACTATATGTTCTACATTCTGAGTGGATAGTGAAAACAGTCAAAGTAATCAGAAGGAAAGTATGGATTTTCGAATTTTCCCAAATGTTTTGTTTTATATTTTCAAGGTAACGGTTGGTATTCTAGACCTTGCCCCTACTTCCCTCTTAGCAACGGTTAGTCGGAAGCTGTTTAATCACTGCTATTAAAATGTTTGTCAAATTTAGGAAATCATTATATTCTGTAACTGTCACTTATTTTGGTTAACTTTATTATTCCCTCTACCTTCTGTGACACCTCATATTTAACTCATAGCAATGTCTTAAATCTCACTGAATCTGCATGGTAATTATCCTCGGTCTATGATGAAATTCGGATTGTGATGACATTTAGGGCACTTTCCGTGATCATAGGAGGCAAACGGTGTATACCATTTTTTTACAAGATCCTTAAATACCGAGAAACAGTTATGCCCATTTTAATGCAGGGAAACGAGTTTAAAATTATCTCGTTAGAGACACAGCTCTCTATTGAAATAGCAAGTGTGACAAACTACATCTGAGTACATGTTTTGCAAATGCTTTGATTCGCAGTTCATCTCAAATAATAAAATGCTTCCATCTGTGTAGCGGTTATTGTTGCAAACGTGTGCCTGGTGAAATGATTTGAAGATTAACTTGTTTGACGATCTCGTAAAATAGTTCCTGATATTCCTCGGCTACTCCCGTGCACAAGATCTTACCTCTGGGCGTGGTCACGGAATAGTACAAAATAATACTACTGAAAGATGACCAAATAATTTTTTCTTGGAAAAATTATGTTTTATTCTAGCGAAAAATTTCCATTCTCTAATACAAATTAAATAATACTAATGTTGTCATTTTACAAACAATGGTTGATGTATCAATTATTATTCTATTACACACACGTAGTCGTGCATCCTTAATGCACAATCAAAAATCGTTTGTGCACAATCTTGGAGAGACACGATAATACGTCTTTCTTCTCCGAAAGTCGCTTGCAGAAACCCGCTTTGCCAATTAAATTTCCTGCTCTTTCTGTTCCCGTTGCTATCGCAACCAAATAACTCATCTTCTACTGGTACACGTCACTACATTACGTAATCTCATTTCTAAAACTACCAATACCAAAAATGCTACTCATTATCACATGAACGTTACATCATCTCGTGACCCACTGGATTTCACTCTATCATTTCTTATTCATTTTAACTTTTCCCTGTCGATCCTTTAACCATTAAATACATTTAAGCAATTATACAACTCTCAGAGCCTAAATCAAAACAACTTGATACTGAAATTAAGGAATTCACTGCATAAAGAATCCTCATGGATTTCAAAGGAATGTATATTTGTGTGGAACACGTGCAGATGCAGTTGAGTCGAATAGCAATTGGGTTGAATAGTGTTTCAACCTAAGAAACAATGTTCTTAGCAGGGTTCTAAAGGGATAGCACCTGACTCTTTTTGAAAAGGTATTCTTCGGACCCTTAATAATGGCATTGCCGAGACTAATAATCACAATTGACAAAATAGTCACAAAGGGAATCTTTGTGTGAAAAGACAGGGCTTCCAGAAGTGAAAGTTACATACCCTGGCGCAGCTGTGCCAATTGAAGACGGTCCGCGGCTAGCTGCTAAGTAAGTAGTTTCTCTGACTTGGTCGAAGGCAGATTAGAACCGGAGGGAAGATTTGTCGGTTCATACGTAACGAATTAAGTACTATCGAGTAATTAGCATTCCACCTTCAGTAACTCTAAACAGTGATTTATTGGTAACCCTTTGTCGGCAACTTCGACTTTGATGTAGTGATAAGAAGAAGCAGACATTAAATCAGTTTGAAACGGTCATTCCAGTGTCGTTAGAACCATCCTTACTCCTAAATATCCAAGCATACCCTTAGAGTACCTCATTGCTCAACCCTGAGCTACCCATATTATTCGTTACAAACCGTAGCGTTAACGTGGAACTATGCGTCATCCATTTTATTGCTACAAACTGTTACATCTGCAGACACTGCTACATGCAGGATGGGGCTCGTGCACACTCTGTTTTAACATTTTTACTTGCTGCATGATATACTTAATCATATATCATATTACTCAGAGCTCAAGCAGTTTCTGTGGTTTTTTTGGCATTTCAATTAAACACAAAAAACATAAAAAACATTGCCAAAACATTTTATTTTACACGCTAAACGTTCACTTAAAGGCACCAGAACTTATGGGCCAATCTATTACTTGTGTACTCAGATAAAAGGATCATTTTATATGCATGTTATAATGTATACTAAGATGTGTAAATGTGTCATGAGTAAGATAACCCTAAATATCAGATTTTTCTCCATTCGTTGGGTTAAGAGAACTTGGTGTTGCTCTCCTCCACACAGAAGCGTGCCAGAATAGCAACAGCAAGAATTACCACATGATTTATATGGCGTCTCGAAAGGAAAATCTCCTCACGATGTTTTTACTCCATAATTACAAAGCCAAGTGGCATTGTTTTTTTGCTAAGCACTCATTACGCGGTAATTTACAAGGCCGATAACTATGAGTTATGGAATCACTTAGCGCCCATCAACCGACTGCCGTTTCACTACAATAAATGAGCACCTGCTAAAGAATTCAACTATCTTATTATACGGTTTCGTAATCAATAATTTGCCCCCCCTCCCGCATACTCGATACAAGTGTTTAATGCACAGATAAGCTCTTGATTATCCACCAAATGTTTTTACATCACATATATGTAGAACAGGCCATATGAGAAACCACTTCGGTTAACTCAATAGAACCAGATACCTTCAAATGCAATTGTGGTGGGAAATAAATAAATGCTTTCCACTTTCAAATGGTTTGTTTCTTTTATGTTATATTACGGAATATCTGGTACCTACACAAAGGAGTGAATCAGGAAGAAATACAATCAGTAGTGTTCTGTGAATTGTGGAGCTCCCAGAATACAAAATTTTGCTTTAAAACTACAATTGGGAGTAAGTATCATTAATTATGGTGAATAATGTTGCACAAATGAATCATGGAAAACGGACAAGGCAATACGCAGTTCTAGCGTCAGAAATAGACGGCAAAGAAGAAAAAAATATGCTTTATAATATTTTCAACAAATTAGAACATGTAGCATAAACTTGCATTTTTTTTGTGTGTGAATTTCCGTGTTTACATATATCCCCATAAGTGAGGGTATCCGTCCCCTTCAGCTGCTGTGGTGCGAGCACTGCGGAACTCTTGCATTCGTGGTACCTCTGACGTCACTAGAGGAACCTCGAGCCAAACATTCGAGCCCCTCCCTGAATGGGAGTTGTTCGCTTTGGGTTGGACTCGAGGGGGCAGTGGTTCCCAAAATCCGTGGGAGATCGGGTACGTCTCCGGACCGGGTTGAGGGTAGCCATATATTCCCGCGTACTAGCCAGCATATCTAGTAGAAGGTGTGCTAGATCACCAGGCGGCCCTACCGAGGTTCATCGATAGCCTTCCCCTTTGGGTTTCGCTCACGTAAGTGGCGTATCTACTTCCATCCCGTCTTGTGTTTTCGGACCAGATGGAGGGAGGGGCTTGTTAGTCTCTAGGTTTTGCGCTATGGAAAGCCTCACGGAGGCGCCAGTAGCCCTTCGGGGACAGCTCGGTGACTCACTGGCCGTCAGGGGGAGGGTAGGTCTTCACTCTGTGTGAACTGTCCTGGTTGATACCCTCTCGTTATGTGTGTGTGTGTGTGTGTGTGTGTGTGTGTACATGTGTGTGTGCGTGTGTGTGTTTAGAAATATATTTTGGTCAATTTTCGTTAACCTCCAATGTCAGTTTCTGAGATAAAGCTTGGTCCCAGTTTCCTCATCCACGACCTAATGATAGGAATTGGTGGCAAAGACTACGAAATATTTTGAAAAATATACGAGGGCTGTTCAATAAAGAATGATCATAATTTTTACGGTTATAATTTTTAGCACTAAAATTCAATCTTATTATATTCTGTTAGCTTAATGTGAAACAAACACGCTGTAGTAGTTTCATTGTTGGTACTCCTGGTTCCCGCCTGTGAGAACCAGGCAAGTTCAGACATGTTCAGAATCGCCTACCTCTGCAATGGAGGTAGCATGCAGTTGAAGTTGATGTTAGAGAAAGATCCGGAGTTTCTGTCAAACGTAATCACTGCTGACGAAACTTGGCTACATCATTTTGATCCTGAGAGCAAACAGCAAAGCTCAGTGTGGAAATCTCCTTTATCACCAACCCCCCCAAAAAGCAAAAGTGGTTGCTTCTTCTGGGAAAGTTATGCTTCTGCTGGGATTTAGCCCCATGTGACTTTTTTCTATTCCCTAACTGGAAGAAACGTCTTCGTAGGAGACATTATCCATCATTAGAAGCAGTGGTGAAGGCTGCGGAGGCGATTTTGAAGGAGCTCTCAAAAATGGATTCCAGCATGTCTTTGAATACTGGCAGAAACGCTGGGACAAGTGCGTCGCATTCAGTGGAGACTATTTTGAGAAGGACCATCAAAATTATGAGGATGAGTAAAGGTACGTTATCAAAAAAGGTTGTGATCTTTCTTTATTGATCAGCACTTGTATAGTATTTATTTGTGAAAGACGCATATTGTATTTTCGAAAGAATTGGCCTATGTTCCATTATTATTCTGCTTTTAACATCTACCGTTTGTTCAGGGACGTTTAGCTAATGGCTTGGGGTGGCTTATCTCTGAAGAAACAGTTTACTGGTGGGAGGGATACACAGTGAGAGTGCTGAGCTCGTGCCGCGCGTGCCGTGGATACTGGGAAACAGTGTTGCAATACTTCACTCAGAATCTTTAGGAACCAGAAAGATTGACATTGTGTTGGGAACCTTGACGATATTAACCTTCCACTGTTTCCTCCTATGTCTAGTATAATTTAACCAGAGCCAATATCTTGTACAACATTTTCTATCACGACCCATACTTCATTTTCAAACTTTGTTCCGTGGAGCGCTCTCCGACATTTTCTTTAATTTAATCGATAAGGTGGGAGTCACATAACAACATGACCATATAAAATAAGACCTGAAGCTTTCCTGGCGACGAATACGCTTTCTTCTCTTCAGGTGAAAGGATGATTAGATATCAACGTTTCGGGAGTGTGCATCTCTCCCATCATCAGGATATATATTAAATGTTATAACCACAAATGAAACACTGGATATAACAGAAATATAAACAAAGACAAAACACTATCAGAATTTGTATTACTGAACAAAAGACTGCTTTCAGTAAATTAATTGCCATAAATGATAAGGACCATAGGGCCAATTTTCGAGAGACGACCATCTTGGTAAAATGCAATAGTTACTGGGAGCGGAGAATTAAGGAGGCTTTGGCGATTTCCTCTGAAAGGAGCACGCTTAATCGTGATGATGGATTTCAGTTCAGCTCCTCTTGGAAACCGGCCTTATAAATGGAAATCCGTCGATTTAAGAAGCAAAGCTCAATACAGCTTGATAATCAAGTTAAGTAGTTACGTTTCTTTAACACAATTTTCTACACGCACGCCATTTCCTGACCTGACATTTAACTTACTGTTATTGCAAATAAAATATCAAATTCGGCCAGCAGAAAAAAGAAAATTGTTGAATGGTTACAAAAGAGAGGATTGAATTTTCGGAAAAAGGAACTAAATATGAGTTATTGCAAAGAATACTTCCGTTTAAAAACACGGAAAAAGTGTACCAGTTGGATCAACTTGCAATTAAAATGGGACACGAAGTAATACGCCTCCCACCTTATCACTGCCAATATAATCGAACTGAGTTGGTGTGGGCTCAAATAAAAGGGGGGGGGGGTTGCAAGCAGAAATAATACTTTTAAACGGACGGACGTTGAACGACTTGTTCACGAAGAAATTGACAAGGTAACACAACAGGACTGGGAAAGCTGCGTAAGGCATGTAGAAAGCCTTCAAAAAGACGATTTTAAGAAAGAAATAGCACGTGACGAGATTTTGGAACCTATAATCATAAATTTGCAAGACTCAGACGAGAAGACAGTGACAATGACGAATTGTCTCTTAACGTAAGTGACATTGACAGCGATATGGATGAACCACTGGCAGTTCCATTGGATTAGAAAAAAACAGGTAATTCATAAACTATAATTATAGTTATAGTATTTAAAAATATACATAATTTGCGAAAATGCACATTATAATTTTGATTTTGGCAACTGCATCATTTTAAATGTTTGTAAAATATAGTTTGCTTACCCTTACATCTGCGCCAACAGACCTGCATTTTGTATGAGTTTGCGATATATATAAGGAGTGGGGTAACAATCTGGCATCGCTGAGTGTGATGCGGCATCTGATTAGCTGGACTCCAGAACCCTTCCCATTTGAAACACATAATAATCGTCTTTTCACCTGGCTTGCTGCCCGAGAAGAAAGTGAGCAAACATGACCATATATCAAGACTAGTTCATCAACTAGGAATACTTTCTTTTCCTACATAAATGTCTGATATGATGTATCAGTCCCAATATTGTTGTTGGAGATGGTATCGGAAGCTTAAAATTATTATCACGTACCAATTTAAGAATATCATATTTCTGTATACCATTGTAAGTATAGTATTCAGAATTCGGAAATGATGTGGGACGTTATTAAGTATGATAACTAAAAGTGCATGTAAACGTTTCAGCAGTAGGTATACTTTAAACCATTCCTAAAATAAATCAGCATTCATTGCCCCTTTGGAGTGGTAACCATACTAACTTAAGCTCTTGGTATGAAGCTATTACTTCCTCTTGCATGGAGAATTACAATGTAATCTTTACCAGTCGAGAAATTAACTCAAGCAGGTGTCGCACCTGGCAGGCGTGAGAGGATCATATCATCTTCCGTCTGCATACATATCTTCATACCCCAAGTTGTGACTAAACACACCAAGCTCGAATCTATTAGTACTGGGCAGGTTTCGTATGCTACATATTTAAATCTCACTGACTGCAATATTTTTATTAGAGTTGTCCTCTGTAGGGAAATACTGTTCAATGCCCGAAGTTTTACAGGGCGAACTCTTAAACAGTTCTCTAGAGTTGGTGCAAGAAGTATTTACACAATTCTGTGAATCAAATTCGTAGCAAATGTATCGATTTTATTATATTCTATTTTTCGATATTCTGCACATTTTTATTTTGTTGATGTAGCATATGTTCATATAAATTTGAATACTTACGTTTCTTTACTGTTTAACATGGTACTTTTGTTGCATCATAGGTTTTAGCAAGTGGATTATAAAACTTGCCATTTTCTTCTTTAAAATATGTATACCCATTCTGAATTATTTAGCTACGTGTACGTATGGACTTCATTTCATGTCAAAATTAACGTTCTCAGTTTCCCTAGGACGCCACATTATTGCACTTGTTATATATTTTAATTTATTTATTGGACAGCACAAATTTTCAAATTACACACAGTGAACTCACAAATATTATCGATAATAGTGCTTCCTTCTTTCATTTGCCGTGCTAGTTTACTTCCATCTGCTTCACAGTAGCAGTAGCAGCAGTTAGGGTAGTTGGTGGTGGTGGTGGTGGTGGTGGTGGTGGTGGTGGTGGTGGTGGTGGTGGTGGGGGTGGTGGTGGTGGTGGTGGTGGCGGTGGTGGTGGTGGTGGTGGTGGTGGCGGCGGCGGCGGCGGCGGCGGTGGTGGTGGTGGTGGTGGTGGTGGTAGGAGAGTACTCAACGCACCTTGCACACCGACCTAAAAATATTTTATGTTATCCTATCTCCATTTAGGAGTAAAGAGAACTGAACACCGGAGAAAAACCCAGGCTTAAAAGGCCCACATCTATGGGTGGGATCGGAAATTTTCCGTGTCCGGGAAAAAGAGCTGATACGCTCTAGCCCACTGCGTCACAGAAATCTCTGATAAAGACCAACTAAACACTGCCACCGTCCGCTAGCCAAACCCCAAATTACTTGACAGGACACCCAAATTCGCTAGCTAAATTGTCACTAAATATTGGGCCCAATCGGCAGCATTTTGACTTGGGAGCAATTGCTCATGATAGTGGCGTTCACTTGAACACACGCGCGCGTGCGCGCGCGCGCACATACACACACACTCACACGCACTCACACACACGCACCTTTGAACCTCTTTCATATCTCCAGATTCTAGAGAGGATAGGGAATAATTCTGGCTGTAAAAAGCTTGCCCTGGATGGGGAATGAACTAAGAACCAGTGGATCTGTAGAATATAGGGCAGGGTAACCAGCACACCACAGAGGCAGTCAATATGGTCGTATCCTCGTTTTAATAATTAGTTTCTCAGTGGTCTCATGACCTTGACCTGAATTTCGCGCTGTAGATACCTTCTTCACATTGAGTTTGACAGCATTGTTAAGAAACAGGTTATTATTTGTACATTTATCCTTTTCCCAAATAGGAAAGTCATTATTGACGGGAACTAATCATTTTTTTCTCATTAGCCGTATATAGGCAAAGTTTTAGATAGATAGTGTCAACTTGAAAAATTCAATGCCATGGCCGGGATTTGAACCACGGATCTCCTGGTTTCCATCTAGTCGCTCTTGTCCATTGAGATACCATGGCCGCCGTGCCGTCCTCAGCTCAGCCTACATACGGCTAGTGAAAAGAAGTGATTTGTTTCCATCAATTAACCTAAAAAATAAGAGTTTAATGATGAAGCCTGGGATTCAAGTACTTACAATAGTAAATCGCCACAAACGGTGTATCTCGAAAACGAGAGCCCTTAGTAGTTTACCGGCGAAATATATAAGTTAATTGGAGAATTTAACGTCAGGACGGTACGTAGGCCATGGTAGCTTCAATGGGCAGGAGCGGCTGGACGGAAACCAGAAGATGCTGGTCCAAATCCCGGCCATGGCATTGAAATTTTCAAGTTAACTCTATCTATCTAGGAAAGTCACATCTTTTTGAATTTTTGGTCATTCTTATAAGCACTTCATTAACACAAATCTGCTGTATTCCTTGATTTCTTTGTAGCTACAAGGGATATGTAATAAAATATGTGTGATATATGCAATAAGACAAACTAAGTAAATCTTAGCTAAACTATAATGAAGTAGATAAAATAATAAGGTTTTTAAACCTAGTTTGTACAGGCCAAAAGCTGCTAAGTAGTATTGAGTCATGCTATATTCCTTTCATTTTAATATTGAATACACTCCAGTAAATCTAGAAGAAAAACGAAGATAAAAATAAAAAGCAGAGAAGTTGCCTGTTAGATTTAACAGCATCAAAAATCTGAATAGCGGAAGAGTTCTGTGACCAAAATTGTTTGAATGAAAGAATTAATGTAAAGTGGTAGCGGTAAATTAAAAATACATTAATTAACATAGTGAAACATATAGTAAACGTTTGTAGTGTTTAACTCCCACTTTTACTACATGAGGTACCGCACGCGGTGACACTAATGATACATGAGATAATGGTGGTGGAATGAGATAGCAGGGGACACCGGAATTACCGAAGAAAACCCGCTGCAACGCCGTGTTGTCCACTACAAATCTTACTTTGCGGTTACCTGGGATCGAACCCGGGCCGCCTTGGTGAGAGGCGAGTGGTCTAACTACTAAGCCACGGTGTGGCCAAAAAATAAATTAAAAAATAAAGGAAAATGTCGTATATGAAGGAGGTACATATAAGGAAAGGTAATAAAATCAAATGAAGAATGGTAGCCAAGAAAGCAAAACATGTGATATAAATTAAGAGCTAAATACAAGCATTAGTAAGAGGAAGATTGGACACTTTAGGAGAAAGATGAATTAGTGATTACGAAGCATGGAAAGTAATAAAAAGTTTAAAAACAGGCATAAACACCTAACGAAAATGTCTGAAATGTAAATGAAATGAAACAAAGGTATATTGGGGGAAGGAAAAAAACACATTTGCATGTTAGAACATTTAATTTAAAGAGATAAGGAAACCTCTGTTAGCTCGTTGAGACACTCTTCCAGTAAAAACACAGCATCTCATCAGTATTCTGGACCACTCTCGCACACCATCAGCTTCTGTGTCACGCCAGACCACTGGATTCACACCGCCTCATTTCAAGTTTTCTTTCAAAAACGAAATAAAAATTCTAGCACGTACAATTGCTGAGATAAACAATACTGTACAGATTCCTCCTTCTTTTGTTCCATCGAAATTGGAGATGGACCTTCAAGTGTGTCCCTACGTCCTTCTTTACTGCCGTTGTTTCATGTGACAATAATGAGTCCTAAAAAATATGATTATAGTCTACAAGGACTGTGACTGCTTTTTGTTTCTTTCTCCTCGTGTTGTTAAGTTTCGTTTGGACCTCTGGAAAATTGCAAGCCTCCTTTTGGATTGCTTAAATCCAACGACAGTTCTTTATTGAAGCATTTAGTTATTCGCGACCTAAGTTTAGATTATAAATGGAGTTGGTGAATTAAATTATGCTGGTGTATATTGCTAATAAATATACTTCCAGAAACGCTTTGTTTAGTTGTTAGGGATTTTGAAATATTGGGAAAGATGTACTGATAGAAGACAATAATAAAGAGTGCAAAAATAAGTTACAACCAAAGTAAGCAGATATAATTTTAATAAACTATTGAAGGTGTTCAAAATGACTGCGACAATTTTCATACATTTAGTGTATTGCCTAATTATGTGAAGCCCAACTCTGGTGTACGTGACACTCACACGGGTGTTTGTTATCACATAATCTATCTGTTTCACTTAAACGCCTCTCCAACTTGGAAACATAATCTCGGCAAGGTGAAAGCGGCTGTGGTAATACGAGGGCTATCCAGAAAGTAGATTACGTTTTCGTGTGCTTCCGCTAGGGGCGGGGCTAGCGCGGCCATCTTGGGGTCAGAGCGTTGCGCAGCTCAGTCGGCATCTAGCCGTGCTAGTGAGAGGTTCGTGCTGTGCTCCGTTCAGATACTGTGACGGTTTGAAATGTCTGCGTTAATTGAAAATCCCGTGAGCTGCGAGGTGCGCGCAGTAATAAGGTTTCTGACTGCAAAAAACTGTAAACCGATAGAAATCTATCGGCAGCTTTGTGAAGTGTATGGGGACAACATTATCACTGAAGGTGGAGTGTGTCAGTGGGTCATCAGATTTAAAAATGGTCGAACCAATGTTCACGACGAAGATCGAAGTGGGAGACCCAGCATAGTGACTGCCGAACTTGTCGAAAAAGTCGATGCTAAAGTCCGTGAAAATCGAAGGTTCACAATAACGGAACTTTCTTTGAGTTTTCCACAAATTTCGCGAAGTTTGTTGCACGAAATCATCAGCGAAAAGCTTGTTTACCACAAGTTTTGTGCAAGATGGATTCCAAAAATCTTGACAGAGGACCACAAAAATCAGCGAATGGCTGCAGCGTTGAACTTTTTGGACGTTTACCATAAGGATGGTGACCCTTTACTCGATCGCAACGTTACTGGTGACGAAACATGGGTGAAACACGTGAACTGTGAAACGAAATTGCAATCAATGCAGTGGGGGCACACAAGTTCTCCCCAAAAACCCAAGAAATGCATGCAAACAATGTCGGCAAGGAAGATGATGGCGACTGTTTTTTTTGGGACAGAAAAGGTGTGATTTTGGTGGACTTCCTGGAAAGAGGCACTACAATAAACTCTCAAAGGTATTGCCAAACTCTCCAAAAACTCAGAAGAGCCATTCAAAACAAGCGCAGAGGAATGTTGAGCTCTAAGATCTTGTTGATTCACGACAACGCCCGGCCCCACACGGCAAATGTCACTCGTGAAGTTCTTGAATCTTTTAAGTGGGAGTTCTTTCCTCATCCGCTGTACAGTCCCGACCTGGCACCGAGCGACTTCCACCTATTCCCAGCAATGAAGAAGTGGCTGGCTATGCAGCGTTTTGATGACGACGCACAGCTGCAAGAAGAGGTAACGAAGTGGTTGAAGGCGCAGGCGGCCGAAGTTTTCGACGAAGGAATTTCCAAGCTCGTACATCGCTACGATAAATGCCTTAATTTGAATGGTGACTATGTCGAAAAGTAGTATTTGAGTGTGGCTTTCATCTGTATATAATAAAATTTGTTTCCTATACTTTGTTTACTTTTTATTCCAAAACGTAATCTACTTTCTGGATAGCCCTCGTATTATTGATAGTTGGTGATAGTGCAGCAATAAATGGGAAAAGCGAATGAATACAATGTTCTGCATAATTCTATTAATTTTTAAATGCCTATTGTATCATGGTTAAGAATTGTGTGTGTGTGATACAGTAATGATAAGTTTAAAACTGTAAAGAAGTTGTGCAATATTTATATCTCAGTTTTGGAGTTGCACCAAGAGATGCACTCAGGAGAAAGCTCTTGTTTCGCTCAGCTGCTGTAGCCAACCTGTGCTGCTGAAAGGTACAGGCTTTTCTATGGATGATATTGATAACCTTACAGCAATATCTTAGTCACTCAGTCATAGAACAGAATGCTGACTCATTACTGTTCGACTCCCCCATACTCCACAGGGAGTTCAGTCACAATACTGTTCCATATTTGGTCTATTTCATTTTTTGACTGACATCGCATTTAAGGTTTTCACAGCAGTAAAGCGAAACCGGCTCCTATCATGTGGTTTACTCCACGTGAGGAATATACTCTGATGTCACTGATTGGCTAAAGTCAGATATGAATCCACTCTTCATGGATGGAAGCGGGATAACCATAAACTTTGCTCTAACCAATAAAGCAGGTGGTTGAAGTTGGTTCCGATTTACTGTGTTTAACATTAAATTGACTGTAATTTCGATAATTACTGAACTATTTATTGCTGAAGAACAGAATGGTTTTGGTCCAGGCATATCCTGCACAGATAACACCTTTTCGTTGAGCCAGGTTATTGAAAAACATCGCGAATACAATTTGGCTACATTTATTGCTTTATAGACTATGAAAAGACGTTTGACAGTTATTTGAACAAAACTATGGGATATAATGAAGAGATATGGTGTGACTCAGCATTTACTTAGAACAGTACAAAGTTTGTATATAAAAACAATGATATAAAATGAGGTACGATTCAATAACTGGCTCAAAAGTAAGGTATATTTCACAAGGAGTAAGACAAACGCGTCATTTATCACCTGCGTTATTTAATATTTATACAAATGACGTAGCTGAAGTTTGGCAAGAAAAGCTGACTTATAAGTTTACACTGAGAAAGGTTGTTTTAAATTCACTTCTTTTTGTAGACGATCAGCAGGAAAATTTACAAAGGACTGTCTGGATGTTGCATGAAGTGGCCAAAACCTTAATTTAAAGGTCTCTGTAAAGAAGACTTAAGTCATGTCATTTTATGGACAAGAATCTCTTAGAGCTAAAATCATAATTGGGAAGTAAATTTTAGATCAAATCCCTCCTTTTAATTGGCTTGTTTGTGACATTTCTTACTTCTACTCTAAGGACCCCGAGAAAAAACTAATGTAACTTCCAACAAACGGTGGGTACAATAAAAAGAACGTTGTTTAAAAATGTAGGGCAAGAGACGATCCTTAATTTTATAAAGTGTTGGCCACGCCTGTATTACTTTACGACGCAGAAACCTGGATATTAACAACTATTATGTGTTTCAAATGGGAAGAGTTCTGGAGTCCAGTTAATCAGATGCCGTATCACACTCAGCGTTGCCAGCTTGTTACCCCACTCCTTTTATATTTCCCACTCTCTCGCACACTCATACAACATGCAGGTCTGCCTGGCGCAGACGTAAGGGTATGCAAATTATATTTTACAAACTTTTACAATGATGCAGTTGCCAAAATCAGAATTGGAAAAAGCATTTTCGCAAATTATGTATATTTCAAAATACCATAACTATAATTATAGTTTATGAATTACCTGTTTTTTCTAATCCAATGGAACTGCCAGTGGCTCATCCATATCGCCCTCAATGTCACTTCCGTTAAGAGACAATTTGTCATTGCCACTGTCTTCATCGTCTGAGTATTGCAAATTTATGACTACAGGTTCCAAAATCTCGTCACGTGCTATTTCTTTCTTAAAATCGTCTTCTTGAAAGTTTTCTGAGTGCCTCACGCAGTTTTCCCAGTCCTATTGCGTTACCTTGTCAGTTTCTTCGTAAACAAGTCGTTTAACGTCCGTCAGTTTAAAAGTATTATTTCTGTTTGCAATCCCCCTTTTTATTTGAGCCCACACCAAGTCAATTGGATTATATTGGCAGTGGTAAGGAGGGAGGCGCATTACCTTGTGTCCCGTATCAATTGCAAGTTGATCCAGCTGATACACTTTTTCCGTGTTTTTAAACGGAAGTACTCTTTGCAATAACTCATTTTTAGTTTCTGTTTTCGAAAAATGTTGAAGAACCTGTACACCTTAAAAATAATGCTTTGAGCCTGACTTCGTAATAACTGCCTTTTTGACTCGCCACTAAATGCATCGTAAGAAGCCATTGCACTATTTAACTCTTACTCTACTGTTGTGTAAAAGAACAACTGAATGGTGTTGATCTGAACTCTTCACAGTAAATAAGCACTTCTGATCCAGCATTCATTCATAAACATAAGCATACAGCATTCCACAGGCTAACAGGAAATGAAGTGTTTATTTCTTTCTCAACTTTAACACCTTCACTTATTCACAGAAATTCTTTTATCACGTCATGTCAGCAGTTTAAATTTCAGTTCTGAGTAATGAAACATATATGTGCATACATGCACACCAACCACTTTGAACTCTGTAGAGCAAATAGAGATTACGAACCATTCATAAACAAAGATATAATGTGACCAGATACGTTCTGCAAGGACAGCAAGAAATTTATTGTTTCCTGTCGCTCGAATTGGATTATTCAAAGTAATTCATTTATCACGTCATGTCAAACATTTACGTTTCATTTCTGAGTAATTACAAATATACGTACACGCATACATGCCAAATTCATACAGTGATTTTGTCGCGATTTATTGTTATAATACAGGTAATAGTGCTTTATTTATTTGTATTAGAAAAACTATTTGTGCTAAAAAATATGGGGTTTTCAGGGTTATGTTAGATGCATTACTCTGTACCTTCCACATGGTTAAGTTTCGGCAAAATCTGAATTTTTGTCTTAGTGCAAATAGTATTTCACACAGATTGATTAGGCTGGCGCTCCTCACATACCACTTAGCGGGAATGCAATACGACAACACCGCAGAACTCCGATTGGTTGCTCATCTAGAAGCGCTCAAGGACAAACAGCTTCCCATTTGAAACACATAATAGTTTGACAAAAAGAATTGAAGCAGGAGAAATGAAGTTGTTAAGACCATTGGCAGGTTTCCGACTGCAAGATCACAAAAGAAATCAGGAAATCCGAGAAAAATTAGGTACTGAAAGAATTCTCCAGAAGATAGACAGTACAGGAATATATATCATGAAAATATGACACGGATGAATAAAGGCCGTATCCCTAAGGAACTTTATGAATACAAACCCCAAAGAAGAAGAAATATTGGACGACCTAGAAAGAGGTGTAAGCTTCAGCTGTGAATTTCTTGGTTTCGGAACAACTGCTATCTAATCCGAATTATATATGATGTTGACTATAAGTTCGGTGCTGAGATTCCATTAAAGCTATTGTAGAACATAACTGAAGTTTCAGTATACATATGACTATTACAGTCGGCAGGTGTCTATTTTTTCTCAAAATTTAAACTCAAATAAATAAGGAGATAAGGGATACCAGCTACTCTTACTTATACCTGCTTTGCTCGACTTTCAACCCGTTAAGAGACAGTACTCATAACACTGATTTAAATGATGAGAAACGCTCATCTTATGACGTAGAATTTATAGGGAGGTTATATTGCTCCTTGGAGCAAAATAGACATATCCTCTCTCTCATTCGCTTGTTTCACTGTATAACTCTCAACATCGTTAATTCGATCCGAATAAAATAAGTCGTCGGCTTAACCTTAAAACAATAGCTAAGTTCGTGAGAAATTCAAGTTAGCCTAGCTGTCTCATATTAAAGCTTAGGTTTAAAAGGAGGCGTCTTTTATCGTTAAACATACTTATAACGAATATACATTTATTTATTACTTAACAAGTACAACCTGCGTCTGAAATATCCGGTGCGTGGTCCCATATTTTACAAACCGAGCTGGTGAGGATTAGGTGCCCGCTCATACACATTGAAGAAGATATCAACAAACGCCCCATATCGTGCAAGCCGCTGCAATGACGCAGTGGTGTATGCTGAGACACAGTTAACGGGATCACTGTGAGAACTGGTGTCATTGCAACATGGAGCGCAAAATGGAGCAACGCGTTAACCTAAAGTTTTATTTAAAATTAGGCAAAACGGCGACAGAGACTCGTGGAATGTTAGTGCAGTGTACGGTGTTGAAGCAATGAGTAAAATATGTGTTTGAGTGATTTAAAAGCTTTAGAGACGGAAAGGAAAACAGGACGAGCCTCGTTCGAGTGGCTCAACAAGCACAATCCCAGACAATATCGGAGTGCGACGGATGCTTGCGGATGATCGGCAGCTGTCTTTCAGAATGATAGCAGATGAGTTGAAGATCATTACTGACAGCGTAAGCACTATTCTTCACGAACACTTGGGAAAGTGGAAGATTTGTGCCCGGTTTGTATCGCACATGTTGACAAACGAGCAGAAGCAAACTCGGATGGAAACGTCTGGAGATTTCATCGACATGTCTGACCGGAATGTGCAAGTTTTGGAAACCATCACTACCGGAGATGAGAGTTAGTGCTACCAATGCAATCCGGAGACCAAGGGACAGCCAATGGCAGTCGCATTCATCGTCTTCCCCACCTCCCAAAAATGTCGGCTGACAAAATCAAAGGTTAAGATGAGGTTGATCGCCAATTTCGACAGCAAGGACTTGATCCATCATGAATTTGTACACGAAGGTAATACTGTCAATGCAGAAGTTTACGAAGGAGTTTTGAAACGGCTGCAACAACGCATCCAGCCAGAACTGTACCGGAGTGCAGTGTGGAATTTCCTGCAGGAAAATACCTTTCCGCACACTAGGATCCTCGTGCTCAGCTTCCTCGCTCAACGCATGCTTCCACACCCTCCTTATCATCCAAAGTTTGCGCCGGCAGATTTCTATTTGCTTTCTCGCCTTCAATTTCCAGCGGTACGCTTCGCAAATGTCGCGGATATCAAACAACCCTTGCTCAAGTGCTTCGAGCGATATCAGAAGAAGCGTTTGCTGACAGTTTCTAACAGCTTTACAACCAATGACAGAAGTGTATGGTAGCCAACGACAATTACTTTGAAGGTCAGTAAAGATATTTTGTTTGTAACTCTTGTTTCCTATCTTTCCTGATATCATTCACCGAACTTTTCAGACGCACCTTGCATTTTAAAAAATAAATGAAGGAGGGGAAATTTATTTTAAATGTTGATTTTATAGTATACAATGCATTACAATTGTATGATTGAATAAAAAAGCAGTATTGCGTATATCACCTTAAAAGAAAAGAACATCTGAATTGTTATCGTTGCAACATAATTAGACAACATTATTTTTCGCAAATATTTACATTTGAAGTTAGTTACGTGACGTCAATATATTTCGTATATAACAAGGTAAACAACCGTATAGTCCAGGCTCAATATACGCGCAGCTTTCATTCAGTCATTTAATAGCCAAATTCTACCACTGAAAAACGAAGCGAAAACACCTTACTTAGGGAAGAATGATGATTTACTTTAATAAAAAACTATATTGCTGACAATTATTTATCAAAATATATCTAGTCTGTATACATAAAAGTCAGATGGTTTCATTCCACATCAAAGGTAGTTTCAGACTGTCCTTATGCAATATTGGTTAGCTAGCTGGCCTCCAAATCCAGATATTCCGGATTGCGGACGGAGTGGGAATGTTTCTTTAGCTAGGATTATTCCCTCTCCTCCCTGGAGCCTGTAAATGGGAAAGTTCGTCTAAATTTGTATGTGAATTTAAGGATAACACAAACAAATCGTTTCCTGCTGTTAAGACTCATATCTAATTTTTGCCAATCTGAATATATTGCCCACGTAGAAGAAATCGTGCGAAAAGAGCTGGTTTTGCTTTACTGCACCTTAGTTCTGAGGTCACCCTAATTATAAAGTGGACTATAAATAGACATTAATAAACTATTTTGTGTTTATGAGGAAACATCTACCTTCCTGTTGTTGGTAACATAATTTTACTTCGCTATAACTAAATTTAAACAACACATATAGCGAAGGGAATAAAAAAAAGATACGTTTTACTCATAATTAATTTCTACTTGCATTGAGCAAGAGGCTAAATTTTATCTTCCTCCTCACATACATTCATGTTGCTGCTGTAATGTATTAGTTTTTTATTTTTATTTTTACGTTCTCCAACGTTAAGTCATGAATGAAATGTGTGAAATGATGCTCAAATGAGTACAGGATCCATAGAGCTTTGAGCTACCCGACATTCGTCTTACAGTATAAGGTCAATATGAAGGAAATAAGGGAAAACCTCGGAAAAAATCTCACCTTGACCGAGATTCGAACTTGGGACTTCCTGAACGTGAGGCAGACACTACGCTACAGACGCGGGCAATGTATAAGTAATCCTTTAACTTTTAGTCATTAAAGTGTTCTAATATTATGAGATACCTAGTTTTATTTTAGTATAGACCGATCGCGGGATCAACATAGTCCCCTTTATATATCATACAAGTACATTTTCAAACTTTAGGAGTTTTGGTATGTTTTGGATAGCAGATTCACAAATGTCATACCACAAAAATAAACAATGCAGTGCTAGTTCGCATGACAATATTGTACTACATTCATACTTCACTTACTTTGGTTACTTATGCTCTCTGTTAAAATACTCTGTGCTCATAGTTACCTTGACAAATGAGTATTCATTGTTCTGTAGGTAGGCTCTAACAATTTTCAAACATTCATCGCTCTTCAATTTGTTCTGCTACTGTGGCAATACCAGACAATTCTTCCGGCCTGGAATGAACGAAATGTAACATCCAAAGAACATTACAAGAACAGCAATGTGGTCAGGAACGCCATCTGCTTGGTGGCTGGCGTGATTCTAGACTGACACATTTCACGAGTTCACAGTTTTGTATGCGGACAAAATTTTCCATTTAAGGACCTCCCCTTCGTTTAAGAAATCTGACGAAATTTAGGTATCACAAATAAATCATATTACGACATAGAACTTTTCAAATATTTCGTTATATTTTGTTTTATAGATTATTTGGACCTCAAAATTTAATAAAGTAAGCTTAAACAGAATTATGTTGTGTTTTACGAAACTGTTTTCCAAATAATTACGCAAATATATTTATAAGCAAACTAAGTTTTCTATTAACTGAATTATAAAAAGTGGTTATACGTACCAAATGTATTATTTTAAAAGCAACATCTTACAAAAGAGAAGCAAACATTTCAACCACTATTCTATAGGTGTGACGTAATGTAAAATTTAAAATGCAATATGTTTTCCTTATTTACTTGCTGCTACAAAAATGTGGTTTTACAACTGATCCAAACTAGCGGTGCAACAATTCGTTCAGAACCAAGGCCTATCAACCGGTCGCTGCGGTGCTTACAAGGCGTCATATGTGGGGTGCAGTACTGAAAGGTGGGACGTGATCAAAACACCGTTCTCTTCCGGCCGTTTCATAATAAGGTGCAGCTACTTCTCAATCTTCCATCTAAGGGCCAAAGCGGCATGTACATCCCGGAGAAAGGTGGAGAAGGTGCCCAAGGGCGGCACTAAGAATCGGACCCGGGTCTCCCGCTTCGTAAGCAGCAGCGCTACGGAGACAACCTAGGTTTGATTTCTATTGGAACGTATCTCTTTCCACTTGATTACCTTTTATGGGATATTTGAAAAATAGAGTTTCTGTTGCTAGGCCTGTTTAAATGTAAGAGTTAATGGCAGTTCTGAGGAAAGCTGTAAAAGTATACCACCAGTAGTTATCGAAAGTGTCCAACAAAAAATCACTCTTTGATTTATCCACTAGCAGATTGTAATTGGTGAGAATTTTGAACACTATATTAAATAATTAGAATTTAATTGGCTGCACTGGTGTATTCAAGAAAACTGTTAAACATTGTTCCGATAGTAATATTACCTGAAACAAAATAAAACTGATAGTGCAACTAAATAATAAGCTAAAACAAATGAAAAAGTAATATGTTACCATTTAATACTTTCTTCGATGGCCATTATATCATGTAAAGTAAGGACTGAAATCATTGCTTCTTATTTGAAGATTTCCCATTTAAAATATTTAAAATATTTTGTAAAACGGTTTTATTTGCATTCCTTACATATGAATGACCTTTATATGGTGACTATTAAGTTTATTTGCCACACACTTGAAACTACAATAATAATTAACAAAGGCTTCGGTTTGAAATCAGTAAATGCTCCACGCCATAGCATTCTTGTCGTTTCTGATATTCAACTGGTAAATAAAGTAAAATCAAGGATCATTCCTGGGTATTAAATTGGACACATAAAAGCTTTGTTACTTTTTTGCTCACATGTTAGGTGATCTATGCGTATGGAAGTGCATTTATTTTGGGAAAAAGTCACCGAAGTCTGCGCTACTTGCAGTGTGCTGTTAACATTATCACCTCAGTTCTTCACATTATAAATTACTATTCCTATACACATAAATAATAAGGCTTTAAATAAAGCATGAGTTAAAAGATGAAACAATTTAAATCAGGAAATCCTAGAGATACAGCTCTCATCATTAAACGCAATTGTCTTTAAAGTTGATATGCAGTTATTCCTCTTTAGTGCTGCCAACTATATTGTTGCAATTTCCACTGTTATTTGTTTTACATTTAGTGGAAATTAAATCTTAGAACTGGATGTTCATATATGTAAATCAATTTTCCATAAATGTAATAAAATAATTTATAAGAACATTTTTTGTATATATTATTTGATTTTAACTTTATTTCTATAATACTCTATCTAAATATTACTCCAGCTTTTCACTGTATTTTTTATAATGGAATTAATTGTGATAATATTAATAATTAAGAAATAATCGGAAGTTAGGAAATGGCAATTACTAATTTTGGCAAATTAATAGCAATGCATAATAAAATACACCTGAGTGACCATAATTAGCTGGAGAATATAACGCTTTGTAATAGGAAGTATCTTTATGCAACTTCCGTTCTAAGACTAACAAAATTATATAAGCTAGTATAGCTAAGGTAACTAGAATTTCAGAACTCGTCAAGAAATCCAGTAGCTTAAGGCTCAGATAAGCTTTTATTGTATAAGCCAGATTTACATTTACAAAATCACAGAGACAAAAGTTCTAAAAATTAGAAAGGGAGCAAAATTGTGGGAATTTAACAAGTCACTGTGGGCCCGCCTCGGTAGCGTAGATGGTAGCGTGTCTGCCTCACGTTCAACAGGTCCCGAGTTCGAATCTCGATCAGGGTGAGTTACCTGGATAAGGTTTTTTCGGGTTTTCCCTTATCCTTAAAGACAAATGTCGTGTAAGTCTAAGCTATATGGACCCCGGGCTCATTTGAGCATCATTTCACCCATTTCATTCCTCGTCCGGTATGACTTGACGTTGGAGAACGTAAATTTAAAAAAAAAATGTCACTGTGGAAAATTGTATTTTATCAACAAACGGGAGGCTTCGATTTTAACAAAACAAAATAGAAACGTTCGTGGGGAACGATAGTAGACGGAATGTAGGGTGATAAAGGAACGCGTGTTCCTAAAATTCGCGTCTTTCCCCTCGAGTTTTACAGTCTTATAAATATTATCTGCGATTGAGATCATAAGTTCCTGGCGCCTAGGGAAACTTGCATTAGAATGTCTGGAATTCAGGGCAATTGATATTTTTCACTATTATTACTAAAACGATGATATGAAATGAAAAGCTTATAGATCACTGAGGGTAAAAGCCACCTGCTGCGCAAGGAATAGCAATTGGGAAGCTCCTAAGAGCTTCTTGTGCAGTTGCTGCGCCTCAGTAATGGCTTACTTTGGTGCCCTTAGTACCGTCATTGTTTACTTCACACACTTAACACATACACCATTGTTGTACAGATTTATTTGCGATACACACACTTTGAGTTTATAGCACTTGGGTAGCTGCTTCTTTCAGTGTCTTCCATGTAGCTCTGTTCTTAGCTTGTACTGACCACTGTGTCCCTGCTATCTACTTGAAGCTATCTGCCCATCTCATCTTTGGTCTCCCTGCCATTCGACGTCTTATCCGGGGTCTCACATTGTCATTCGTTGCGTCCAATGCGGAAGTGGTGCATTCTGGCGAAGTGCCCTCCCTGTCTCCATTTCAGCTTTTGCCCCCGTGAAGCTACGTCGATCATGCCTGTCCTCCTGAATTCCTCTTTTGTCATCCTGTCATTCCTTATCATGTGTAATATCTACCGCTCCATTTTGCACTGACAGATTTGCAGCATAGTACTCTGCTTTTTGTTAAGGACCAACTTTGTCATCCATATAACAACACTTATAGTACCAGGTTTAAATGATACTTCTTCTTTTATACTTTGTATTTGGAACCTATCTTACTGAATGAACTGGAGGCTCCAGCGTTTCTTCATGCCTAGTTGATGCGGGTCTTTAATACACTTATTTTAATCTTTTAAGTATTGATACGCCAGAAACCAATAGGCATAATATGTCAACATTTACGGTTTCTCCTGTTACGATTCTAAAACAGTAAATTCTACATTCTCCAGCAAATTATTACTAGCCCCAGTTAAGTTTGTCAGCCAATTTAATTGTGTTGTTTATCCTCACACTCACCCATGCATACCTCCAGATAAATACGACGTAATTCATCGCTGGAACAGGTGGCAGTCAATTCATCGAAGAAGGCAGTCATCAAACTTGGTGCCTAATATAGGAGGACCATCGGGAGCTGAAGAGGGTACATTGGGAATAAAACCCAGTAACTTCTTCTTCTTCTACTTCTTCTTCACGCCATTGTTTGGGCATATCGCCCGTTCTGGCTTCATAGATCTCTCCAGAGTTTCCTGGATCGTCCTCTGTCTCTTCTTCTTTTTGGATTGTAGTTTAATACTGCATTTACATATCTTCCATCCTCCATTCTTAATATATGTTCATGCCATTGTTGCCTTCGTTCTGATATTTTTTCATGGATTGGTTCGATTTCTAATTCGTTTCTAATATCCTCATTTCTTATTTTGTCCAATATTGCATAACCTTTAACACTTCTTAAAAATTCCATTTCTGCAGCCTGTATTTTATTTAAATCCTTTTGTGTTGGCATCCAGGTTTCGCTTCCATATAGTAAAGTTGGAATAGCCATTACCTTATACATTTTCATTTTTGTATCCCTTCTCATTCTATTTTTAAAAGTTATTTGGATTGTCCCACATATTGCTCGGAATTTGTTTACTTTTTCTTCTATACCAGCATTGTTTCTAAAACTTATGATACATCCTACATATTTAAAACTCGATATTTGTTCTAATATCGTATTTCCTAAAAGAACCCCAGTAACTCAAAAGACAACTCAAGTGGCAGTAATTCAAATTACACAACTGTCGTGAGATAGGAGAAACACAAGAAAATACTCAGAAGATCATATTCAAGCGTTTGGAAGCTGGTCAGCAAGAGCCAGGAAATAATTTTGAAAATATTTAAGTCAAAAACTTTACAGAAAAAGGATCAGCTCAATAGTTTAGCAGTACTCAATAATAAAACAGATTACAAGAAAAAATGGACATTAATAACCAGCTTTTAAAAACAGAAAGGAAGTTAGAGGATCAACAGCAAGTATTGAAAACACTAAAGGAGGAAATTAGAAAGGAAATAAATAAAGTTATAAATAAGATAAAAAAATAGCCAATAGGTATGGTAAGAAATTAGAAAATGTTACAAAAGAAAGTAGCAAGCAATTATTGAAAAGTTAAAAAAAGAAAGTAGTATCCTGAGGCAGGAATTAGCAAAGAGGTTAGAAACAATGAAAATAGCTAGAACAGAACAATAAGAAAGTACAGTAAGGCTTTAAAAGTGATTCAAAAGGCAGAGGAAAAAAGTAGAAACAGCTAGACATTTAGAAGAAACTACTTCAGGTTAAAGATGTAGCATCAAAATGACAGAAATCAAGGGTGCATTGGAACTTTAGAAAATAAAGATGAATATAATTGTAGTTATTAATATAAGCAAACTAACAACACGAGATAAAGCAGAGAAGAATACATCAACGGACATCTCGTTGACAAATATGATGCAATTAGTTAACCTATTTTGATAACGTCACAAGAGTTAGTTTCTGCTTGTACCTGAATAGTGTGATTGTTGCAGCAAAATGGCTGGACCGTGTTTACTGGGATCTGTTACAGCCTCTCGGCTATTATTTCTCATCTCTAGATTTTGGACCGTCATCATTGAAACATTAGGACCTCCTTAAGGCGAAATGAGTAACGCATGGTCAAAATATTCCAACTGTTCATAAAACTTGAGTTTATATTTTAAATAGGTGTGCATAAAAACGGGGAATTGTTTTCATTGCATATTTTCTCTCATTTCAAATGTAGATGTTTGACATCCAAAGGTGTAAAGCACGTGGAATTTGGTACACGTACTATTCAATTTTTGTGGAGGTTTAAGCATTCGTAGAGGCTATGAAATGGATAATTTTATAATGCATACAATCCAGAAAGTAAGTTCTGTTTGGTAATAAAATTAAATTGTGTACAGATACAGAAAAAATATTTATTGCACAAAATTCTACAACTCTTAAACTACTTTTCCATATAACTGCCGAAATTTTGCAGGCATTTGTTATAGCGAGGCACCTTCTTCATAGAAGTTTGCCGCCTGTGTCTTCAACCAGTTGGAAACATTTTCTTTCAGCTCTTCGTCACTGTTGAAGTGTTGACCCCCAAGGAAAGATTTGAGATGTAAAAACAGATGAAAGTCACTAGAAGCGAGGTCAGGGCTGTACGGTGGGTGGTCAAACACGTCCCAGCCAAATCCCTGTGGGATGCTTTTCGTCGCATTTGCAGTGTGTGGTCATGCGTTGTCCTGAAGAAACTCAACACTTTTTGACATTGCAAATTTGCCGATAAATTTCAATTGGTTTCTTCTTTCTTAGCATTCAGAAAACGAATCACAGATCTGATTTCACAAGCGGCGAGATTTTCAATCAACACCGACATTGTAAACAAGTACAACAAAGCGTACGTGACTGACAGCGATCTCTCAATGGCGCACGTTTTTTCTCCTTGATACAGAGCCTCTACCGCGCATGTGAGGAACTGCGATCGCAGTGCTGCAGCGGAGATAAATTTAAACATAACTTACTTTCTGGACGCCCCTTGTATATATTGATAATTGCATGAAACGTTCAAGTAACTTTATATTGTGGAACATAGAGTTTTCTTGATAAATAATGACCACGATGAAATCAGTTAAATGTGAACCTTGTTGATGGAGAACGTTACCCACTAAGGCAAAGCGTTGACAAATATCTGTAGCTGGTCAACACCCACTGAAGATGGTCAAAACCTGACCGAAAAGCGCTTCTGGAGATATGAAGAACATCTCATCTGAGTGAGTAATCTCAAAAACTGTTTGACAACTACTCATTTTCTATACAAAAGATATCTCACTTTTAATAACTTGACAATGTCTTCTTTAAAATAAAAATCTGTTTCCATTCCTGAGTTTCTGTGAGCTTCTGGTTAACTGTGAAAGTTCATATTTTAAACTATTTTTTCTTCTGTTTTTTTTTTTTATCTTGTTTTCTTTCTTCATATCTTGGGTTTTATTTATTTAGAAAAAGGAAAAATATAAGCTTTACTGCAGAACGCACTGTTTAAGTGCTTATAACTTTGGATTAGTGCCACAGCTTCAGTTCCAAAAACAAGTCATAATAACTGTGTAACCATAAATGAAAAATAATTATGTATAAACTTAAGTGCTCCACTCTCTTGACAAAGTGCAACGCTACTCTTCTTGGAAGCTTTCACCATCACGCTTCGAAATTTACGATGAGATACGTTTGGTAAAAAGAAGTTTAAACGCACTCTTGGTTTCATATTTCGAATAATTCGAATAGTAAATTATGTGTAAAAATGTAAACAGGCAGGCAGTAAAAAGCCAGAAAGAATCGTGTTGTCTCTGGAGTTTAATTTATGGAGGATGCTGTAACCGCGGGAGTCAAGTCTGCTGTGTTACGGCTTGCAGGTAGCTCGCTGCTCTACAGTGCAACAGCGTTCCATATCCAACCGTTCATTCATGCATTTTGACTGTCTCTTGTTGCGAATTTTATGTGTTATTAATTCATAAATATCACATAATTCTACGTCTCTGCTGCTTACCTGAAGTAATTAAAGGATGTATTGTATCCCACCCTATTTCAGATAAGATTTCAATGGAAATATTCTCTCTCTGTGTTTGTTTGTTTGTGTGTGTGTGTGTGTGTGTGTGTGTGTGTGTGTGTGTGTGTGTGTGTGTGAATACTAATAACTCAAAAACGATAAAGTTAGCTGAATCCCAAACTAATAGTGAAGTTCCCTCCAAGTATACGACACGAAAGAACATTTCCCAACCCAAACTACTTTCCTTTTCCTTTCCTTTCAAGAGGTCCCGAGTCAGGGTAAGTTATCTGGATAAGGTTTTTCCGGGATGTTCCCTTATCATGAAAGACGAATGGCAGGTAACTCTAAGCTCTATGTACCCTGGGCTCATTTGAGCATAATTTCACCCATTCCATTCATCGTCCGATATGACAACGCTGGAGGACGTAAATTACAACAACAACAACAACAAAAATTTACTTTCCTTTCCTTTACCTTTTACATCATTATGTTTTATTTTCGATACAAATGTATCCAACGATTTTAATTAACATATATTGTGTTTAAGCTATTTACATTAATAATGTATACACTGAATTTTGTGAAAATATTCTACTGGCTTTTTTATTTTTAATGTATTTTGTATCACTTTTAAACCGTGAGAAATAGAACATTACCATACAAAAATGTGTATCTCGTTAAAGTACACGTACAATGATTTAGCTTAAAAATGTTTATTTCCAGATATTTATTTTGGTTTTCGTTTTAGGATACTTACTCTTTTGACTTCACCATCACTCTCCTCATATGTTCTAGCTCTGTTGAGTTTAGTCAGAGTACTAACAAGTAAACAGCAAAAGAGCTTGAGTCCGACTGGAGGGCAAGCGTAATGTCACTGACTGAACGTCATAGCAGAGTGCTTGCGCCTCATTCCAACAGTTCATTCACAAGTGTTGGTACCTTGCCCCAATGTCGAGTTGTATTGAATGCTGTCGGCAAATTCCTGCGAGTCGTAAGTGCTTCGGTGCTACCTGGCGTGCATTGGAACGGATTGGGGCAAATCGTACGTTGACAATGTGACGTACGTAGAAGAAAAATTGCATTCCATCCAAAAATATATATTACCAGAAAGCCATGTCCTCCTGAAGAAAAAGAAAGTTCTTAAAATGGTTCTGTGTGTGAACGGCGTAACACAAAGACGTGAAGTAAGGTAAAATCCGAAGAAAGTATTAAGTTCAGTATCCAAATATGTAACATAAAAATTCTGAAGAATTCCCCAACCCAAAAATATCTATAGCTTTAGATAAATGGAAAATGTCTTAAAACTGTCCAACGATTCTGATTAGAATACTATGTATTTAAGATATTTATGCCGAGCTCTGCAATCTGGGGCAACGTGTTTGTGTCACATTGAACATTCCTTTTTAAATTTACGTCCTCCAATGTTAAATCATATCGGACGGTGAATGAACTGGGTAAAATAATGGTCAAATGAATCCAGGGTCCATGAAGCTTAGAGTTACCTGTCTTGAAGGATAAGGGAAAATCCCGGAAAAAAACCTTATCCATGACACGCTACCATCTGCGCTACCGAGGCGGGTGAACAATTTTCGGATAGGGGAATTATCTGGATAAGGCTTCTTTTCGCGGTTTTGCCTTAACCTGAACAAGGAATACCGGGAAACTGTGCTCTTTGCACTCCGGGCTCATTTGGGATTATTTCACGCATTTCGTTCATCCTTCAATATGAGATAAACGATTAAACAATATTGAACGTTAAAAAGTTATATTTATAAATGGAGAGGAGAGGAGGCCATTTATGGAATAGTCGGGGAAAATGGAATACCAAAATTTCGACTCTGCTGCTATCACATGGGAATGGCATGAAGTAGTCAAGGAAGGCCCCCATGACGCACTGTAATGAGAGTTGAGAGCTTTTTGTCATTTGACTCGCTATAGAATAAAGTGTGCTTTGCCCGCCTTGGTAGCGTGGTGGTAGCATGTCTGCCTCACGTTCAAGAGGTGCTGAGTTCGAATCTCGGTCAGGGTGAGTTACCTGGATAAGGTTTTCTCCGGGGTTTTCCCTTATCCTGTAAGACGAATGACGGGTAACTCTAAGCTCCATGGACCCCGGACTCATTTGAGCATCATTTCATCCATTCCATTCATCGTCCGATATGACTTAACGTTGGAGGACGTAAATTATAACAAAAAAAAGAGTGCTTTGTGATATAAAAAAGTTTTTGCAGGCAAATTTTCAAGCATTTTAACCCCCTAATGTGCATGTAACTCGAACATTGATTTTAAGGTAATGTACACTTAAAGAATTGTATGTAGTTCGTTATATTGTTGTCTTTTTGTCTGACAATGTTTTGTCCGTTATTTTAAATGTTCATTGTCCAAGATGGCGTGTCGGGTATTATGGAATACCACGTATTTCATAATACCCGACGTAAAATACAATATTCTATATAACCGTACAAATTATACTGCCTAGAAATAAAGTTAAAATGAGTTTTGAGTTTAATATTGGTAACTAACCAATTGTTATTAGTTATATAAATAATTTAAATCCTAAGTATATTTTAAAAAATTAAATGCATTGAAATACAAATAAACTCCATTTTTATGTTATTATAGACTTGGTCTATGGTCTAGGCCTACACACGTTTGTTTATATATGTTTTGTCTCTTTTAAACCAATAATGTTTCATGTTCTATGAAATCTAATTAATTATTCCCAGATATACTGTTTAATAGCTTAAGTATGTTTATAGTTGAAGATATTCTCCTGAAACAAGCCAGGTGAAAAGACGAGCGTACATCGCTCCCATCACATTGCACATAGACGTTTATAATTCGCATATGTTGTCATTAATATTACAATAAAATGCTCACGCTTTTTGCTAGTATCTGCACGTTTTCTTTGACATTAAAGCATACTGAAGATCCGCCAGTGCCTGCTAGATCTGCGAGGGGACCGCCCATGCCTTAAGGAACTTGGCACCCAAAACATTGTAACACTTTAATGACGAAACGATCTGAGAACAGGAGATCCGGCAAGTGACGGCGTGACGTCATTACCGGAACGGTTAGCTTCGTCCCACGTGCAGCGCAATGTACCAGGTTTGTATCCGGCATCCATCATTGCAATTGTCTCCCGACGGCCGCGTGACGTGTCAGTCAAGATGCAGTATCAACGTTACGGAGATGCAGTCCAAATGTGCTCGCTGAAAATAAACTCAAGCAATAATGCACTGGGTATATGCTTACCTTACGAGGATAGCCTGCCTGTAAAAAGTTTCAGAGATTTGTATACAGAAAAATAAAATTGTGAAAATGAATGAAAATGTGTCCTATAAAGAGCAAATGCTTATGATATAGGGAAGTTAAGTGTAGTTTTATAACATAGGGTTTATGCATAGATTTTATTTAATAACGGCTCCACTCTGGGTCCGCCTTGGTAGCGTAGATGGTAGCGTGTCTACCTCACGTTCAAGAGGTCCCGAGTTCGAATCTCGGTCAGGTTGAGTTACCGGATAAAGTTTTTTTCCGGGATTTCCCTTTAACCTGAAAGCCGAATATCGGGTACCTCTAAGCTCTATGAACCCTGGGCTCATTTGAGAACCATTTCACCCATTACATCCATTTTTAGATATGACTTAACGTTGTAGGACATAAATTACGAAAAAAAAAAATCCTCCGCTCTGGGCGTTGCACATCGTTTATTAGAGTAACCATCTGATCATATTCTGGTGCATAATTTAGTCCCTATGTTAATCACTGTTCATTCATTGCTTAATCGCATTGTATTCAGTCGCTACAAAGACGGGGATGCAGCACTGAAAACCCCAAATCCAGCAATTTTCAACACTCTTGCTGAAACTTTTACCACTTAGTTCTGATGCATAGATAACATAGAATTCAAAATTTGGTTTGTTTATCTTTAATAGCTTTTGAGTAATTAATTTGTGAATTTCAAATTTTGGGCAAAATTCAAACCGCTCCACGTGATGAAAATTTTCAAAATTTTAGTTTTTCTATTTCTAGAAATATTCAGATGGTTATGAAGAAAAGATCTGTCATATGAATTTCTTATACTGCTTTTAGTTCCAGAGGGAGAGAAAATAAACTACGGAGCAAACAAAAAAAGCCAAAAAATTATTAAACCTTTGAATTTATATATCAATAACCTTCAAAATATACTGAACATTAAAAATTCATATGATAGAAATCTTTGTTTGCTTTCTATGAGTATTTATTGAAAATTTTAGAAGGACTGAATCAAACCTGCATCGTTTGGAACATTTTGAATGACAAAAAATGTTGAAAAAGCTATAACTGAGTAAATCAAATTTTAAAATCCAAAATATTTTCCTTCTCAGCCACATGCCTTGAAGCAGACTAAGACCCTCCAGATATGTAAGATGTACCTTCCTGCCCCTTCATTGTCTCTTCTGCAGCAGTTTTCTTCAATTTTAGTTTCCTTCTGGATGTTTTAGAAGTTACCTTCGCAGAAATTTCTGAATGAAGTAAGCGTAATTGGTGCTTCCCTTGGTTAATTTTGGGAGATGCTGGTGAAATCTCAGCGTCCATTATGTCTGACTGCAGCTTGAGTAAGGCAGAACAACCAAAATTGAATTCACTGACGGCTAATGTCACAGCAACCTTAAGTCTCTTCTTTGACACAAATATTTCTTTTGGGCATTTACGCCATATCATGCTGGGCCAACTTTCATTTGCATTTTGTGTCTTACACAATGTACATCTCCTTAGGATTTTATCTGATGCGAGCCTTTGGTACACAAGCATTAGTTTTCTTACCACATCAGGCCTCAAGTATGTTCCCATTGTTGTGTTGTTATGTTTAGGTGTTTCTTCCCAAGTATCTCTTAGCCTGTTCATGATCCTATGTACACAGTCAACAAAAGGTCTGTTCTTTCAAAAAAGTTTTACATATAACCCAATTAACAGTTATATCACGTTTAGATGTGTAAAACGTGTTTATAAATGTTAAATGACACACTAATGCCCGATTTCACCAACAGATGTTAAGACTTAACACGAGTTTAGCAATTAAAACAAAAATTGCATTTCACCAACAAATGTTAGCGTAACACTCATGTTAAATCTCATGTTAAACTAACAAACCGAATTTCTAATGTTAAGTCCTTAACAATTGTAAATAGTCAAGATGTCGAGCATGAACTTAGCTGTTGATGTCGATTTGCTATATTTAAGATCGTCTAAATGGCATTCGTAATAGAGTACGGACTATGAGGAGAAATGATTTTGAGGAACTATCCGAAGAAAATTGTTTTACAGAGGTATAGACTGTCGAAACGTGTAGCTATGAAGGTTACTGCGGAAGTACAAGAGAGGTTAGAACACGCATCGAAAGGAATATGACGATCTCGCCTTAGCTTCAAGTATTAATAACCTTGCGATTTTATAATTCACTGAATTATGAGGATAATACACTGTCCACGTGAAACGTTCAAGTCACCTGTCCAACTTCGCACCTCGTTTTAAATGTACGTAATAATGAGTTAGCATATACATCGAAAGAAATATGCCGATCTCGCCTTTGCTTCAAGTATTAATAACTTTGCGATTTTATAATTCACTGAATTATGTGGATAATACATTGTTCACCTCCCGTCTTTAAACGTTTAAGGCACTTGTCCTTCGCACCTCGTTTTTAAATTTACGTAATACTGACAAGTTGTTTGGTGCTTGTAGTAGTGACACATGCATTTGAATTAAATTTGTTTCCAATATTTTCCCCGTGACATCTTTCTCTTTTATATTCACCGCATTCGTCCTCTTATTTTCCACGATATCCTTACACTTCGTCACCATTTCAATTAACAATTCTTTCTCCGTCGATGAGAAATTTGTCTCACAGCTTTATTTATGATTTTGTTCATCCGCCATTTTTCAGCTTATGCAGACGAAAATGAAAACAAAAGCGCATCGCAGTACGTTCAGAAAATAATACGACTCATCCATAGCCTTCTATAGCTGAGATATTTACAAGTTTCTTGGCGTTAACACAGGTTTGTTAACATTTTAAGACAACAGGTTGGTGAAATGCAAGATATTTAACATTAGTTTTAGCGCTGTGACAATTGTTACGTTACATTTGTTAACGTCGATTTTAACATCTGTTGGTGAAATCGGGCATAAAGCTCATTAATTATACATAAACAGTATGTAGTTTAACAACAAACAGAAGAAAATCCCGACCAAGCTAGAAACTCACACAAAAGCAAAAATATAAACATTATTATGTGCTTTCAATGTTTGTAGCCAGTGTCTTGTTTCCATGGTGCCACATATTGTAAGAAATAACCATCATACCAACACATAAAATCCCACCAAAAACTTTGCCTGCTAACTCCGAAGTATTAATTTAGTACATTCAATCGAACTCAAATTGCAGAATTCTGTAAATCCAAGGAACGGCATGCACGTGCGCATGTGCATTTAAATTGTCATCTGAAGTTATTTAAATATCTGAAACTCATAAATGTAGTTGGATTATGATTCTATAAGGTTCAAAGTATTTTATCAGCTCAAAAACAAAAAAATATATATATTTCCCCCCCCCCATTTTTTTAGCCAATTTCGGAGCTGCATTCCCTTAACAGTGACAGATTGTTTTGTGGTTCATTATTTTGTCACAGTGAAATGACAATCACTGTTTAATCACATACTCTTTAGTCGTTATATAAATGAATCTATAGATATTTCTCTTCTCTTTATTGACCACTGCTGACCTAAGTGACGAGTATCTAAGTATAATATTTCTAGACATTAAGCAGAGTCACAGAATACTGGGAATATATATAAAACTGCCGTTTTGTAAGAGAACATTACTAATTTACTATGTGTTTCAAATGGGAAGAGATCTGGCTTGTAGCGAATCAGATGCGTTAGAGCCTTCAGCGTTACCACCTCGTTACCCCCACTCTCTTTATACTTCCCTCTTTCTTACACACTTGTGACTCTTCTTGGCGATAGACGTAATCGAACACAAAGTGAATTTTCCAAAGGTTTATAATAATGCAGTTGTTCAAATCATAATTGCAATAATATTAATAACAATGATATTTGTATATTACGCACACATTTTAAATATATAGTTTAAAAAATAATTATAGTTTATGAAATACTTATTTTTCTGATCCAACGAAACTGCTACCGGTGCATCCATATAGCTATGAATGTCACTTCCGTTAAAAGTTAATTCGTCATTGTCACTGTCTTCATCGTCTGTGTTACAAGTTTATGATGAAAGGCTCCAAAATCTCTTCACATGCTATTTCTTTCCAAAAGCAGTGTTCTTATAGTTTATCTTCATGTCTCACGTCCCAGTCTTGTGTAACCTTGTCAATTTCTTCTTGAATAAGTTGTTCAGCGTCAGCCAGTTTAAAAGTATTATTTCTGTTTACAACATAATTTGAGCCCACATTAACTCATTTGGATTGTTCTGGCAGTGCTAAGGGGCAAGGTGATTTATAATAAATACCTCGTGTCTCATTTCAATTGCAAGCTGATCCAGCTGATACGCTTTCCCTTGCTTTTAAACGGAAAAACAATTGAATAATACTGCTTTGAGCTCTCTAGAGTAAATAGAGATTACGTACGATTCATAAACAAACAAACAGTGTGACAAGTCACGTTCTGCCGATGCAGCATTCTACAAGCCAGCAGGAAGTGTTGGGTTTATTCTCGCTCGAATTTAACAAAGTAATTCTTTTATCACGTCATGTCAAACGTTTACGTTTCAGTTCTGAATAATTTACAAATATACCTAGACGCATATATGCCAAAAAGTAATGATATTCATTACAATGCTTACGTCACGATGCACTGTTATAATACAATAGTGCTTTATTTATTTGTATTAGGAACTCTATTTGAGCTAAAAGTATGGGTTTTTGCGGTTATGTTAGATACATTACTCTCTACCTTCCTCATGGAACAGTTTTTGCAAAATCGGATTTTTGTCTTAGCGCGAGTAGTATTTATTAAAGATTGATTAGGTGAGCGCTCATCACTTAAGAGTTGGCCGCGCCGTGACTCAGTGGTTAGACCGCTTGGCTCTCACCAAGGCGGCCCGGGTTCGATCCCAAGCGACTGCAAAGTGAGATTTGTGGGGGACAACACGGCGCTGGCGCGGGTTTTCTCCGGGATCTCCGGTTTCCCCCGCCATCTCATTCCACCGGTGCTCCATCTTCACCTCATGTATCATCAGTATCACCGCCTGCGGTGCCGTATGTAGTAAAAGCGGGCGTTAATAACTACACATTTCATTTCATCACTTAGGGGGAATGCTACACGACAAAACCGCAGGACTCCGATTGGTTGCTCATTTAGTAGCGCTCAAGTACAAACATCATCTCATTTGAAACACCTAATAGAATATGATTTAGAAGGAAAGATACGTAAGCTTTTCAATATTCTATGATGTTCTTCATAGATGTGTATTATACGGGACGCATTGATAAGTATTTTGAAAGCATTAATTATACCTATTATTCTTGTAAATCAATAAGTGCAAGAAACTACTACTAATAATGCCCATTTGATTATAAAATTAATTGATACAACAACAAAATTGGAGTTGACTGGAAGCACCAAAAGAATTAAGAATTTTTATAAAAGAAAGTGACTTAAGAAATACACTGGTGTGCACTTAATTCGGATACTATACCTCGGATAGTAGGTTATCTCTTATTATCATTTTCCGGTTGATAAATTGGTCGTAGCGATTCACTGTATGATCTGCTTGACCTTTTTTATATAAATATTTATTAGATCGGCCAGGAAAAATACAGGCTTTGCAGATCTGGGAGAACAGATACAAAATAATCATGGAGTAATAAAATTGTAGAGGTAGAGCAGTGCGCCTCCTCTGAACTAATACAAATGTGTTACTTCACAATTCCAATGGTGATACTGAACTAATAAAATGGTATACATACTTCAATAGTGAAAATTTATACAGCAGAAAAGAAGAACAGAAAAGCAAATGTAGAACAGTAGATCATTCAGAAGTAGAAGTGTCATCACTGTAAAGCAGTTCTGTGGTAGTCGTCGTTTCAGTCGCGTTGGTCGGCGACTTCGGACGCCGATGTTATAGGTCACAGCTCCTGGAACGTGGCGTAGATTGTAGAAGAAGCGTCGAGCAATCTGTGGGATGAAATGGTGGACAGCAAGAAGTCCCAGCTCGTGATGCAGCTGCTGGTTGCGGACAAACTATGGAGCATTGGTGGCTATTCGCAGGAATCGACTCTGGATGACCTGTAGACGCCTCAGGTGACAAGTACTGGCAGCCCCCCAGACCTGGCAGGTATAAATAATAAGATGTCGAACCAGAGATTTGTACAGGAGCAGTGAAGATTCTAAACCAAATGAAGTGTGTTTGTGAAATAAAGGAGAGAGTTGTGAAAGACGAGCGGATGCCAGGGTAATGGTGTGGTCAATATAAGTCTTCCACGTAAGCCGAGTGTCCAGTAACACTCCAAGGTACTTGACTGGTGTAGGTGAAGGGAGCCACTGGGGAACAAAAAAAAAAAAAAAAATATTTTTATATACTCGAAACAAAATTATTCTTGATTATTATTGTTTATTATATTTAATGTTTAATATTTTTAATGTTTAACGTTTAATATTTATGTTAATTATTATTATTAAATTATTCTTATGTAAACTGATCTGCTGATTCCAAAAATGCCCCTCAAAATGCTGTATCACTTAACATTTTTTAGGTATTCATAATTTTTTTATGAAAACTTACAGAAATGTGACGTGATAACTCATATTTGATTAACTGAAAAATAGGTACTTTACTGCCAAATAACATTGAAAATAATAACTATTATTAATTATTATTAAAATAAGTAAACACAAGATAATGATGAAAACCAATTACTGAAATATCTCATAAGTATTTCACTGTTGATTTCTTTCTTTTTTTTTTTTTTTTTTTTTTTTTGTATTGACTCTCCCGTTTGAGGAACCAACAGTAGTCTCCGAACATGGCTGAATCCCAGCGATACCCTTTCCATCTCAGACATGTCCTGGTGAAAACGCTCACCTTGCTCATCACTTACTACAGCTCCTAGGTTTGTAGGGAAACTATCAAGGTGAGAGTGCAAAAAGTGGATTTTAAGTGACATACGGCAACCCATTTCTTTGTAGCTCCTTAATAGTTCTGAGACTAAAGTTTCATAATGTTCTTCTTTTTTATTGCCCAGGAAGCCTTCCACCATTGATTTAAATGATTTCCATGCTGCCAGTTCAACACGTTTAAGCTTTGATTAAAAAACACTGTCTTTAAGAAGCAGTCTTATTTGAGGACCGACAAATATACCTTCTTTCAACTTAGATTCACTTATTTTGGGAAAGATACTTCTTAAATACTCAAATGCACTTCCACTTTTGTCCAAACCTTTAACAAAATTCTGCATTAACCTGAGCTTTATGTGAAGTGGGGGAGAAGAACTTTGTTTGGGTCTACTGGAGGCACATACTTAACATTGCTTGCTCCAGGGGTATAGTCTTCCCTTTTCCCCCATTCTTTCACTATAAAATGCTTGTCAGTTACCCTACTGCTCCATAAGCACAAAAAACAGCAATATTTTTTGAAACCTCCCTGCAGTCCCGTTAGCAATGTAACTAACTACCTTGAGGTCACTACAAATTTCCCAGCCTTGGTTTTGATAACTAATAGCATCTAAAATGATGGACATGGAATCGTATGTCTCCTTCATTCCTATGGCATGAAATAAAGGTATTGAAGGTAGTATATTGCCATTATGAAGCAGCACTGCCTTTAAGCTGTAATTAGAATAGTCAATGACTATTATTTTAAATTAAGTCAATATGAGTTGGTATCATACCTCATTTCTGTAATTTTATATAAAAGAATAAGAATATCTCAAAAACGTTATGTGATACAGCATTTTCATAGGCATTTTTGGAATCAGCGAGTAAGTTTGCATAAGAATTAGCCTATTTTGTTTCGGGTACAAAAAACGTGTTCCCTAGTGTAATCAGTCAGAAGGCGTATTGGCGGAGGTGGATTATAGCGGCGTAAAGTAAAAATCTTGGCTTCAGTTTTCTGGGTATTGAAAGAGATGCACCAAGTTCGAAACCATTGAGTGATCAAGAGAGAGCTGTAAGGTTTGTATAGCAGAATGTAGATTGGAGTGAGAGTAAAATAACACTGTGTCGTCAGCATACAGAGCAATTGAGGTTGGAGCCATGTCTGGAATATCGGAGGTGTAAATACTAAACAGCGTTTTCTTGACCTTCTAATTTGAATCCAGTGTCTGGAGACATTTGAAGCCCCTGATTTATACGTTATTGCCTGATAAAACACAATAGAAATGGAGTGTTGTTTCAGGCTACAAACTGATTTTTAAAAAACATTCATTGTAAACATTTGCCATAATTATCAGGAAGCTTATTGGCCAATAAGATTTATGTGAGAAAGCTGAGAAATTGTAGTGTATAATGAATGTCAGTTTTTAATTCTTGTAAGCTCTGGTATATCTGTGATAAAAACTGCAGTGATGTATTTGATCCTGATAATTTGAGGGCCTAATTCACGTGTTGTGACCTTACCACTAATAGTTCTTGTAGTTACGAAGATACTGTGTATGGTAATGTTATGTTCCTTACTTGGTAAACGAGAAACTGTAATCAGCACAAAAAGTTGCTTGCTGTCGGAAGATTAATGTAGAGGTTAATAGCGACGAGCTGGAGAAATTCCTATTAAGATTGGATTTTCAGTGGAAGCAGCGAGAAGGCGAAATTGCAAGGGAATGAGTGCCTCATGGATAACAGTTATTTTGTGAAATTTGCGAAACCAAGAGGTAGTTCACCTGGAGAGGAAGGTTTTTCTCTCAAGAACACTTGTGATCAAATTGCTGGATGTAACAAGCATGTTCACGTCACCAGCATGTTATTGTTTGGTTTGGTATTTTAAGGTGATCAAAATACGTAGCATTTCTTTTTATTTGGCTTATAGGAAGTAGCTACTGCTGCACTGTCCCTGACTTTTATACATTGTGAACACGTACAGCGGGAAAGGATAACTTGAACTAATAAATCACTTCCATCACTCATTGTTAAATGCTGCATGTCTGAGAGAGCAAATAAGATTTAAAAAGCTTCTAGCCAAGAGAAAACCATCTGGGAAGGAAAACTTTCCGTAGAACGTAGAGGAGCTCTTCTAATCCATTGCCAAAGGAGATAATGGTCACCTCCGAATATTCTTTGGCAGAGTAAAACTTTAAGTGCATAGGTCGTTTGATAAGTTTTGTATATATATTCGTGAATATCTTACCTTTTCTGACATAGTTTCCATTGATGCCTGTACACTTGGTCCAGCGGTGTTACAGTTCTTCATCCCGTCGGAAAAATAGATTCCATCAAGGCCTGCAAAGTATTCCTTGACGATGACTATCACTTCTTCATTTGATGAAAATTTCCTACCACCAAGCGAAATTTTGAAGTTTGGGAACAGGGAGAAGTCACTTTTGGCTAAGTCTGGTGAGTAAGGTAGGTGAGGTACCAATTCAAAGCCAATTCTCATGCACTTTCGCCATTGAGATTGCTGATGTCTACAATGGTGCATTATCCTGGTGAAAGAGCAATTTTTGCTCTTCAATCTGGGTTTCTTTTCAGTCAACTTATGTTGCAAACAATTCTACAATGAAGTATAATAGGCTCCAGTTATAGTTCTGCCTTTTCCCAAGTAGTCTATGAGAATTATTTCTTGATAATCCCCGAAAAACAGTGGCCATCATCTTAGCAGCTGACAAAATGGTGCTTGCCTCCTTTGGTACACATTCACCAGCATCTGTCCATTGTTTTGACTGCTTTTTTTTACTCTAGTGTGTAATTATAGATCCAAGATTCATCCACGGACACAAATCGGTGCAAAACGTCTTGCGGATTAGGATTAAATATCCCCAGACACTCGGTAGAAGTTCTTCTGGATGCGCTTTTGATCGGCTGTGAGCAATCGCGGCACCCATCTTGCACACAGCTTTTTCATTGCCAATTCTTCATGCAGTATATTATGCACTCGTTAGGTTGGGATGCCTACAGCTTCAGCAATCTTGTCATTTTTATTCGGCGGATTAGCCAGATCGTAGGTTTATTTCTGGTCTCCGCGTGGTGACTTAATTTTGGTGACCAGAGCGCGATTTATCTCCGGTGCTTCCACGACCAAGTTTAAATTCATCGATCCAAAGTAATTGGTATTCAAAGTCGCTGCAGAGTCCACATGAACTTCATCCAATTCAGTTTTAAATAGATTGGCACTTGTACCACGAGGTCTACCCAAAAGTCCGAAGACTCCGGCCTCTATCAGCCCGGGAGCGTTGGAAAGCTCCGGGAGTCTTTCCTTGGGGCAATACATTGAGTCTATAACCCCCCCCCCCCATCGACAACAATGGCAAGACGGGTGGAAGTGGATACGTCACTTACGCGCGTCAACCCCGCTGGGAAGGCTACCGAATAACCTCGGTGGGGCCACCTGGTGATCTAGCACACCTTCTACTAGCTCTGCAGGCTAGTGCCCGGGACTTTTTAGGTAACCTCTATCCCCTCCGGGCGACCGAGGTCTGGCCGAAGGTACCCGATCTGCCACGGGTGTCGAGAACACACTGCCCTCTCGAGTCCAACCCATTCTGAACAACTTCCAATCAGGGAGGGGTTCGAATGTTCGGTCCGAGGTTCCTCTAGTAACTTCAGAGGTATTACGAGTGCTAGGGTTCCGCAGCGCCCGGACTACGGCAGCTGAAGTGGACGGATCCCCTGCCCTACGGGATTCTAGCCCTTCAAATTAAAATGTTTAATAACAGCACGGAACTCTTGTTTTTCATTTTCAATTGCAGCTATCACATTGGCCAGTTCAGATGGCTGTCAATAATTAACTTGGTGGGGGCGCTGCGGACCCCTAGCACTCGTGGTACCTCTGACGTTACTAGGGAAACATCGGGCCCAATATTCGAGCCCCTCCCTGAATGGGAGTTGTTCGGATTGTGTTGCTCTCGAGGGGGCAGTGGTTCCCTATACCCGTGGGTGATCGGGTACGTCTACGGACGGGATTGAGGGAAGTCATTAATATTCCCGCGTACTAGCCAGCATAGCTAGTAGAAGCTGTGCTAGATCACCAGGTGGCCCCACCGAGGTCATATCGGTAGCGTTGCCATTTTGGAGTTGGCGCGCATAAGTGGCGTATCCACTTCCAACCCGTGTTGAGTCCACAGGACCAGATTGGGGGGGGGGGGGGCTTGTTAGTCTCTAGGTGTTGCCCTATGGAAAGCCCCATGGAGGCGCCGGGCGCCCTTTTGGGACAATTCGGTAACTCCTTGGTTGAAGTAGGCCAGGGTCTTTGGTCCTACGGGTCCTAGACTAATGGGAGTAGAACCTCCGCAGTTAACGTGTCAACAATGGACTGTATATTGTAGCACATTCAAATTTTCTGTACAATCTTTTGAATAACCAAGCTTACCACCCATAAAGTTGCAACAAAAAATTCCATTCGCAACATATAAATTTACCAGACTTATCAAACGACCCTCGTAACAACTAAAACATTCTCGAATTCTGACATTTCAAACATGGGCTCTGTTTCTACAGTTTTTGATATAAGTGCTAATTAGAAAGGTTGGATATGCTTATATATCAGAGACTAAGAAAAAGGAGTAAAGAGAGTAAGTAAATGCTATAAAATAATGAAGGTAAAGATACCTAAATCTCCTAGTATGTGATACAAAGTTCAGTATATCCTGCCAATGTCTTATTCTGCATGAAATGGTAATTCTGGAGCTGAATGTTCCATTGCTTATACCCCGACGCTCGCTGAGGAAAGAGATAGAACTTGTCCAGTGAAAATTGATGTAACGATCGAGAGTACTGAAACTGCTCACGAAGCAGTATTTTCCAATAATTAACTTATGGTTAATAAGCTTTGTAGTGTAGAGGAAGTGCTAGAGAATAAATGTACGAGGGTGGTCTGAAAAGTTTCCGAACGCAACATGAAGATGGCAGCACTCGTGAACAAAAGCAAGTGAATTTCGTTCTTCATCTGTTGACAGTTACTCACCAAAGTTTCAGCCATGTTATGTAACAGTCGTTTGAGTGAGTTGATGTGAGTGTTTTTATGAATATGGACAAAATCGGGTATCGAGCTGTCATTACATATTTGTTTTGAAAGGCAATATGCCTACGCAAATCAAAGATGAGTTGGATTCTGTGCATTTACCACAGTGAAATTTTGGGCAGCTGAATTTAAACTTGGCCGTAAGAGTTTGGGAGACGATGAACGTTCGGGACGTCCAAAAACTGCAACTACCTACGAAAACATCGCCAAAGTTCATCAAATGGTACCAGATGACCGCCGCATTAAAGTGAGAGAGATAGCAGAGGCTATGAATATGTCAAAAGAACGTCTTTGTCACACATTAAATCAACATTTAGACACGAGAAAGCCGTCCGCGTGTTTGCTCACATTAGACCAAAAAAGTGTTCGAATGAACATTTCCAACGCTCTGTTGGCACAGTAAGTCTGAGTTTTGGCACCGATTGATTACTGTAGATGAAACTCGGATACACCATTATACGCCTGAAACGAAAATACAGTCCAAACAGTGGACTGCAAAGGGGGAACTAGCTCAAAAAAATGTTTTTTTTTTCTTTTTCGGCTGGAAAACTGATGGCGACTGTTTTTTGGGATAGTCGTGGAGTTATTTTAATCGATTATCTTCAAAAAGGAAAAACCATTACAGGAGCATATTACGCATCATCACTTGACAAGCTGAAGACAGCACTTGCAGAGAAAGGCCACATTTGCAGAAAAAGAAAATCCTGTTTCACCAAGATAACGCACCTCAGCGGTTGCAATGGCGAAAATCCACGATTTACGGTTTGAACTGCTTGAACATCCGCCTTACTCACCAAATCTATCCGCAAGCGACTTCTTTTTGTTCCCTCAACTGAAAATTTCGCTCCGAGGCCAGAGATTTTCGTCAAATGAAGAGGCAATTATCTTCGTGAACAATTATTTTGCAGAGAAAAACGCCGAGTACTATCTGGACGGATTACAGGGTTGTGAGCATCGCTGGCAGAAGTGCGTAGAGTTACAAGGAGACTATGTTGAAAAAAAAATCTGAAAAAATGTATTTTTAATAGGTCGGAAACTTTTCAGGTCACCCTCTTATATAAAATTATTGCTTTTGATATCATAGAATTACTATATCATTCAAGGAATTTGTTTATTATAGCACGGGTTTAGAAATCCTACCATGCGTTTAGAAGCCGTCGACACAAATTTGATTTTTATCATTTTTTCTGTATATTCATACAACTTTTCAATTCTTAATCAAGATAAACATGTTTCAATGCGTTTAAATAGTGTTTAACCGTTATTTAAATTGCCTTTTTCCAGTGTAACACATACACATAATTGTTCAAAACTGTCAAGGAATTGTGTACCTTACATGTGCATAAATATATGGATGACTAAAACAGCAGGTCGCAGGACAAAAAGACCAATGAGAGGAACTGAAAAGCAATGATGGTTACAATGTCTGTATCGTCAAGAAGACAATGACTTTTAAACAGCTCCTGGAAGGTAGTTTATTGCATCTTCACGAGCGACTAGGCTGTATGCAGCCAATCCGTGATGAAAGGAGCATTGTTTCAAGGGATCTCGTGCACGACAACGACGACGACGACAAAAAAGGACAGGACCTACCCATCTTCCCTTGACTGACTACCAGTGTTACGTACTGGCTACTGTGATACACCATCCCCTTGCTTAGTACCCACGTCACGCAATTCAGGAGCACAACACAAAGAGTGGAGAGCAATGAGAGAGGTGGTCTTGTGCGGCCTTAGCACCCAGTCACATCAACATTTGGATCATGCCTGTGGATTATTTCATTCAGTGTTTGTCGGACTTTTGTTGAATAATCGCCTACCTACATCAGCTATGTTGTTTTTATTACTCTCTGGATAACATTAGATAATCATATTAAATAACTAATTCTATAGATAGAGTCAACATGAAAAATTCAATGCTATGGCCGGGATTTGAACCACGGATCTCCTGGTTTCCGTCCAGTCGCTCTAACCCTTTGAGCTACCATGGCCAACGCGCCGTCCTGACATTAAATTCTCCAAAAATACTTTTTTCCCGGAAGTTTCTAATTTAGAGCCCTATGCCTTTCTTCTTTAAAATATTCTCTTACAGAGCATATTACTCATAATTTCCGTGCCTGTCCTTTACAAACCATACCTTTCAAATACCTTTACAAAATATAGTTTTATTTGGTTCCCGAGCACGTTCAGGTTTTCGCTTGTCGCTATTTTTAGACATAATTAAACATTCATTAAAACACAAATGCAAATGATCACAGCACACGCACAGATACATGAACTCGCACACACGTAAACCAAGAGAAATTGTCACAAAATGCAAAGGAAATTGCCAGTACAGAATCACTAACTGTTGTAACCTTATATAAAATAACAGCAACATATACGTGAATGCATTCTGTTTACGCAGCGTTATCAGAAGAGAAACAAAAACCAAGGTATTGTTTTGGTTAATTGATGGAAGTTGGTAATTTCTTCACACTAGCCTGGGACTCAAGTACTTACGATAGTAAGTCGCCACAAACGGTGTATCTCAGATGCGAGAGCCCCTAGTGCTTTACCGGGGACATATACGAGTCGGGTGGAGAATTTAATGTCAAAAGGGCACGTTGGCCATGGTAGCTCAAAGGGTTAGAGCGACTGGACGGAAATCAGGAGATCCGTGGTTCAAATCCCGGCCATGGCATTGAATTTTTCATGTTGACTCTATCGAAAACCTTAACCTGTATGCGGCTAGTGTGAAGAAATGATTAATTTCCATCAATTGCCTAAAAAGATTCTATATTTGCTTCCGGGCCGAAATAAACAAATAAATGTATAAATACTAAATATAATTAGTATTGCCATTGTTTTTTAATGGCTGTCAAAATCACATCAACGCCACCGGTGTTTTGGAAGCTCGTCCTGCAGCAAATCTTTCAAATGCAAATAAATTTATTACGATGACCGATGACATATAATCCCTTTTAAAAGCGAAAAAAGTTAGACTGATCTGGACCGAATTTTAGGGAAACCACTTTGTTAGTACACCAATGGAATACGAGCGAAACTAAATAATTCCCCAAAGAAGTTCTTGTAAAAATATATGCTTTGATAATGTGGATACACTTGTCCTGTAGTAAATCTTTTCTAATTCTCAGGTATACTAAGTTGTAAAAACTCAGCATAAAAAAAGCTTCTTTTTTTTCAATTTGTTCTCCAACGTTAACGCATATCGGACGATGAATGGAATGAGTGAAATGATTCTCAAATTAGCCCAGGGTCCATAGAGCTTAGAGTTACCCGACATGCGTCTTACAGGATAAGGGAAAACCCTGGAAAAACCTTATCCGGTAACTCATCCCAACCGAGATTCGAACTCGGGACCTCCTAAACGTGAGGCAGACACGCTAACATCTACGCTACCGAGGCGAGCAACGATTTATCTTGCTCACTATGGAGGAATCATTGTATTCCAATCAGAAATTCAGTAATGTTGAACAAACATTAATGTTAATGTTAATCTGTTAAACAAACTTTGTATTTCAGCTCAACATCCTTAAAAATATAACAAGAAGATTTTAAGAACGTCCCCATTCATCTACCCTGTATACGAAAATATATTTTTAACGTCTGTTGATTTTTTTAAAAAATATTTGCTCTGAATATGTGGCTAATGTTTGGGTAAAGTTCCATGACAAATAAAACGTATATCTTGAATTTTCAGCAGATTTCTTCATTCTAGGCTCTTTTGAATAACTGCAAGAGAGGGGCAAATCTTATGCCAAAAGAGAAAGAAAATGGTATTGTACCACACAATTTGATGAGACACATTCTTAACATTCTGTTGGTCAGAATGTTCCGACACTTACGGTTTTCTAAAACGAGAAGTAGCTACTTGCTTCTTTTTCCTACTGTTCATGCAAAATGAACGGAATTTCAAAGCCATTACAAGCTTTTAAAATATTTCAGCCTTGATTAAGTCTCCGATAATCTCATTACCTATACCCCTAAGGAAATACGAGGATGAGTCAAATGAAAAACCTTAAATTTGTAATAACAAATCGAAATTTCGCGCTGTTATCCTATAAGTTGGTAAGCGTGCTACAAACAGCGTGCAGAATGGCCTGTAGGTGGCAGCGTAGTGCATATGCAAACATACCGTCACAGTATCAATATAAAGATGGCTGTACCACTTGCGACTTGCTCCAGGGAAGAACAGCGTTCTGTTATTTGGTTTTTGCGTAGTCAAGGTGTGAAACCTATTGAAATTCATCGACGAATGAAGGTTCAGTATGGTGATGCATGTTTGTCACAGCAGCAAGTCTACGAATGGAGCAGGAAGTTCGCAAATGGTGTGACTGCAGTGGAAGGTACTCCACGTCCAGGTCAGGCACAACGAGTTGTGACTCCATAGAACATTGCAGCAGTTGAAGCCATTGTGAAGGAAAACCACCGAATGACACCAAATGACATTGCAGTGTGTTTATAGATTGGTCGTGGGTCAGAGGTACGCCACGCGGTGCATGAGTGGTTGCGCGGACTATCAAAAGATTTTTTTTGTAAAAGCATGTATGCACTTTGTAAGCGCTGGAGGATTTGCATTGAGTGTGGGGGATATTATGTTGAAAAATTATACAGCTTTGTACCACTTCTGCACAATAAATAATATTTTAAAAAATAATGAAAGTTTTCATTTTACTCACCCTCGTATGTTAAAAAGGCATTTCCATAAATGTTTTAGAATACAGATATCAGATATGACATTTGTAAGAGCAATACTGGGTAAAGCTAACAAAAATGCAGTCAGTATGTTAGCATAGAATTCAAAGTAGAACAAATAAGTCATATTATTGCTAACAACAGAAAACGATTAGAAACGCAAGTTTAAATTACAAAGTAATTATAAAATTTCAAAGTGCGCAAATTCATTACGCAGATTGAAAGCAATGCTATTTAAAAATTAAGAAAACAGCCATATACAGAGCTTGAATCCCTCGATTAAAACATAAAATCGAAATATGTTACTTCGACAAAAATATGAACTCTCTAAGATCATCTAAGCTTATTGTTAAAATAATCAACTATGCACACAACTATAAAATATAAAAGAGCAATGAGTACTAGCTTTGAATCCAAAGCCACTGGGGACACCAAGGAGATGTTAAATTGATGTGAAAGTGATTCAATAGGTATATCCATTTGATATGAATTAATGCAAAATTGAGAATAGCAGATCTTTTGTCCTTAGTCTTCATATTAAGTAAATGCCTGGCAGGTAATTGCTTCGGAACATTAGGCTCCTTAGTTGCCTTTCCCAATTCATATCATTTCACTTACCACTGATATCCAACATCTGTTGCCGCAAAAAGGAGCGCTAATCACTGCAAAAAATGAAACAGTCATTTCTGTGCTTTAATGGTCCTCAAATCTGACTCTAATGCACTGTGTTGGTCGGAAAGCTGTCTATACATTAGAAGCACATCGTTTGCTGTTCGTTTCAAGCAATAAGCTGATTAGTTTCGTATAAAAATTCTAACTTTCCAGTGAGAACTCGAATGCCTCTATAGTTACCGATAAATAGTCATTCTTTTTCTGCCACTTCTTACTGCTATGTCATCATCAGGCAGCGAAGCATAACACCGTTGAAACAGCCCACCTCGGTAGCGTAGATGATAGCGTGTCTGCCTCACGTTCAAGAGGACCCGAGTTTGAATCTCGATCAGGGTGAGTTACCTGGATAAGGTTTTTTCCGGGGTTTTCCCTTATCCTGAAAGACGAATGTCGGGTGACTATAAGTTCTATGGACCCTGGACTCATTTTAGCATCTTTTCACCCATTTCATTCATCGTCCGATGTGACTTAACGCTGGAGGACGTAAATTAAAAAGAAGAAAGAAAGAAAGAAAGAAAGAAAGAAAGAAAGAAGAAAGAAAGAAAGAAAGAAAGAAAGAAAGAAAGAAAGAAAGAAAGAAAGAAAGAAAGAAAGAAAGAAAGAAGAAAGAAAGAAAGAAAGAAAGAAAGAAAGAAAGAAAGGAAAGAAAGAAAGAAATAGAAAGAAAGAAAGAAAGAAAGAAAGAAAGAAAGAAAGAAAGAAAGAAAGAAAGAAAAGAAAGAAAGAAAGAAAGAAAGAAAGAAAGAAAGAAAGAAAGAAAGAACGAGAAAGAAAGAAAGAAAGAAAGAAAGAAAGAAAGAAAGAAAGAAAGAAAAGAAAGAAAGAAAGAAAGAAAGAAAAGAAAGAAAGAAAGAAAGAAAGAAAGAAAGAAAGAAAAGAAAGAAAGAAAGAAAGAAAGAAAGAAAGAAAGGAAAGAAAGAAAGAAAGAAAGAAAGAAAGAAAGAAAGAAAGAAAGAAAGAAAGAAAGAAAGAAAGAAAGAAAGAAAGAAAGAAAGAAAGAAAGAAAGATACAAATGTGACGCGCTACTCGAAGTTTTACCACATTGTTCTCGCTTCCAAATGTTTAAAACAATTTACATGTATATGTAATTAATTTATGAATAGAAAATCGACATATTTTACACTTTCAAATCAAAATTCTACAATTACAAATTTACAACTCATTTATATCCATAATACTCATAAGAGAAATACCAATTGTTTACTGTGAAATACAGTGTTCATAACCTTAAGAGTTTACTGTCTCATCTTCTTCGTGATAGGCTCTTACGGTTGCTGAGCTAATATTATAGTACATTACAATATGTCTTCTAAAAGTTTCAAAAGGAAATTTGCAGTTTTTTCTTAACACTGTTGCTAGAAGGTGCACGATGGGGACAGGTCTTAAATACTTATGCAATTCATTTAGTTTATTCTCCTTATGTGGACCATTTTCTTTCAACAAATGCTTCACTGCACACAGTATTGCCAATCTAGGACTTTTGTGATGAACTGCAATAGGACAGGAGCCACTCTCATACTGTAAATTGTTCACACTACAGCTACTCTAGATCCAGTTAACCTTAAGCGCGATGCTCATGATCATCAACAACAACAACACTTTTTAGAACAAAAAGGAGGAAAGTAAGGGAAAGAAGGAGATGAAAACAGAGATTATTTTATTGCGAAGATCATTGCGAAACAAGTTACCCAAGTAGTTCATTTCGAAAAGGGATACATACTGGATTCTCAGGAGAGGAGAAGATCGTCGCTGTTGGACACAACAATCTCAAAGGACCAGGACAACGGAAGTATGCAATGTTTTTGGAGAATACATAGATGAGAGTAGGACAAAACAAACGTGATGTCAAAAACCTATAACAAATGAATTTAGAAAGCTTGAAACAGATTGAGAGACAGGCAAATGTCTAATGTAGTGTATTTGCATGGCTTTCTTTGTTACTTTTCGACATTTTCTTACCAAAATTTATTCTTCTATCGCCTTCATATAATCAATAGAAAAATGTATTACACATTTGAATATTTCGTTGTAGTTTATAAAGAATGGAGTAAACTAAAACGATTGTCAAAATAAGAACCGTGTGGGAAGGTTTTCACAGTTCAAGATCCTTACAGGACCACGAAGAGGATAACGCCATTAACAATCTATGTAACCAAGTTATGTCATATATTAACCAAAATAACTGTTGTCATTTTTGTGAAAATAGGAAGATAATGAAATTTTGTCAAATATATCTTGTTGCAGGATTTGCTTGAAGATCTCCGTAACGTTTCCTTGGAATGGGCTGAACTTTATCTGTCGAATTTTTGTTGTTCAGTTTTGATGTTTCTACCTACATGGATCTCTTTCTGAAAATACTCAAAACATCTAGATTCGTTGAGTTCTGCAGGCCTTTTGTGCGAAATGAAATGCACACTTCCTCTACTTATAGTAGAAGTAAAAGGACTTCAGAATCAAACAACAAATTAAAGAGGGCATTGGATGCTAATACATAAACATTCATTTCATAATGGAGATGGAACTAGGCTGTGCTCCAAACATATAAATGTTATTGTGTATGCAGAGATGTATCTCAAAATATTCTTTTATTGTACATTTTTATGTTTTTATTGAGGTTCATTAGCTATTCTCCGTATGTCGTAGGGATATATCCATAAGAAGCGACAATATAGTCTCCAAAGTAGGGTCGGCGCCTTGGTACCTACAAAGACGATGAACACCAAAATATGTTAATATCGGCCCTTAACCATTTGCCTCACGTCGATGGCAGAAAACATTTGGTATCTTTGCAACACCAGTTCTCTAGTGCGGAGATCTCCATATGTATTCCGGGATCGTACGAAATGGAAGGCGGCAACACGTTTGATGTTTGCTGCCCAAGGCCGTTGCACATGGATTCCCACACTCCCCTTATCCTGGATTTGGTGACAAACCGCACGTTCTGCCAGCTTCGAACGTGGACCGACTTCATCAAAGCCTTTAATCTCCTTCAATGGATTTCATTTTGGACACGTTCACAGAAGCAATGGCTCAAAGAACTTGCCGATACTGAATTACCCTGCGTTTATCTGCTTTTTTTTTTTTCCTTTAGTTCAAATATAAGGCACGTGAATGGCGTTCTAGTTCATGGTACTTACGAAACAAGTAGAGGGGGGAGTGACATCTCGTCGTTGAAACAAAGCCCATTTGTCTTTCTGTTAACTTGTTTACGCTGTCTCCTGAAGTATTCGTTATTGACGTGGAATACATAGCACGGAAGGTGTCAAGAGTATTACACGATTGTGTTTGTCTTTGGATAGCTCAAGTTTCTTCATCTCAACTTTGCGACGTAATGAGTGATCTGGAACAAATGAAGGTACTACTTTATCCTGCGTAATGTACAATTTATTAAATTCACGCCCTTAGCTGAAACCAAAACACTGTTCTACTTGACTGATATGCATAACGTTTACTCTCTACTTCTCCGCACTGGTTCACCCATATCAGCGATGATCAAACTTATCTGTAATATGCTACTGACATGAGCTTGTCGCATTTCTTCCACCTCACTCACTCAATTGACCAAACTTTAGAGAGGTTTGTTTTTAAGTCCCATGACTGCTTCATAGCTGGGCGAGAAGTATGTGGAAGCAAGTACAACATTCTCTCTCTCCCTCTCCCTCTCCCTCTCTCTCATAAAACGCTGAATATCTTGTGGCGCTCTCCCTTCAGAAAAAAAAAAAAAAGACTATCTCTATCATGGAAATAATTTATATAGCTTTGATTAAACATATTCTTATTTTACATTAATGTAAATAAACTTTACAAAATGCTTTAATTTTACATTTCGTTTTAGGTACAGGAGTAATAGAGAAAACCACATTGATAGTTAAATATCTTAAAGATAGTCAGCATAAGCTGGTTTTGATATTTCCTTTCTCTTTCCGGGTCATTCCAAGAAACAAACGAATAGACTTTACGAAAACGAAAATTTATTAAAAGTTAACCCCATAATAACGGATCCTTAAAAATATTTGAAATAAATTGTGTTAAAGAGGTCTAAATTTTTCGTTTAGTAGCCATGTGTTTCTCTATTTCTTAAAGTTTACCGGTTATGCAAAGTTACTTTCAAATGTAAGGGACTACATAGACTATTTTCCATAAAATTCAAGAAGTACTTTTTATTTCTCAAGTAAATATCTTAAATCTGTGTATTTAGAAAAATAATTAGAGCTGTATTGAAATTTTTACACGTAAAGTGTATTTTACTGTGGATTGGGATTGGGGATTTCATGACTGAGGGGATTCGGCCCATGCTGGGCCCATTGTTCCTATGCCACAAGTGGGGCACCCCTAGGAGAAAGGATGAGACGAAGGAGACAGAGGGTGGCCGACCAAGGAGCCACGACAGTTCAGAGGGCAGGGTCCCTACAGTTTACTTAGATAGAGACTTCCCTTGAAAGGCCAGGACAACGACGTCACTCCCCTACAGAGGGACGGCAAGGAGCCCAGCAGCCGAGCCCCAAAGGTCCCTGGCTGGCGGTCCCAAAATGGTCTCAGTAGAGGAGGGGAGACTGGCAACCAACCTATTGGAGGAGGAAGTAGTTTTCCTCAGAGCATATCATCGTGCCATGCACCGCCGAGACACCCGCCGACACTTTTACACTGAAAGAGACCACCAGATGAGAGGTGATGTGAAATGATAATGGGGATGAAATGGAGGGACAGGAAATTCAGGTGATATAATTAACCTACCCAGCATTCGCCTAGCGACCCGGGAAAATCCCCGAACAAACCCATGGGTCAGATAGATCGGTTACGGGAATCGAATCTGGGCCTCCCGAAACCGCCTGAGCCATCCCGCTTGGTATTTTGGTGTGGAAGAATTTTCTTTGAAATCTTCTAGTCGCAACTTTGGAACAAATTAAACTTAAATACCAAGTTTTACATTTTCGGAATTTTGTTTTTAACTTTAGTTCAGACACACATATGGACCTTTTTCTAAAGATCCTTTCTTGGCTTAAATGCACCTCAAAACACGTATTTCTAACTGCGAAATTTTGGGCGTGATAAATAGTACATCAGTAACTACGTAGATGAGAAGCTAAAAAAATAAGCAGGATAGAATAAAATATCTATTATGTACTGCTGCAAACACTCGAAATGTTTCCTATAATAAGTAGCAAATTTCGCTTTCCGATAATTTAGTATGACCACAAACCTACTGCCTGGCCATCAGAAAAAGGCAAGGTGGAGAAACATTGTGTACCGCTCTTGTAGTGTTTATCTACATTAAACACAGTGTTATCAGATAAATGTATACCTATGGCACAGTTAAATACTGTAGTCTACTGACCAGAAAATATCTGAGGGTGTTCTCTCTGAAGTGCTAAGTGAAATAGATATAATAACTACTGTGTTTATCTCACGAGAATGTAGCTTGGTTAACATCAACTAGTCCAGCGTTCTTTAAGAAAGATTACGGCTAGAGTTTCCATATCAACAATTCCTCTTAGAAAACATACACTCTTCTGCTAGGTACTGGGATAGATACTAACTTTGCACCCGGCTAAGGCCTAAGACTTTTGTAACTTCAAAAACACTAGGGATGTCAAACAAATTCTTCATACCTACATTCTTGTGAGAGAAACACTGTACAAAATATTAGATGGGATAGCATGAGTGATTCACAGTCATGCACACACGTAGTGAAAAGTATCGACTAGGGGAACCCCTCCTGGGGCATTGCCTCTGACTGCTTGAGTGCCCTTCAGAGCATATCGCTGTACAGTTACCACCCTCTGGAACAGCGTGTCCAGGATGTCCTCCATTCGCTCGCTAATGCTGGCGTTAGTGTGTCGTTTGTGTGGGCTCCTGGACACGTGGGGCTGCCGGGAAATGAAGCTGCTATTTTAGATTCGCATTGTTTTAGTTCTTTTATTACCTCTGCAGATCTTCGTCGAGCTCTATGTAAGCTCATCCTCTCACGTTCGGACGAAGACTGGAATGGGGCTCCGAGCGGAAACCACACCCTGTACCCTGGAGTACTTCTTCGCGCCGTTGTCGTCACCGCGAAGAAGTCGTTTTAGTCCATCTCCGTATTGGACACTGCCTTTTCAGCCACCGACATTTCTTATGTGCTGACCCCGCACCATTTTGTGCTCACTGTCTGGAGCCTTTGACTGTCCGACATATTTTAACAGAATGCCAGTTTTTAGCTCCTATGTGTAACTCCCTTGACAGGTGTTGACGGACAACCCGAGTGCAGTTGAGCGAACTTTATCTTTCATCAGCAATAGTGAAAGGTGCTTCATAATATTCATATAATTGTAAGACTGTGAAGTATAACCCTCCGCCTTTGCGGTATGGGCAGCCGCATTTAGCTCGACACCGGCTTTTAGTGTTTTGATGCTTTAGTTTTTAAACTTTTTATTGGCACTGTTTTATACGATTTTCCGGTAAGGGTGCTGATAAACTATCAGCAGTTGTGTGCCCTTAACCCAATTCTACTACTACTACGGGAACCTCAGACACCGCTCCTCCTCTTCTGATGATCGGACAGTATTATACTGTGCACCCAGCATAAGAAGACAAGGAAGAAGAATGTAGCATAATCACTTTTGCTGTCCGTATGATGTTTACGCTCACCGTCAGGATATGATAAGGTTCATCTAGAATACACAGTGTTGTCATAATTCACCCATGCATAGTAATCTATCACTGCAGTTACTGCATGGCAAAGCAAGAAAGCGTATCGGGAAAAATTCGCAACACAGAGATGTTTACCTGAGCTTATCGCACATACACGGTGTGTCCAGTATATATATATATATATATATATATATATATATATATATATATATATATACTCTGTTCAGATATAATCATGTCTTCTGGACAGCAATGTGTCATACATCGTCAGGCACGAGAAAATATATCATATAGACACACGCAGCTCTATTTGTGTTTCATAACTTACTGTACATCAACTTACTAATATTTCACCAGTTAAGACCCGATAAGGGACGATCACAGCGCTGGTCACCTGAAGGTCGATAGGCCTCAACACTCTGTCGAATAATACTGAAACAAACATTAGATCCAGCAGCATGGGTGATTCATATGTGCTCTCATACACTCATTTCGCAGTAAACAAATCCACTATCACAACAGATAAGCAGTTAAAACCTCTCTCTTCTATCTCGCTCTTCAGGCCCCACTTGCCTTCTTCTCGTGGTTAGAAATGAAATGAAATGTGTAGTGTTTAACGCCCGCTTTTACTACATACGGCACCGCAGGCGGTGACACTGATGATACATGAGATGAAGATGGAGCACCTGGTGGAATGAGATGGCGGGGGAAACCGGAGGTCCCGGAGAAAACCACCCCAGCGCCGTGTTGTCACCACAAATCCCACTTTGCGGTCGCCTGGGATCGAACCCGGGCCTCCTTGGTGAGCGCCAAACGGTCTAACCACTGAACCACGGGCGCGGCCTGTGTCCAGTATATATATATACTCTGTTCAGATATAATCATATCTACTGGACAGCAATGTGTCATACATCGACAGGCACGAGAAAATATATCATATAGACACACGCAGCTTCCAATCATTCTATTTGTGTTTCATAACTTACTGTACATCAACTTATTAATATTTCACTCTTCTAATCGACCAGATAAGACCCGATAAGAGACGATCACAGCGCTGGTCACCCGAAGGTCGATAGGCCTCAACACTGTCGAATAATACTGAAACAAACATTAGATCCAGCAGCATGGGTGATTCATATGTACTCTCATACACTCATTTGGTAGTAAACAAATCCACTACAAGAACAGATAAACAGTTAAAACCTCTCTCTTCACTTAAATTTGCTGCAGTAGATTTCTTTCACCTTTTATGCATTCTTACTTAAAATTGTGTCAAGTCAGAACTTAGGGAAGGCTGTTAAAAATAGGAGACGTGATTTGCTTTCTAATTTTATGATCTTAAACGTGCAATATTTCTAGAAAAAGATTGACTGATGAGCCATTGTTGAAAAAATAAGGAAGCAAAACCTAACAAAAGTGTTTCGTTGTAAAATAAACTCCACTGGTGGAAATTTGGTCAAATCTTCCTGTTGGTTTCTTAAAAAAAATGTTTTAATATATACCTGAACTTAGGTTTTATTGGTTTGTCTCTCTTTCTCTGTCCCCCCTACACGTCTTCCATACACAGACCTGCGTGCGCGCATATACACACAGACGATCCGATCAACTTTTTGAAAATGAAACACAATAATTCCTAGTAAAGAAGTTAAAATATAAGGTTTACATTAACTTTTCTGTCCATTATAATTTATTTTTATGTAGGTTAAACAATTTTTTTAAGCTAACTTATATTTGTATCACATTAATTTTGCTTGAGGTAAAGTAGAGAGTTCTGTGCTAGTCTTCCTGAACATAATCTGTATCGATCAGAGAACTTCAGTTCAGCTACGATGTTATTCATAGACAGTAAGAATTATACATAAATATATTCGTTGGAAGGCCAAATCTATTCCATTTCGGCTCAAGAGCCTTTATTTACGACACGGTGTGTGTATTAACATTTTAAATACCTCACAGTGGATAGAAAACCCGTTTATGTATTTACGATGTGTAGATTTTGTTGATGCTCAATGATAAAGCGTGTTGTAATCGCTGTCCTTGTATGGATGTCTATTAAACCCTTACAGCGGGTGCCATCTGAGAGGTCGTAGGTGTGTAAAAAAGGCTTGGTGTTAGGTGCGGTGTATGCAGGAGCCCCTGCCATTATCCTCTCCTCCCACGTAGCTTTATGTTTCTGGAACAAATCTAGTAGCAACTGTAAACACTACAAGTAGACAAGCTCTGGCAGCGGACATGCACATAGAAATAGACGCCATATAATTCATAGACTTTAAAATATTTAAGAAATCCTATCTCTATTTTTGGTTATTCGGATTGTCACAGGAAAACGTTCACTATGGTAGGTAAACTTAAACAATTTTTCTTAAAAATCCTGACATGATTCCACTGACTACTCTTGCAAAAGCATGCTCTTGTGTGTAATTGATGATAGTCGAGAAATGCTTCCAGTAATGTTTCCATAACAAACTTAAGTGATAGTGAAATCTTTAAAAGCGGTTCGCTGTGTGGTGCATTAAAATTCAATTTTTTTTTTTATTTAGATGACAATAGAGACCTCCCCAAAAGAAAGAAAGTCGCATGGTGCCTTAGAAATTAAAACAGAAGTAACATATTTAAAAAGTTTGACGAATAACAGGCTATTTCTTCTGTTTACCTTAGACGATTATCCGTTATAATTGCTGAGAATCATAAAACATGTGCAAAATGTATTCAAAATGAAGAGTTCTTCAAAAGTATTTGTGGGGAATTCAGGACATAGGCATATTTTCAGTAAGAATTATTGATGTGCTTTCTACTCAAATTTGATGTCATTTTTGAGAAGATAAAAAAGACAAAATATTTTACACTTAAAGGATTATTATTATTATTATTATTATTATTATTATTATTATTATTATTATTATTATTATTATTATTATTATTATTATTATTATTATTATTATTATTATTATTATTATTATTATTATTATTATTATTATTATTATTATTATTATTATTATTATTATTATTATTATTATTATTATTATTATTATTATTATTATTATTATTATTATTATTATTATTATTATTATTATTATTATTATTATTATTATTATTATTATTATTATTATTATTATTATTATTATTATTATTATTATTATTATTATTATTATTATTATTATTATTATTATTATTATTATTATTATTATTATTATTATTATTATTATTATTATTATTATTATTATTATTATTATTATTATTATTATTATTATTATTATTATTATTATTATTATTATTATTATTATTATTATTATTATTATTATTATTATTATTATTATTATTATTATTATTATTATTATTATTATTATTATTATTATTATTATTATTATTATTATTATTATTATTATTATTATTATTATTATTATTATTATTATTATTATTATTATTATTATTATTATTATTATTATTATTATTATTATTATTATTATTATTATTATTATTATTATTATTATTATTATTATTATTATTATTATTATTATTATTATTATTATTATGATTATTATGATTATTATGATTATTATGATTATTATGATTATTATGATTATGATTATTATGATTATTATGATTATTATGATTATTATTATTATTATTATTATTATTATTATTATTATTATTATTATTATTATTATTATTATTATTATTATTATTATTATTATTATTATTATTATTATTATTATTATTATTATTATTATTATTATTATTATTTATTATTATTTATTATTATTATTATTTATTATTATTTATTATTATTATTATTATTATTATTATTATTATTATTATTATTATTATTATTATTATTATTATTATTATTATTATTATTATTATTATTATTATTATTATTATTATTATTATTATTATTATTATTATTATTATTATTATTATTATTATTATTATTATTATTATTATTATTATTATTATTATTATTATTATTATTATTATTATTATTATTATTATTATTATTATTATTATTATTATTATTATTATTATTATTATTATTATTATTATTTTACACTTACACTTATGTGTCTATCGGACGTTCTGATTTTGATTGATGCTGTTGATATTTTGCTCACTCACTCATTCACACACATTTTTTATAAATGTTCTTATTTAACGCATCTAATCTAATTTCCAGTAAAATATCATATGTAATTTTTTTAATATGTGCTTCCTTAATATAGGCAAATAGTAAGTAATGGATTTTCTTACGAGAGGATTCGGCACCGCGACCAATCTTGATTTATTATGCCTATGCACCAAGTGGGGCATCCCCGGGAGGAAGGATGAGACGAGAAGAGACAGAGGGAGTTGATCAAGGAGTCATGACAGTACAGAGGGCAGGGTCCATATTCTTGGCTAGTAAGAAACTCCCTAGTAGGCTAGCATAACTGGGCCGGACCAGCAACCATCCTATTGGAGAAGGAATTGGTTTACTCAGAGCATATCATCCTGCCATGCACCGCCGATACTTCTACCCTAAAAGATACCACCAGATGAGAGAGGATGTGAAATGATAATGTAGGTGAAATGGAGAGACATGAAATTCAAGTGATATAATTAACCTAATCACATTTGCCTGGTGACCCAAAACTCCCATAGAAACCCATGAGTCTGGTAGACTGGCCACGGAGATCGAACTGGACCTCTCGTATGCAGGACAGAGACGAAACCTTTATTATTCCTTTAGATTAATATCTTTAGCTTAAATTGCAAAACATACATTCAAAATTGCAATTAAATACACTATTATCTTTCAGCGTCCTGAGCACTTAGATATTTTTTATGTTCAAAATTAGTCCTAAAACACAGTTTTGATGACGGAACATTATTCCTACCTCCAAAAAAATATAGCTTTATCTTTCACATTTTAATAATTCATACAATAGAAGTTAGTAAATCAACTTTTCCTATTCAATTTATTATTCGTTTTGGATCAAATGTAATCATTAGAAAAATTACAAGGGTAGGTTGCTAAAACTAACTAAACCGCAGCGCATTTACTCTTTATGATCCAAAGCCTACCACCTGGTCGCTGCGTTCTCCAGCTCTGCCCACTATAATTGTTGTGGAATGTCCTCATCGCCCTAGTCCCTCCAGGACAGTATAGGCGTGCAGTTTTCGTAACCAGGGGCTGCTACTTCAAATAGTTTCTCAGGGACCTAACGAGGCTGAATGCACTCCGTACCATGTCTACCAGTGAGAGAAAATATTCACGTTGTTACGTAGGTCTCCCTTTTGGCAGAAGCAGCAGTACCCCGTCGCTAAGAATGAGAGATTACTATGAAGTCTGCCTTTAAATAATATTTGCAGTTTTTATACGAAATACAAAATTAACTCCTGAAATATTAATTACATGTGTTACTCCTGAACTGAAACTAATGGTATTCTAACAGTATTCCGTAGTAGTTTATTTGATTTGTAATAGTAATGAATAGAAAACGACTAATTATAATATAACTGTACATAGAGGCTATTGACCAATACGTTTTATGAGAATCTGTTAACGGGATGCATGTTAAAAGAAGGCTAGAATAGATGGCGTAATAAAATGAAGTTGCTATGGAACATCAGATTACAAAAACGAATATAAATTACAGATACAGTTAAGTACAGGGTGTCTTAATCAAATGAATATTTGTATACAGTAAACAGTACTTATTGTACAAGATGCTGAAAAGCTGTTTGTGTTGGTTAAGTAAGTAGGTGTTTTCGCGAATTGGATTTGGATTTGGCAACTTATCTGCATTACTTGAGCAGCGGAAGTGGAAGCTGTGGATACGAACGAGTATGTAAGCATTGTTTCGCTGTATAGTAAAACTCGCATAAATATGACGGGTATATACAGCAAATCGGAACTCCACTTTAAGCTAATACGAGGCATGTTTCTTAAATCAGCATCGTTTTGGAATTACAAAAATACGTGCACAGTTATCGCAATAATTTTATTTTTACATGAAAGCCTGTACCTTAATCTAATTTTCTACATAATTTCCGTGAATATTGAGGCACTTGTCATTACATGACACCCGTTTTTGAATACCCTCCTCATAAAATTCTGCCGCCTGACGTGTTTACCACTGTATCACAACTGTTTTGACTTCATTATCGTCTTGAAGACGCTGACCACCCAGTTTCTTCAAGTGCAGGAACAAATGGTAGTCGCTGGGCACCAGATCGGGGCTGTATGGAGGATGATCTAGAGCTTCCCATTGAAAAGATTTGATGAGATCTTTGGTCCGATTAGCCACATGTGGACGGGCATTTTCATGCAGCAAAACGATACCCTTACTCAACTTGCCACGTCTCTTGTTCTGGATTGCACGGCGCAGATTGTTCAAAGTCTCACAATAAGACGCTGCATTGATTGTCTCATTACGAGGCAGAAATTCCACTAGCTATACTGCTTTTCTGTCCCAAAAACTTTGCACATGATGTTCCGGGCAGAAATTGTTTGCTTAAACTTCACTTTTGTGGGTGATGATGAATGTCGCCATTCCATGGATTGTTGTTTCAATTCTGGTGTGACGTAGGCCACCCATGTTTTGTCACCAGTAACAATTTAGTCTAAGAAATCTTCACCTTCATTGTGGTACCGCTCAAGGAAAGTCAATGCATTGCCTAAACGTTGGGTTTTGTGCAAATCCGTCAACATTTTCGGAACCCAACGTGAACACAATTTCCGTACTTCAAGTTCTCGGTCACAATGCGGTACAAAACACTACGAGAATATTGAGAAAAATAGGTCGCACAATGATGAAATTGTAAGGCGTCTGTTTTCCCTCACCTTTTCGTCCACTTTCTGCACCAGATCTTCAATAACGACCGAAGGACGCCGACTCCGTTCTTCATCATGCACAATTGTGCGGCCATCTTTAAATGCTCTCACCCATTTCCTTACCATTACATCACTCATAATGTTTTTTCCGTAAAATGCACAGATCTCACGATGAATATCGATCGGTTTAGTAACCAACGTATACAATGAAGAATCAGACTGTAATGGCGTCAGTACGTCGACAAGAGATGAAGGTAAGCAGCGCGCATGCGCGGAACGCCGACTGTAGCGCTGCGGCGGTGGAATCGCAAAACGGTACTGACTTAAAAAACATGCCTCGTACAACTGAAGATCCAGTATATCTGACAAGGGAACTATCGCTATGCTCATACCTGTATTCTCTTGAGAGTTTGCAGGGGCGGCTCGTCCTTATGTGCTGCATTGCTGCAGCACGCTCTTTTTTGTTTTATAAATCACATTGTATAAATTTTAAAAGACTATATAAGTAACAATGCATTATTATAAGTATAGGAAATCGAGTACGACTAGTAATGAACTCTTGATGCATGGAAAATATCTGCGTAACTAATGGAACGCATCCGTGACATCATCGTGCTGAGAGACAGCAAGCTCGGTAATCAGTTACTGCGCATACGTACAACTTTCCCCTTTTGCCTCCCCGATGTCCTGAGTTTGCTGCATCTGTGTGTTGCGTGGTGATCATTCGGTGCACGGTGAAGCAGGGTCGCCAACACTCATAGTTATAGCTGTAGAACTGGAATATTGTCACTCAATTATCGGAAGGCACGACCAACTGAAGATGGGTAGGGGACAGGAGGCATTCAGGCCACTCCCACCCATTTATCTTATAGCGCTAACATAGGGGATTATTAGGAAGGTGTCACTGGGCACTGTACCGTCTATTTCCCCTCCCCCTGACGTCTGGAACAGTCGGGATGACGTTCCGAGCCGCGAAGCTTCCAGAAACAGCGATCCTGCTATATAAGGTCTGCAGTGGGCGAGTCAGGCAGTTCTTGGCGCGCAGCCGTGAAGAGCGCGGTGCTAGCGAACGGACTTGAAGACTGCGTACGTGTATCAGAGGAGTTGTACGTAATTGCGAGTGTGGAGTGGACCTGTGACAGACGAACTGGTGGATTGTAATTGTGTGCGCTACGTAATTCTATGTAATCGGCAAGTGTTCCAACTGTAATTCGGGGGAAATAAAGAACATTTTGAGTTTGTGCAATGGGTCTTTTAATTTCACGAACCCACAAAGTCACTGAAGTGAATTGTAATTGTGTGCGCTACGTAATTCTATGTAATCGGCAAGTGTTCCAATTGTAATTCGGGGGAAATAAAGAACATTTTGAGTTTGTGCAATGGGTCTTTTAATTTCACGAACCCACAAACTCACAATAGTGATAGTTCCCTTATGAGGTTCGCTTACATGAAATATCGAAAACAACATATAAGAAATTAAGATCTTTTGGTTGAGTTACCTTCGTGGTGCTTGTGATGCTTGCTTTGCTCGGAAATTCGAATCAGAATCTTGAATTTTCTTCTTCTTCTTCTTCTTCTTCTTCTTCTTCTTCTTCTTCTTCTTCTTCTTCTTCTTCTTCTTCTTCTTCTTCTTCTTCTTCTTCTTCTTCTTCTTCTTCTTCTTCTTCTTCTTCTTCTTCTTCTTCTTCTTCTTCTTCTTCTTCTTCTTCTTCTTCTTCTTCTTCTTCTTCTTCTTCTTCTTCTTCTTCTTCTTCTTCTTCTTCTTCTTCTTCTTCTTCTTCTTCTTCTTCTTCTTCTTCTTCTTCTTCTTCTTCTTCTTCTTCTTCTTCTTCTTCTTCTTCTTCTTCTTCTTCTTCTTCTTCTTCTTCTTCTTCTTCTTCTTCTTCTTCTTCTTCTTCTTCTTCTTCTTCTTCTTCTTCTTCTTCTTCTTCTTCTTCTTCTTCTTCTTCTTCTTCTTCTTCTTCTTCTTCTTCTTCTTCTTCCACTTCTTGGTAGGCGAATGCTCCGGGATCCCTTTCCTTTCATTTCGTTTACTTCTTCGCTTCAGGTATACTAGCAGATTTCGTTATGTAGGTAGAGAGTGTTCCCGTGGATACCACAGAGCTACCTGTTTTTGTGGAGCTGGTGCGGGTTTTCTCCGGGATCTCCGGTTTCCCCCGCCATCTTATTCCACCGGCACTCCAGCTTTACCTCATGTATCATCAGTGTCACCACCTGCGGTGCCGTAGGTAGTAAAACGGGCGTTAAACACTACACATTTCATTTCACACACTATCTGTTTATAGAAGTTCTTATCACAACTTCTGGACAGATCCAGTAATATCCTGCAGCAGAAAAGTTAGTGCCTTCTGTAAGTCGTGTATTTTTTATTTTTATTTCGTAATTTCCGTTCTCCAACGTTAAGTCATATCGGACGATGAATGGAATGGGTGAAATAATGCTCAAATGAGCCCAGGTTCCGTAGAGCTTAGAGTTACCCACCATTTGTCTTTTAGCATAAAGGAAAAACCCAGAAAAACTTATCCAGGTAAGTCACCCTTACCGAGAATCAAACTCGGGACCTCTTGAACGTGAGACAGGTACGCTGTCACTTACGCTACCGAGGCGAGCGTGAGGCGTGTAGTCCCCTCATTCCTTCCTCACTAGGAGTACTAACCGCAATAGATCTGTGCAGGTCGTGATCTCCGTCCTTTATATAGCTTTATATAGCTACGTCAACAGCCTAACATCAGTCGCATACCATTGTATGTCCACTGTTTTATATGAAAACTTTATGCTGCAGGGTCATTGTATAGACTGATCTGAGTCAAAAAGTCTAGTTCGTTATTCCATTCAGCTACACTTAATAAATCACTTGGCACCAACCCACAACTTTGACTTGCAAATACCACTATTTCTGATACTCAACATACTAAGCAGATCATAAAAAAAAATGTTGCAGCATTTCAAATAGATTAGGAGCTTTCTCTGCGAATTCAATCTTTCAGCTCTTCAGATATCTTCAAAAAAGTGTTCTTTTTTTTAATTTACATTCCCAACGCATCAATCCAACATTGGACGATGAATGAAATGGGTGAAATGATGCTTAACTGAACACAGGGCCAATATACTCGTAGCTTAGAGTTACCAGACACTCATCTTTCAGGATGAGGAAAACCCCCAAAAAGCCTTCTCCAGATTGCTAACCCTGACCGAGATTCGAACTCGGAATCTCTTGAAAGTAAGGCAGACACGATACCAGCAAGTAGAGAATCGAACAAAATAAAAGAAGGCAGTCGTGCATAGACATTTAGAGGTCTGAGCAATCTAGCAGTGTCGGACGTTTGACTAGCAGCTGACGCACGGCTTTCATAAAAATTCCAGTAAATTAATGCGATACCGTCTTGCTGAAAGCATGTTAGCTACTGCAATTTCTACCGTCAGAAACCTCTTAACTTTCTGCACGAAATGATTATATTTTGCTTTTCTTACAATATATGAGTTGTTATTTTTCTTATAAAAATTTAGATATAGACCAGTTACAGAACCAGATTAAGCAGGATACCTAGCTCCTCGACTCGCGATAGGATCTTTCGTGCGTACATCCTCAAGATTAACGGATGAGATGAAGGCACCTGCAGGAGACATATCGGCTGTAAGCAACAGAGACGCGCTAACATTTATTGACTGGACTACCCAGCGTGGAGACGGCGATCCACTCAAACAATCGAAGGATGGCTCAGAGGTCTCCTTCAGTAGTAACCGGGACACCTCGATCCAGCAGTGAAGACGTGAACGGCCTCCCTCTGACGGAGCCGAGAAGTTCCAAATCGTAAGCCTCAACGCTATCTGGCTGCTCTCTACCGACACACACCCGAGAGGCGTCCTAAAACAAAAGAGAGGAAATGGTATAGAGGAGAGCCGGCTAGAAGACATCACTCTAGCATTCAACTTTCCCCCCAGGAATAACCGATATAAAAGCCTCAGGATAGAGTGAGCAGTCACCAGGAATTGAACCTGGGACATTCCTAATTTGAGCCTAGCAGGTTATCGTGGAGCTATTCCACTGGGTTATATGCAGACATTTTCCATATATGCCTTCATATGACATACATATGTAGGTGAAAACACTGTCGAATTTTATTGCTGTTAATCTGAAAGGAATGAAAAGAAATCATTCATTGGGACACTCTGTAATGATATAATAATACATTGCAATAGAAGTGCAGTAAATATCTCTTTGTATAACGGAGAAGTTTGAAAATACGAGCCGATGTCCACTATTTTCACTTCAAAGCTTCTGCAAAGAATTTAACTCAGGTACGTCGCATATCAAGGAATACTAAAATTAAAATATATACAACTGTACTGAGACAATTAATAATGCATGGCTCAGAAAGTTTGGTTTAACAACCAGATAACAGTGGTTATTACGGTGGGAAAGGAAGATTTTGAGAAATATATTTCGAGCGATTAGGTACTTGGATGGATGGAGAATGCGGACTAACTTGGAGTTACAGTACCTATTTGGATAACCAGATATTGTAGTGAAAATTAAACAAGGAAGAACAAAGTGTATTGGCCATGTGCAGAGAATGCCGGAAACCAGTGTAGTTGAGAAGATGTGCATAGGAAAGCTTGATTGCAGAAGGATAAGAGGAAGACCCAGGAGCAAATGGGCGCATGATGTAGAAGATGATTTGGGGTCAAAGGCTGGAGAAGGAAAGCAGAGGACCAAGTAGAATGGAAGAGGGTCGTTAGTGAGGCCAAGGGCCCACATGGCCTGTAGTAAAAGTCTGTCTAGTGAACGCGAGTGCAGTTGGCCCCTCAAAGGAAACTACCCTCCCGCCCACTAATGACCGTCATAAATCTATCTGCACACTTCAGAAATGGAACACTGTAGTTGAGGACCAATAGCAACCCTGATTTCCTCGAAGTGACAGTCGCATGTCTACTCCACGTGGAGTCTCAGTTGCCAAAGTTCCAACTTCCAGTTGATCTGTTTCATTACGTGCAGAAATTCGTTGTGTGTCACGATATGGAGACCGTGGTAGGGAAATACAGAGGCAAATGCAAATGAAGTGGTAGATAACTTTCAGTCAAGTGAAAATAATCAAAGTGATGACAATAGTGTAAATAACTGAGCCGAGCTATGTTACTGGAAAAGCCTAAAAAAAACATACTTATAACGGGAACTGTTTCTAAGCAAATTCAGGCGTCTGTTTTGAACACATATAAATATGTGTTTACAAATAATCTTGGTAAGGGGTCGTGTAATGAACCTGGCGATAAATTCTGGGTATTCACAGAAATACAGTATGAAATATTGTGACGAAAGGATTACGAAGGTCGCCGATCAAGTGTGAAAACAAAAGAAACGTTTCTCTAAAGTAGATAATTTCACATGCGATTTAATTCGTCGAGAAATTTATAGATTCTATGCAAAAGGGAGAGCGCCCACCTTAGACGAATTGGTTGCATATTTGCAAGAAATTTGTGGTTTTCCTTATGGGCGCTGCACTTTGCGCGGCCTCCTAAAGGAGCTGGGTTTCAAATGCCGCACTTTGTATGAGTTAAGGGTTATTATGGAATCCAGTAGAATTGTAGCTTGGCGATATATACATGTATATATATATATATATATATATATATATATATATATATATATATATTTGTCAAAGCTAAGGAAGTTTCGTAGTACGATATATATTGCGGCTTTGTGGGTTCGTATATATATTGTGGCATTGTGGGTTCGTGAAATTAAAACTCCAGTTGTACAAATTCAAAATGTTCTTTATTTCCACTAAATTACATTTGGAACACTTGCCGATTACAAAGAATTACGTAGTGCACACAACTACAATCCACCAGTTCGTCTGTCACAAGTGCACTCCACACTCACAATTACGTACAACTCCTCTGATACACGTACGCAGTCTTCCAGTCCGTTCTCTAGCGCTGCGCTCTTCACGGCTGCTCATCAAGAACTGAGAACTGACTCGCCCATTGCAGCCCATATATAGAAATATCGCTGTTTCTGGAAGCTTCGTGGCTCGGAACATCATCCCGACTGTTCCAGACCTCAGGGGGAGGGGAAAGAGACTCTGCCGCTCTTCTAACCATCCCCTCCGTGAGCGCTACACAGATAGATGAAACCTCGTACGATACCCATGTCGTATCGAGAAAGGTGGCAACCTTGCAGAAAAGACTGGGAGAAGGAGGGTCTGTGTTGTAAAACGATTATAAGGGTTTGTCAAAGGCAGCGGCCGACGTGCACAAGAGTTAACTAAACAGACTCTACCAACTATCATCATCATCATGTCGTATTTCGATGATATTAAATAAAAGAAATGATCACGCTGAAATAAAGTAATAAAATTTCAAAAGCGTATCTAAAAAATTGGTGATCGATTACTGCGTCTAATGAGTAAACAACTGAAGGTAAGATGCGTCAAAAGCCTTTTATAGATATAAAAGCTTCATGAATGAAATCGTAGATAAGTAAATGTTACAAATAAAAGGAAATTATGATGGTGTGATTTAAATGATGAAAACCAACTATCAAATGTGATTATATTGCATGTCTGCAACAATAAGCGTATACATCAATCAGAGGATTAAATACATCTTCTTAAAGACTGCCATAAAAATACAAAACGCAAGGAATGCAGCCATTTTATTTCTCTGTAGGCATGACGCATGAGCGGGAAATGAAAGAAAAGAAAAAGGGGCAAAAAGGATCCTACAAACACACAGACACAAACTTTTAACGGAAAAAGAAGTTTACTGTCGATAAATTGAGTGAAATAGATCACAAAGACGAAGATTAAATGTCCCTTTGCACATTTAAATGACTGTTCATTTTGAAGGACTTATATTTGCACATATAAAGAATTCTGTCTGTATGTGGATCTACACAATGCCACCCGCAACATCAGGGTAGCGGTGCAAGAGGCAAAAACAAGAACAGGAATGCTAAATGCTCTGCGAGTGGATTTTAATTACGTTAACAAATGGTGGGACGTTTAGACAAAGTCAGCAGAGATGAAAGAAGCATTTAATACCTTTCTAATTACAGCTACGACATTCGGGGTATTAAATTACTAATTACAGCAAAAACAGCTGCGGCGAGCGCAACGTCATGGCATCTGCACAATCAGTGCGCTAGATGTCGGCCCTGTCCTACTTCAGACAGACCAGCGCCAGTTTGCCCGACATGTGGATTAAAACAGGCGACTGCCACATGAAATATGATACAAGATTTCTTTTCCTTTCAATAGAAGTGCTGAAACAAGTAAAATATTAACGATCTTGCCTGTATAACCTTCGTCGTAAATTAAAACACTTCCTTTGAGTAAGCTTTATCTCATGCACAGCGTTCAAATTGCTTTATACTCATTAACATTTCACTGAGATCTCATAAAAAATGTTTCTGTTCGGTAATAATACTCTGTTATAAGCAGTAATTACATTACCTAAGAGTTTATTAAGACCACAAAATGATCATTTAATTCAAAATCAATTGCTTATTACGAGAACATGGCATTTTATCCACAATTTTATCAAATAATACTGCAATTTATGCACCTTCTTGAAACTATACAATTTTAAAGTTTTGAATCGTTTAAGTTATTACTATTAATAGTTTAATACCAATAATGTCTAAAGGCAAAATAAATATGCCCTAAAATGAGAGCTTTTAATTTGTTATTATTTATTTCAGAGGGCAACAGTAAAATAGTATTTCTTGCATCTTATTTCTTTCACCTTGCTCATATTTTGAGCGAATGGCTGAAACATCTATAAAGAATGTCTAAAATCAGCATGCTAAATCCAATAATGAGTGCAGTAAATGCCTAGTGTACACTCTGATGTGTCGATAAGAGCCCAAGTATTAAACAATTTAAATGTAAGAAAGCGAAAGGTTTCCTTTATTAGAGTACATTATTTAAAAGTAAAAAACTTCTATATGGTGAACGAAAAGCAGCACGGTATTTTTGTAACTTCAAAATAAATCTGAGAAGGAAAAATCTCAACAAAAGCCCGAATACTGAACATTTTCAAAGCAAGAAGAAAAAAAAAAAACATTATTTTTAGAGAACTTTGTGCAGAACCAACAAAGACGTTTATATGTTTGGAAAGAAAAAAAGCTAGTGTTTTTGTAAAGAGGAAATCTAAAATAAAATGTATTAATGAATGAAAGTCGTAATATAAAAAAGTATTGTAAGAATACAAAGACACAAATACTTTTGGAGGGCTTGAAGTGTTCAACGAGTGGTTCACATATACAGAAATATAAAATTAATATCAGACATAAAAACGTACAAAAATTAAAATATTGTTGCGAGGTGCTTGTCATTTGGTGAGAGAGAGATAGAAGCAAGGAGTGAAAGAGACAGCGCCCAAACCATGTCCATGGAGCCAATGAGCGCTTAGGCACTTGCCGATAGAGATAGAGCAACAGAGGGAGAAAGAGACAGAGAGATGTCTGGATTTTTCTTCCATTGTCTCGCTTCACCACGAAAGATCGTGTGGTTTCGGCAACTTTCGAGAAACGGTGTTTCTGTTATAAAAGACGAGAGACGGCCACAAAATTCTAAGCGAGTTTGCCTCAACATCAGAGCGCCCTGGTTAGGTCTCTAGGGAATTATAGAACCTCAGAACGACGCTATAAGCTCTACCGGCTTCCCCGCATGGCATGCGGGCACACCCGGTAACAATAAAGTTGTTATTACAACGTCAAAATTATTACTGTTTGAAAATTAATAGACTTTCTAAATTAAACTCTTCCTAAAATTTTATCACACCAGCGGTGCACACAAGCGTTGCACCCGAGTTGGCTACCATGAGGAGCTACAGCTACCTCCCTTCATTTCATCTACCTAAATTTAAACAACCACCCTGCAAAACCCCACATATTCCATCATTAGGTGGTTAAGTCCGTGCAGGACAAGTACACGAATGACACACATCGTGCTGACCCTCAGTCAGCCGCCTGCTGCTTGATTGATTGATGGATTGATTGATTGATTGATTGATTGATTGATTGATTGATTGATTGATTGATTGATTGATTGATTGATTGATTGATTGATTGATTGAAGATCACCGGAATTACCAGCGCTCGGAAAATTTCTACCTCAATACCGACAACACATCCTACAAAATCCCGAAAAGAAAAACCGTATCTGCGGTAAAACCCTTAAAGTGTGGGCACGCAGCAATAACCTTCTGGCTTTATACATCCAGCCAGTACCTCAGTCGGTCGGTCGGTCGCGAGTTAGTTGCTAGTGAGCAGTCAAGAACTGTTAATTGTGCAGTGTGCAGACGGCCTGGAAGATTGTGTTCATGTGTGTTACTTCATTTTATAGCCTGTAAGGGGTTTGCAAACAGTCTTTCTACGGAAATAAAGAACATTTTGAATTTCTACAAACCAGACTTTTAATCTTACGAACCCACAAAGTCACAAATAATATTGTGCATTTTGAATGGAAGAAAACAGGAAAAATATGTTTCATTTTTAAGCCACCTTATTTGCATTTCCCCAAGAACTTTTTATAAATTTGCACTTAATAATTAAGTGTTTAAAGCCTAATTTTACAAGTACAATTCAATGAAAGCTCAAATATTTAACATTTTAAATGCAAAAAAGAAAGAAAATAGAAAAAAGAAAAGAAAAAAGAAATATCCTTTCTAACACACTTCATTTAATTTACAAAACATGTTACGGTATACTTAGAGAAAACAGTAAGGAATATTTTGAAAGATGATTATAGGTATATAAATAATCATATATAATTAACTTTAGAAGCAAAACCAAAGTATAAGGCCTTCATTCTCTGTTATGTTTAGCGGTATAAAATGTTTCCTGGGGAAGGCCTCTTTCTATATTTCAGAGATTTACAGTCATTTGTAGTTTCATGTGACTGTCAAATGTTATATCCAGTCATATTTCAGAAAATGTTCCACGTAAAGAATAGCTTGGAGTGGGGGAGTTTTAGGAAATCTTTCATGGCATTTTTTAAAATAATTAAAATTAAGTATCAAATGTGGAATTTATCCGACTTTTTATTTTTGAGTTGAATTGTTCATAGACCAAAATTTGCGCCTCGGTAGCGTGGATGGCAGCGTGTCTGCCTCACGTTCAAGAGGTCCCGAGTTCGAATCTCGGTCAGGGTGAGTTACCTGGATAAGGTTTTTCCGGGGTTTTCCCTTATCCTGAAGGACAAATGTTGGGTAGCTCTAAGATCTAAGGACCCTGGGCTCATTTGAGCATCATTTCGCCCATTCCATTCATCGTCCGATATGACTTAACGTTGGAGCACGTAAAGTTACACAAAACACACACACACACACACACACACACACACACACACACACACACACACACACACACACACACACACACACACACACACACACACACACACACACACACACACAGAGCTTTTATTTTATACGGGAGACCTTAAAATAGATTTTTGCTGTGAAATCTCAATATAGACGTTTTGAACGAATCGTTTTCTCTAACCACTTTTGGAAAATAAAGTAAAATTATGTACAGCTTCAAATTGCGGTTGCAGTGAATATAGCAAATAGATAGAAAAGCAAGTTTTCACAATTAAACAAAAACTTTACTTCAAATAAAATTTTTGAGAAGCAATTTTACTTCTCCGCTCTAAAACGAATTCTTTCTGGAGTTCTTTTCTATTTTCTTTGAATACATAAAATATTTATAGTGTACTGTTGACCATAGTATTTTCACACTATTACCTTGTAAATACTCCTAGTTAATTTCCTAACATGATGTATATATATGCCTTTACTTCTAAATTCCTATTCAGTGTTTTAACCATCTATGTAATCTCTTAAACATTTCCAATGAGAAATAAAAATAATCAAATAAGGAAGTATTTCAAACTTAGGAAACATTTGATGCGGCTGGTGTGGAGAAATGATTAATTTCCATCAATTAACTAAAATAATTAGGAAACATTGTTGTGCAAACAAGTAATAAGTAATAAGGAATGACTAGTGCTTTGCAAACACATAATTATCTTTTAAATAAATTAACTTTTCAGGTTTTAAGCAGCCTTTTTAAATGTAATATTTTGGAAAGACCTACAGCCAAAAATATTAATTCTACCTTTGTGATCTTACATAATGTTCCGTTTGTTTCCTGAAAGAACAGAAATTAAAATTTTATGTTTGTAAGGGAAAAAAAATACTTAAAATACTAAGACACATTTTCACGATTAGATGTTCCTTAGAATCGTCAATTGTCCTTAATGTTGGTACTCAGTTCCCTAGATTATTCCATTATTCTTTGTTGAGTCCTGCAAATGAAATACCAGACCGCCGTTGCATGTCGACACAGCAGCATGGAACTTCAACCACTTCGTTCTATAATTTAGAGGAAATCCACAACATGATGGACAGCATAGGAGATTAGCATAGGAATGCGGAGGGTGTCTGCAGGCATTCTCTGCCAAAACCGCCCTTGGCTTTCCACTGCAACACGCCAGGCAGTTCTTTGTTACGGTATGTGGGTGTTCGCTCACCTTTTGAGCAAGTGGCATAGAAATAAGTTTTGTCAGGTGGACCAATGTCAAGCTATTCTCTTTTCTATTACATGCATACCCTTAGCAAGCAAAGGAGAGTTGCTCCACCCAAAAAGTTCATTGGAAATACGCATTTTGAGACTCAGTGAATCTGCCCAAAGAAGTTTTAGGAAAAGATCTGGATGTATGTGTGTGCATGTGCGTGTGTGTGTGTGTGTGTGTGTGTTTGTGGGTGTGTGTGTGTGTGTGTGTGTGTGTGTGTGTGTGTGTGTGTGTGTGTGTGTGTGTCGATTCTCCTGTTTGTATCTGAGCAATATAACTTACAAATGAAAAGTCACCTAAGTTCCAAACTCGATATTTATGTTTGAAGGTTACCACATAAGGGTTACAAAATATTCCATCCTAAATTACCCCTTTATTCCTCAAAAATAGTTAACGTTTTTGTTTAAATTACCACATGTTTAAGATATTTGTAAAACAAAAAATTAAATAAGATGGTGGTTCAAAAAGTAATGCCTCCTATTTTTTCCTACCTTAAATAAGTAAGTTACGTGAAAAGATTGAATTTGGCGCAATACCTCTAACCTTCTTCTCCAATCCTCTGCAGTAGTAACTTCCTAAGTCAACAGGTGGCAGCACTGCATCCTCTTGCAAAATGGCTGACATCGACATTCGTATTAGATAGCGTTCTGTGATTGCATTTTCGACTGCGGAAGGTGAAACACCAATTCACATTAACGAAAGGCTAAAAAAAAAAAAAAAAAAAAAAAAAAAATGTGTATGGTGATGCAACGATGGATATCAGCACCGTTAGACGATGGGTTCGTCGGTGTAACGAAGCTGAAGGGCAAACACCATTAGCAGATCAAAAGCGAAGCGGCAGGCCGGTGACTGCAGTGACTCCATGCAACATTCAGCGAGTCAATGGCATCATTCGTGGTGATCGCTGGATAGCAACAGGTGAATTGTGTCGCACTACCTCTCTCAGTAAAGGCAGTGTGATGACGATTATTCAGCAACTAGCTTACTCAAAAGTTTGTTCACGTTGGGTACCAAGAATGTTAACCGCCCAAAACAAAGAAACATGGAAAGCAACAGCCTCCGAACACTTGCAGCGCTTCAATTTGGAGGGAGAGGAGTTTCTGGAAAAAAATTGTTACTAGAGACGAAACTTGGTTTCAGTTTTTTTTTAACCCGAATCAAAGAGGCAGTCAATGGAATGGCATCACACAACGTCACCGAAAAAAATAATTAAAACTCATGAAAGTTATGGCGATAGTGTTTTGGAATGCAGAGGGTGTGCTTATGATTGATTTTTTGGAGCAGGGATGCGCAATAAATTCTGTCCAAAACGCCAGAACTCTCAAAAAGCTGAAAGCACGTCTTCGCCGAGTTCGCCCAACAAAAACTATGGCAGATGTTCTTCTTTTGCATGACAATGCAAGACCACACACCAGCCGTTACACCACTGCAGAAATTGAGAAATTGGGATGGCAAGTCTTACCTCACCCACCATACATCCCTGACCTGGCACCATCAAACTTCCATCTGTTCGAACCACTAAAGGAAGCTCATCGTAGGATTCATTTTGAAGATGAGGAGGCCTTGAAAACGTCCGTGCGTCAATGACTTAGGAAGCAAGACCGTGTGTTTTACCATTCTGGAATACATGCCCTAGTTAAAAGGTGGACCAAAACTATGGAAAAGGATAGAGATGATATTGAATAGTAACAAATTAATCGTCAATCTTGTAGTTTTCAAGTTATGTAAATTAGATTCAATTTTCTTGGCAATTAAAATAGAAAAAAATAGGAGACATTACTTTTTGACCCACACCCGTATATACTGTTTTAGTATCGTAGACTAGCCTATGAAGTCGTCCATTTCATTCTGAATGTTTTCTCTGTAACTTTTAAATCGTAACATATACACAAGGACCTACTGTAGAAAAAGTGTAGACTTGTGATAAAGCACACATTGTGCCCAAACGTTTTCTTTGATCACTAACCATTCCGTAGACATTTCTTGAATTTTAACTCTTCAAATATTTGCACCTTTCTCAACCGGTAAGCGGTAACTCCTTTTTATTTATTTTTTAACATGACAATATATCCTTTTTAAACATCTGACTGTGACTTTAGCTACTGTGTTCTACAACGACATGTGTATGTGCAGTTAATGATTATTTGGATTGACATACTAACAAAAATAATAAACTTTATACGAACATTTTTAAAATCGAGTAGAGAAGCTTATATGAAAATATCAAAACCTTTTGCTATTGTTTCACGGAGAATATTCATTTGTTATATACGAGGGTAGTCTGAGAAGTTTCTGACCTCAACATGAAAATGGCAGCACTCGTAAATAAAAGCTGAATTTCGCTGTCCATCTGTTGACAGTTACTCACCAAAGTTACAGCCATTTTGGACGCTCAGTTGTTATGTAACAATCGTTTGAGTGAGTTGATGCGAGTGGTTTTATAAAAGTGAACAAAATTGAATGTAGAGCCGTCATTAAATATTTGTTTTTGAACGGCAATACGCCTACGTAAATCAAAGATGAGTTGAATTCTGTGTATGGGGACTTTACACCATCATTTACCACAGCTGAATTCAAATGTTGCCTTAAGAGCTTGGGAGACGAACGTTTGGGTCGTCCAGAAGCTTCAACTGCCGACGAAAACATCGCCAAAGTTCACCAAATGGTGCTACAACCGCGGCATTAAATGAGAGATGGCAGAAGCTATGACTATTCAAAAGATTGTGTTTATCACATATTAAATCAACATTTAGACATGAGAAAGCTGTCCGCGCGTTGGGTGCCGCGTTTGCTCACGTTAGACAAAAAACGTGTTCGAATGAACATTTCCAGTTTAGGCACAATAAATCCGAGTTTTTGTGCTGATTAATTACAGCAGATGAAACTTGGATACACCATTATATGTCCGAAACAAAAATACAGTCCAAACAGTGGACTGCAAAGAGCAAACCGGCTCCCCCCCCCCCCCCAAAAACCTGTTTTTTTCAGCTGGCAAAGTGATGGCGACTATTTTTTGGGATAGTCTGCAGTTATTTTAATCGATTATCTTCAAAAAGGAAAAACCTACAGGAGCATACTACGCATCATTACTTGACAAGCTGGATAAACGACCACATTTGCAGAAAAAAAGAATCTTGTTTCACCATCTCACACCTCAGTGATTGCAATGGCGAAAATCCACGAATTACGGTTTGAACTGCTTCACCCACCGCCGTACTCACCAGATCTAGCCCCAGGCGACTTCATTTCGGTTCCCTCATCTGAAAATTGCTCTCTGAGGACAGAGATTTTCATCAAATGAAGAGGCAACCACCTTCATGAACAATTATTTTGCAGATATAAACGCCGAGGACTATTTGGACGTGATACAGAGATGGGAGCATCTCTGGGAGAAGTGTGTAGAATTGCAAGGAGACTACGTTGAAAAATAAAAAAAAAAATAAAAAAAAAATTAAAAAAAAATGTCTTGTATCTTTATTAGGTCAGAAACTTTTCAGACCACCTATGTATCTTAACACTTCATATCAATATGTTATAAGTTATTTGCTATGCTACAGCAGAAGACTGTCCTACGTTGCCATATGCAAAGTGGATTTAAAGTACTCTCCAAAGAATTTAGCGTGAAATAGATTCAGCAAGGCGAAACGATAGTTGGAACTAAGTAGTAAGCACAAGTAAATTTATAGTTATCTCCAAAATGACAACAATCAATTCACAAAGGCTAGTAAAATCTGTGAATATTTGTGTGGGATTTCTTTTAGAACAGAAGTACCGTTTCGCGACCTCCATTATGCTGGCTATGGCAGACTACATAAAAAGTGGAGGGAAGGTTACAATATAAACAAGAATTTGTGAATAAGCGAATTAAAAAGATTGTTTTAACTCTCAGTAACGATTTCAAGAATGTGGAATCGCCTGTAACTTAATGTGATTGTGACGCATCCTCTTTATTATTTAAATGAGTTTGCAGCATTGCGAGGAACTGTTAACCCAACATTAAGCTAAGTAAATTTATTTCGCAAAAAGACACTAACAGAAATGGTGGTTTGCTTGTGACTTAAAAGAATAATAGCAACAGATATCTCTTAGCTACTCTGTGACCATCTATGGTAGCGTTGATGGTAAATCACGTGGTGGCAATACTCACATTACGCCTTATATGGTATCCATTGTGTAATCGCGCGATTGTACCCTTCAATTGCCAGAGTAGAGTTCGTTGCTACGGGGCTCACATTCAATAGCAATTGATTCATGTCTAACTTAAGTAATCAGAGATATTAGAATATCCTCCTCACGTGCAGTAAATCACATGGTAGGACCTGACTTCGCTTTATTGGTGTGAACACCTTACTGACGATGTCAGTCTAATTAAATGGAACGCGTATAGTGTAGAGGTAAGAAAAAAAATAAATAAACCGCTATTTTAAAAAGGTTTGAGAATGCAACCGCTCTGAAACAATCATAGGTCCATTTTTTATGTATGGTGAACCAGAACCTGCCAACCCCACTGCCGACCTCACGTCCACAAACGCAGGTAAGAGGTTGGCTAATAGGACCATTATATCGTTCCAAAGTGTCTTCCAGAGCATGTTTAAAACAAGTTCCAACATAAGGATCTTATTGTGCACTCAGCTTTAGGTCATTCTTCAACTTTGGTTTCCGCAAGGATTTACTTGTTAATTCGATTTATAGAATTATTATCGTTATTTAATTTCAGATTTTCCGACTTGTTTTTAACGATATTTATATCTCTACTGGGACATACATAGCACATAAAGGGTTTAATAGAGCTAATACTGTTAGTTATTTCTATATAAGTTAGCTAAGTTACAACAAATATTGGGAACTATCTGAAAGAGAATACGACAAAGTCTCCTGAAATTTTCTTGAAATCCATTAAAATATTATTACAGTTCACGCGAAGGTCACCGAGTAATGGTGCAAATTCTCATGGTTGTACTTGACTGATTTTTAAAAACACATTTTTAAACTTGGGATTTATGGGAACTGGAACACTGTTATTGAAAAAATGAATAATAAAAGAAAGAAAAGAAAACAGAAGGAAGGCAGCAAGAAAACAAAAGAAGCAAGGTAGAAGGGACGAAATCCATGCGTAATATAGAGTTGAAAACTTACAGGACTTGGCCAAATATAGTATGTCCCAGTTTAAGGTATATTGAATTTTGGTAACACTGAGTCGCAAGACAAAGGTACAATTAGGTTTTGTGCGTTAGTGTAGTTTGATATTAGTTATTAACAAAGAAGTCACATTCGTAGGCGTACAATAATGGATTTAAGCGGGTCAGGGAAAGCACTTTTTGTGGAACACTACTTCCACTGATACAAAAATAACAAATTGGTACATACATGGAAGTCTGAAGACAGCGCGGGAACGTATTTAAGAGGAATTTAATAAGGAACCAGTCCACAGAGATCCAATACCTCAAATATTGAGCAGGATAGCGAACCTAAATATCATAGACGATGCCCGCCTCTTTAGCATAGATGGTAGCATGTCTGCCTAACGTTCAAGAGGTCCCGAGTTCGAATCTCGGTCAGGGTGAGTACCGGAATAAGATTTTTTCCGGGGTTTCCCTTATCCTCAAAGACGAATGTCGGGTAACTCTAAGCTATTTGGACCCTGAGCTCATCTGAGCATCATTTCACCCATTTGATTCACTGTCCGATATGACTTGACGTTGGAGGACGTTAAAAAGAAAATCAGGTACGAAACATGCATTGAGTTGGATGATTTATATTTGGAACATGTCTGTTATAATAATAATAATAATAATAATAATAATAATAATAATAATAATAATAATAATAATAATAATAATAATAATAATAATAATAATAATAATAATAATAATAATAATAATAATAATAATAATAATAATAATAATAATAATAATAATAATAATAATAATAATAATAATAATAATAATAATAATAATAATAATAATAATAATAATAATAATAATAATAATAATAATTAATAATAATTAATAATAATGATAATAATGATAATAATAATAATAATAATAATAATAATAATAATTAATAATAATTAATAATAATAATAATAATAATAATAATAATAATAATAATAATAATAATAATAATAATAATAATAATAATAATAATAATTAATAATAATTAATAATAATAATAATAATAATAATAATAATAATAATAATAATAATAATAATAATAATAATAATAATAATAATAATAATAATAATAATAATAATAATAATAATAATAATAATAATAATAATAATAATAATAATAATAATAATAATAATAATAATAATACTTTATTTGTTGTTGCCTTATATTTTAATGTATCCTTTTAGCACTTCAACAAAGCAGCTGAATTTTAGTGAACTTCAAAGAAACCTGTGCAAGAAAAAATAAAAATCTAGAAAACATGACTGACAGATTCAAATGCTGTGAGGGGTTTTCTGTGCCTTAAGGTTTGGAACTTTTGCCTAAGGGTTCCTGAATGGTAATGTACCTCAGGTTGCGTGATCAATCCTAAATACTATCGCCCATGATTGGTATGTCTGTGGTTTAGAGAATGAGATACTCTTAATACTGTGAATGGCGGAGTATAAATGAAACAATTAAAAAAAATCATTTTATCTTTATTCCAATAAACGCAAAAGAAAGTTGCACCTTTTGTTTTGGTAACAAATGAACATTTGAACAGCGTTCTAAAAGAAAGTTGCACCTTTTGTTTTGGTAACAAATGAACATTTGATCAGCGTTCTAAAAGATAGTTGCACCTTTTGTTTTGGTAACAAATGAACACTTGAACAGCGTTCTAAAAGAAAGTTGCACCTTTTGTTTTGGTAACAAATGAACATTTGAACAGCATTCTTTTGAGGCGAAGCAGAACGCTTTGTAAAATTTTTAGTAGAATAATTGTGATGCATTTGCTATATTTGAGAAACAGTGAGATACAGTACAGACTGAAAATCAGTTTCACTGTCGTGTGTAACCCTGCTGTTGTCCTTGGTTCAATATGACCGGATAAGACCTTTGTATTTCCATCACTCATTTAGGTGCAATCATTATTGCTTGTAGTTTTATGTATTTGTTGATCTTCATAACTACTTCCTATAAACTGTTGCATTTCTGGGAAAAAAATTGGTTTTTCTTCTATATGAAATTGTTATACTTAGGTTCCTCGGGTCAATATGACCCGATTACCTTTAATAATCATTTAATTTAATTAATCATATCCGAAACCATGTGCATGGTAGCATACACAACAATACACTGCTGTTTACTTCTGCAACAATGGACGATGTATTGTTGAACCTCTGAATACGCATCAGTTACGTCTGATTGTTGAAGGAAGAGTAGTGTAGTGTTTTAGGGCCCGTCGACAACAAGGTCATTTGGGCTTGAAGGAAGATGTTATTTTAGTTCTTGCAGTATGTAGTAGTGCATTCCTATCTTGTCAAAACGTTACTTAACAGAAAGTGAATTAGAATCATTAGGCGATATATCTGATAGCCAGAAAATGTCAAAAGTAAAGAACTCTGATTGTTGAAGGAAGATGTTATTTTAGTTCTTGCAGTATGTAGTGGTGCATTCCTATCTTGGCAAAACATTACCTAACAGAGAGTAATTAGAATCATTAGGCGATATATCTGATAGCCAGAAAATGTCAAAAGTAGAAAACAAAGCACTCAACCTACATCAGAATTGGAAGTCTGTGCTTCAGACAATGAAGTTAGTAATGACAATAATGACAAGATGCAGCAGTAGTTCATTCGAAAGATAAGGACATACTTTCGTACCCTTTCCACAACATCGAAGGGCTTCCAGTGTAAACACAATAAAACAAACACCTGGTCCAACCAGGTATGCTACGTCCAGAGTAAGTGATATATCTGTCTTTCAAGTAATTCTGAACAAACTCGTCTGTAATATTATGTTGAAAATGACTAATATTGAGGGCCAAAATGTACCGTGATTTGGATGAAATTACCAATGCATATATTGGTGTATTATTACTAGCTGGCGTTTACAAATCGTATGGTAAATCAACAAGCAGCTTAGGATATCCAGAATCAGGTAGAGCCATTTTTCCTGCTACAATGTCACTAAAGATGTTCTTTCGAAACTCTCGTGTCTTACGTTTTGATGATAAATCTCACTGACATGTGCGAAATGCAAATGACAAACTAGCTCCTATAAGAGACCAATGGGTGGAAATACTGGCAAAATGATATAATCCTGGATCAAATGTAACTGTTAAATACTTCTCTTGTGTAAAAACACAATTAAATTACATTAATTTTCATATATTAGTATCTTCTTAGTATCATATTTTTGAATTTTGCCCACCGGGTCATTATGACTCAAAGAACCAAGAGTGTATACAATTTATAAGGAAAACACAAGGGTTAAAGTATCATCAGTAATCAAATTGGCTCAAATGAAGTCAGTTAAAAAAGAATTTCCATCATTCACATCCCATTTATATTAGGATAGATACAAAGCTTGCACCTCGATACGTAAGGGATCTTTTGTGCATACACCTCCGGGAGGAACGGATGAGATGACTGGTCGGTGCAGATAAGTCGCACAAAGTTGCATAAAGTTACAATTAACCACGGACTTAGGGGCTCTCAGCGGCGACCCCCCGCCCATGCTACTGAAATCTGGTTCATAGGTCCCACTCAACGGCAACCAGAGAATTATCTAACCAGTAGAGGAGGCTCGAACGATCACTCTCTGACAGAGCCGAGAAGATCCAAATCGCAACCATCTACGCCATCTACCCGCCGCCGACAGACACGCAGTCCCGGAATCAACCTGAAAAGTAAAAGAGGGAGATGAAATTAGAGGAAATGGGAGAGAGGAGATCGGTGATAGAAGACATCAACCCAGCATTCACCTTGCCAAACCAGGGTAAACCACTGAAAAATACATGATCTGAATGGTAGGTCTGCGTTAATCGAACCCATAACTTTACAAATGTGACCCTCATGCGCAGCCATCATGCTTTGTTTCCCGTTTCCAATTCATGAACCCGGAACTTCTACAATTTAAAATCCTATTTAAAACAAGCACAAAGCTTTATGTAAATGTGTACATAACGACACACATTTCTTTGAACAAATATTTACGACTCTAAAATAGAAATTTGTCTGTTACATTTAGGTGACTTTCTCTAAGTCAAAGTTTCTCTTTGACAGTTCTAATCAGTAACAATATATTGTTGATGCCGTACAGCATTGACTTATATTGTTTACCTTAAAGAATAAGCGCGCCGTGGCCGAGCGGTTAGACGGGGCCCTTCGATCTCATGCGAACGCATGTGAGCTTCGTGGCGGACAACACGGCCCTGGGGCGGGTTTTCTCCGGGATCTCCGGTTTCCCCCGCATCTCATTCCATGGTTGCTCAATCTTTATCTCATGTATCATCAGTGCCACGTCTGTGGTGCCGCATGTAGCAAAAGCGGGCGTTCACCACGACACATTCATATTCCCTTAATAAAATCTACAGTTTATCTATTTCTTACGGCTTATCACTGTACGAAAGCCATTCAGCCAGCCTCGGTAGCGTAGATGGTAGCGTGTCTGCCTCACGTTCACGAGGTCCCGAGTTCGAATGTCGGTTAGGGTGAGGTTAAGGTTTGTCCCGGGGTTTTCCCTTATCCTGAAAGACTAATGTCAGGTAACTCTAAGCTCTATGGACCTTGGAATCATTTGAACATCATTTCATCCATTTCATTCATCGTCCGACTTAACGTTGGAGAAGTAAATTGAAAAAAAAAGTAATTGAGAAAAAAGTAAACTTCAGAGGACATCCGTAGAAACGTCGAGAAATTTTGTCATGAAAGTATTAAAGAATTAATTAAAATCAGTAGCTTTTTTCCTTCAGAAAATCAAAAGCATGCTTCATGCAAAGAGAAATTTGTGTTTGGTAGAGGAGCTTTTTGTGAAAATCTTCATGTCACCACAGGAAATATTCTGAGAACTTTAATACTTAGTTTAGCATTTTCCAGATATTTATTGTGTTATTCGTAATTCCTACTCATAGACAGTTGAGTCCAGGGGTTCTACTCCTATTAGTCCTGGACCCGTAGGACCAAGACCCGGGCATCTGTCGACCAGGGAGTATCCGAGCTGTCCCAAAGGGCGCCCGGCGTCCTCCGTGGGGCTTTCCATAGGGCAAGACCTGGGTTACTAACAAGCGTCCCATCTGGTCCAAGGACACAAGACGGAATGGAAGTGGATACGCCACTTACGCGCGCCAACACCAAAGTGGGAAGGCTACCGAAAACCTCGGTGGGGCCGCCTGGTGATCTAGCACACCTTCTACTAGCTATGCAGGCCAGTACGTGGCTTCCCTCAGCCCCGTCCGGAGACGTACCCGATGATGATGATGATGATGATGATGATGATGATGATGATGATGATGATGATGATGATGATGATGATGATGATGATGATGATGATGATGATGATGATGATGATGATGATGATGATGATGATGATGATGATGATGATGATGATGATGATGATGATGATGATGATGATGATGATGATGATGATGATGATGATGATGATGATGATGATGATGATGATGATGATGATGATGATGATGATGATGATGATGATATATAAGGGCGCTCAACTACGGCAGTCATCAGCGCCCTTTAAAAAGCTGGTCATGGCAAAAGCCAGATATAAAACTTTCTAAAAACTATACAAGTGTAACAAAACCTATTAAAATACACGTACATAAAAGACATCAATCAAAACCTACTAAAAATTTCGTTCACTAAATCCTAAACTCTAAACTAGTAAAGAATCTAAAATCCTTCTCCACGGGTCTCCACGCACGGTCTACACGTGGGTGGGCCTGTTGACCGTCTCCCTCAACCACGAAGAGGAGCCCACACGAGGGAGACTGTTGCTCGGGACCCCGGGTGCGCCAAACCCGTACCTACCGAAGTAGGCCCCTGGGGTGCAGCTGAAGGGGACGGATCCGCCCCTCTCCTACTGTGTGCTATTTATAGACAGACTGGCATTTTCTTTGTATTACCATTTGCAATGCAATGTCGTTTCAGCCTGCAGCTTGTTATTATACATCTACGAATTAACGTTGCTGACAAATATTACCTTACTTGAATAGGTAGTCAGACTGAAAAATTCAATGCCATAGCCGGGATTTGAACCACGGATCTCCCGGTCTCCATCCGGTTGCTCTTAACCATTGAGCTATCATGGCCAACATGCCAGGGAAAACCGGAGATCCAGCGCTCAGATCCCGATTATGGCATTGAGTTTTTCAGTCTGACCTCTACCTATCCAGCGTGGAAGAATGATTAGTTTCCATCACCATACTTAGAGGGAAGTAGAAAAAAAATTATATAGATATTTTTATATTATCTTTGAAAATAAAGTAATTTACGAAAAAAAATCGCGGGATTACTACATATGTGGTTTTTAAAATTCCTTTCTTATGTCTTAATAGACTATTTACTATTTAAAGAATTAAAACCTTTCACAGCTCTCAGAAAAAATCACTTCTCTTTGTTGTATTCGTCCCTGTTTGTCAGTATCCGTATCCAAAAACATCACAAAACCGTCATCTTTGGGCATTTACACAAAATTGAACGTTTCAGAATTGCTTCTGAAAACAGAAAACAGAGCAATGAGGCAACATTTGTATCTATCATTATAATGTTCCACGTTATCTTATAGGTATATAGATATCATGTTGGCGACTCTACCTTATCTCCTAGCTGAAGAATGTTACCCGTCTTTGTTCCAAGACAGTCTCGTCAGAAGTTGTTGTGGAGTCTTGCATATGCGAACAGGACATAAATTCAAAAAGGAACTCGGCAACATCGACAAACATACTAATACCAGCTTTGGTTTTCCAATTCCTGGAAGTGATCGTCTTCCACGAGTGCCAAGTTGGAAGATGCTGTACAATTTATCACTAATCGGTTGGTTTTATTCTGTCGTGGTAATTAAACGGCGAGAAAACATGCCATTGCTTTCAGGAGCTGTCGTTGAGGCGATGAATCTGTCTAGACTGTGTTACGCAAATCTCTTGTAACTTTCAGGGTCGACATTCCGACAGCGTCTAACCGTTTGACTGAGAATCTCTCACATTGACATTTAATCGGCTACTTACAACCTCTGCAGCCGCCGCTAATTTTATTCTGTAATGATTCCAATATATTCTACTGACGCACTTCTGTTCAAAGTTAAATGCCTACATCATGGAAATATCTGTACAGGGTCTGAAACCCACATTTAAGAAAATGTGTAATGTTTAACTCCCGCGTTTACTACACATGGCACCGCAGGCGGTGACACTGTTGATACATGAAATAAATATGGGGCACCGGTGGAATGAGATGGCGGGGGAAACCGGAGATCCCGGAGAAAACCCACCGCAGCATCTTGTTGTCCATCACAAATCTCACACGGATCGAACAAGAGAGCCAAGTGGTCTAACCACTCAGCCACGGCGCGGCTCTCCACATTTAGGGAAACATATGCAAAGCTGATTTTTTTTGTAATGTACGTCCTCCAACGGTAAGTCATATCGTACGATGAATGAAATCAGTGAAATGATGCTCAAATGAGTCCGGGGTCCATGGAGCTTAGACTTACCTGACATTCGTCTATCAGGATAAGGGAAAACCCCGGAATAAACCTCATCCAGGTAACTCACCCTAACCGAGATTCAAACTCGGGACCTCTTGAGCGTGAGGCAGACACGCTAGCATCTACGCCACTGAGGCGGGCGCTCATTTATTAGTAATAAATATGTTGTGTGAATAGTTGAAGTGTTTCTGACATAGCTAAATGCCAACATTTTGGGTCATTCTCATATTGATAGGTTAAAAGTGTGGAAATTAATTGTTATTTTACACAAGCCGTGTGAAGGACGCACTATGAAAGAGTAGAGACAGACTGAAAAATTCAATACCACAGCCGGGATTTGAACCACGGATCTTGTCTGCGTCCAGCCGCTCTAAGCCATTGAGCTACTACGGCCAACGTGCCAACATGTCATTAAATTCTCCAACTGACTCGTGTTTTCCCCGGTAAACCATTAGGAGTTCTCATAAACACATGAGACAACTACCTTAATGGCGACTTACTACATGTAAGTACTTTAAGGTCTGGGCTTTATAGTTCGGACCACTATTAGGCACAATTAATGCAAATTAATTGTTCTTTCACACTAGCCGTGTGTAGGACGCACCACGGAGACCAGAAGATCCGTGGCTCAAATCCCGGCTATGGCATTGAATTTTTCAGTCTGGCTCTACTCTTTCATACTGCGTCCTAAGTCACCATTAAGGTAGTTGTCTCATGTGTTTATGAGAACTTCTAGTGGTTTACCGGGAAAAGCACGAGTAAGTTGGATAATTTAATGTCGTACTGGCACGTTGGCCATAGTAGCTCAATGGCTTAGAGCGGCTGGACGGAGACCAGAAGAACCGTGGTTCAAATCCCGGCAATGGCATTGAATTTTTCAGTCTGACTCTACTCTTTCATAGGTTAAAGGTATGTTTACAAACTTATCGCACTTACCCACGCCTCAAGAGAGGTATACTGTCAAGTTTTCTTGCTTTTTACCACTTTTTGTTGGAAGTGCCTGTTAAATATTATTGTTAAACACGTTTATAAGCATTACCTACTGTATTTATTTAATGTTTACTTTTCTGCGATTTAACTATGGTATACAGGAGTAGGTATGTCACATAACGGTTCCTTGTAGGAATCTAATAGGCAATGCGGGTTTAAGGGTTCCAAATGCTAAAAAGTACTTGCGTGGCCTGTGTGCACTAGGAAAGAAGAAGGAGATAGAGAGTGAATGAGTAAGTGAGAACGGCAACCAAAAAATTAAAATACAGTTAAATGTCGACGAAGGTACTTTTGATCAATAAAAAAAAATAATTTTTAAGAAATTGTACCACCCAAACGTTGGAGAAGCCTTGTGTCTCCTTTTTATTTTCAGCTTTAGCAACTAAGTTTCAATATTTTTGGAAACTGCCACAGCCAATACTTTCCTTGAAAATATCTGTGGAGTCCTCTTCAATACCACTCAATTTATATATCTTGTAAATATAACATATCACGTTAGAAAATAAATAGAACTGTTGAAATACATAGCTTGTGTCATGTATTTGATGTCGTTAACCGTTCCAAACATTCCTTGTTTTTTATTTATATTTTTCTAAGTAACAAGAAGTACTTCTTATTTCCTTTGTGCATTTCCTTCATATGCTCTTGTTAAGATTTGTGCTATGAACAGCTGAATTTTGTTTCTATGTATTCAACAATGTATTAAGTACTGTTTGTGGCATTGTCTTCACGTGGGGGATGCTAGTCAACACCAGACTCAGAGTCTCGGTGGCTACACAGCAAGTCCTAGAGCCAGGTTGAACAACTCTCAATTGTTTTGAGCACTTCCTCGCGTTTCTGTTGCCTAAGAACTCCGCGGGTCCTGAAAGGCTTACTTCAGCCATTCTCTGCCACCTTCCCCTCCAGGCCGTACTGTATCCTGTGTATCAACTTTGGCCATTTTCCACAAAAATGGAGGGAGGCACGGATATGATATGCATATTGAAGGTAGGGAAAGCCGTGGTAAATCATGCCAACCACGGCTCCATTAATCTCCTGTTAGCCCTCTCGAAAGTCTTCAAGAGGCTTCTACTAAGCCTTGCCTCTCCTTTAGGCGACTTTCAAGACATTCCTTCTTGCCAGTTTGGTTTTCGTCTTGGGCACTTGACCCCTTCAGTGGAGGCTACTGTTCTGGGACACCAGGAAGGGCTTTCACCGCGGCGATTTCGCTGAACTTCGAGAAGGCTTTCTCTACGACCTGCTATGTGAGCCTTCTGTACAAGCTCGAGTACGTAGAGCTCCCCTTACACATCATATATCTCCTACATCAGTTCTAACACAAAGATCACTTATGGTCCCAATAGCAACAAACGAATAAACAGGAAACCAATAAAACTTGGGGTTTTCGAAGTTACCTGTCTTATCTTCCAAGTTTTCCAGCATTTACACGACCTACCAACTGAGCTGCAGGTGGCATAACGCAGTAAGCAGAACCTTCAACTCCATAGAGCGATACCTCTACCTGCTCTAAGAAAGATGCAGGTATTGGTGATTGTCGATTAGTTCGGAGAAACTTGCGAAGTGCCGCTTTCCCGTCAACCTCTGCACATTCATATGTCTCAAGGGCACGAACGCCATTATCTATTTAGGGCGAAGCTAGATAAAGGCCTGACCTTTGGGAGGCACATCGAGGACCTGTCACATCGGACCACAAGGGCTACGGTTTCACTGTTCCCCATATTAAAGTCCAGGAAGCCAGTGCCAAGGAAGTTTCGATTTTTCAGGCACTTATTTACTCCTTCCCCTACTATACGCCTGCGAGGTCTGGGGAATATCCGCACACTCAAAAATGTTGCTGCAGAAAATAGAACATTTACTCCGTTTCCGTCTGTATCCCGTGAGAGAAGCACCGGGCCGCAAAATGTTTGCCATTCCATCTGAGCACCCTTGTTCTGTTTGGGGTTATAACCCATGGCATACGGGCACATCCGATAGCCTGGGAGCAAATTCAACAGCAGCAGGCCGATTCCACATTATCCTACCAAGAGGTGGTTGGAACCACCCTCAAATAAATTTTCACCAGCGGTGCACAGGGTCAGTTGCACTCGACCAACAGCCATTAACGGGCAAATATGCTACCTCCCTTCAATTGCAACCTTCACTCTACATCCTGTCTACAGTAGTTAAGGCTTAAAAATGGCAGGTAGACATCAAACTTACCTTGGGTTGTCCTCAACCTGCTCGGCCTGGCTCTGTGGCCTGTTAGCCAGCGTGTGTTGAATCCTCTTGCAGTTCCCTTACTTCATCCTTTCCTCCCTGGAATGTTAGCTGCAATAGATCTGTGTGTAGGTCGCAGTGTACCATTTGCTCCCATCCGTTTTCTACCCTTATCCTTTGGCACTTCAGTTGTTTTCCTTGTCTCAACTTGAATAAAATTAACAAACTGTTATTCACATGTTTTTACCATTATAGTGTTTTGATATTCCCTTCATTAATATTGTTATTATTAAGTTTTACTTCACAAATTGTATCTTGAAGTTTCTGTAGAATATTTTTAACCTGGAAAGATGATAAAATGCTTCAACATTTGGAGCTTTCTGAGTGTTGTGTCCCTCTTCACGGTAACTGAAAGTTCGCATGTCAAAGTTGTCATTTTCCACCAAATGATCGAAATCCTGATTACACTCACGGCTAAAGAGCACATACTTTGTAAAGGGATTTTTGGGCACACAATCATTTATGTTACGGCATATATTTGAAAACTTGCCCTTCAAAGTTATCGGTTCAACTTCCAATTCACTAAGGTTCTACTAAACTGTCCCATAACTTTCCAATAAGACTGCCTTTTCAAACAAGACATGCATAATGCTGTTAAAATAAAGACAACAGGTGCGATCACAGTTATGCGAAGCGTAATTACAACCAGAAAAATACAGACCAGGGCAAAACAACGTGTTTAAAAGAATGTTGAATTTCCAGATACGGAGGAGTTCATAAAAGCGATTTTGAGTCAGTACTGTTGATTTTAAATATACATTATGGAAATGATCAATTTGTTATATTTATTGGTGTGATTAAATAAACAGAATCGTTTTTCTATTTTCAGATGTTCGAATGACAGATGCAATGCCTCAGACCAGTAAGTAATGCATGTTTGACCCAAAAGTTATAAAACTATATTTTAAATAGATTCAGAGTGTCTAGTTAATGTGTTGAGCCCGCCTGCTGGGCCTGAATTATCTGCTCTAGTTGAAGTATCATTCTTGCATGTTGAATCGGAAAACAGTTTTGCTACCGTATAAAATTGGCCCCGAGAGCATCAAATTTGGCTACCAATTTTAGCTTTCCAAGGTTGAAACAGTAGCATAAGATATTCAAGATAGTGGAGGAGATGATGGGATATCTATCACAGCTACTGATCTTGTGGACCACTGCTGAGAGGCTGCAATCTGCTACTGTGCTTCTCGCCCAGCGGGGAGCACAACTTGAATAACTGCTCTGGCTTGATGATGTTCACAGCTCTTCTTCTAGCCTCTTTTCTACGCACCAACTAATGAACAAGAATTCTACTCCAGCATCGTAGTGTTTATCATCTACAACAAAATAAAAGAGATGAAACTGTCTAAATGAAATCAATCGCTTCAGCTTTTGAGGAAAGTCCACAAACAACACGTGATAGTGTCGATAAAAAAAAATCCCTATAAAACATGGGTTTGCCTAAAAAAGTTGTAACGGGTTCAAAACAGTGTTGCCAATGCTAGGATTGGACGAGTAAACTTTTAGTTAAACTACTAGCAGAAATACCCAGGGCTTTGAAGATTGCTGATAAAGCATACCTTTTCCAAATGTGTGTCTATTTCCGGTTAAAGGGAGTCTAAATGTAAAAACTATAAAAGAAAAAATACCATTTTCCTAAGGTATTATTAATTCAAGTTTCCTCTTTTATTTAATTTCATATTTTATAGCATTATAGGCATAACACATTCATCTTAAACGTATTTGAAAAATTGTACGGCACCTGCCAATTTCAACCGTAAATATTGCAGCTCTTCAAAGGAAGAAAAAGAGCACAACTTGCCCGTACCCTTTTGAGGAGAAAGACTTCAATCCACTTTTATAGGGAAGTTTTGTTCTAAACATTAGTGGTACTGTTAAATATGGCAATTTCTGTGTGCTCAAGCCGTGTACAAATATAAGAGGTCTGTTCAATAAAGAATGATCATCATTTTTTTACGATCATAATTTTTCGCACTAAAATTCACACTTATTATATTCTGTTTCCTTAATGTGAAACAAACACGCCGTAGTAGTTTCATTGTTGGTACTCCTGGTTCCCGCCTATGAGAACCAGGCAAGCTCAGACATGCTCAGTATCGCCTACAGCTGCAATAGAAGTAACACGCGAGGTACAATATGCGACTTTGAAATTCTGCTTTCGTCTCAAGAAATCTTCAGTTGAGGCCTATACAATGTTAAAGGAGGCCTATGGAGAGCCTGTTCTTCCCTTCAGCACAGCTCAAAGGTGGTTTAAAATGTTTAAAGAGGGGAGACGGTCAATTTCAAAGTAAGGTGAACCCTATGTCCCAGTTACTGCCCTTAAGGAAGAAAACATCAACACTTCTGCCATTGTGAGAGAGGATAGACGAATTACCTTAAGATCGCTTTCTGAAATACTCAACATTTCATTGGGTGCCACCCACACGTTGGTGAAAAAAACATTACACATGATACGTGTTTGTGCCCGATCCTGAGAGTAAACAGCAAAGCTCAGTGTGGCAATCTCCTTCATCACCAACCTCCAAAAAAATCAAAAGTGGTTGCTTCTGCTGGGAAAGTTATGATGATATCATTCTTTGATATTCATGGAATGGTTTATCAGCATGTTGTACCTGCTCACACATCACTAACTGGACAATACTGCAGCGGTGTCCTGTAAACATTGCAAGTCCATATCAGGCGTAAAAGACCACATTTCCGTGAAGCAGGTTGGATGCTGCTCCACGATAATGCGCGGCCGCATATTGCCAAAGTTGTTGCTGAATATCTTGCAAAAATCAACTTAAAGTGCATCTCTCACCCTCCCTATAGTCCGGATTTAACCTCATGTGACTTTTTTCTATTCTCTAACTTAAGCAAACACCTTCGTAGGTGGCATTATCCATCATTAGAAGCAGTTTTGAAGGCTGCGGCGGCGATTTTGAAGGATCTCTAAAAAATGGTTTCCAGCATGTGTTTGAAGACTGGCAAAAACGCTGGGACAAGTGCATCGCATTCAGGGGAGACTATTTTGAGAAGGACCATTAAAATTATGAGGATGAGTAAAGGTACGTTGTCAAAAAAAATTGATTATTCTTTATTAAACAGTTCTCGTATATTGTTTTCTTCAGGCTTGTTTTTATCAGTTTGTTTCTCTGAATGACAATATAAATAATGTGCTTTCTAAAAATATTTGATATCACTAAATTCAATTTTAACACGATAATAAAATAACCTTAAAGGCTGTTGTTTGCTTACTTCGGCGAAAAACAGGATTCGTTATTAAAAAAAGAAGAATTGTTTAGAACTGTCAATACGATGTAAATATACTTGAGTAAAAGATCCCATCATCTTTAATAGACGTAATGGATACAAGTAAATCAATAGCATTAGAAGGTATTTATATACTTCCTGTAGATATGTAATATCTTTCAATAGTTTTAATATCTGTTATGTAGGACTTTCTTTAAATTAATTAAAGTAATTACAACATAGCTGGTATTAAATTATTTTAATCTGATCAACTCATTATTTCATTATACGTTTACCATTCTTAACAGAGACTGCCTCCAACATAAAGTTTTACAACCACATCTCCATAAACTTGTTATTTGTTTTGTTTTTGTTTTGATGACAACACTAAAATAACGACAACAGCATTGTCCTTTTATTATTGAAGGTCCACCGTCGAATATTTTCCAGTCCCTCCCATAGGTATTAGTGAGCGAATTTGTATAACATTCCTAAAATAATAAATAGAATGTGAATTATATTACACAAAAGTATTTAGAAAATAGGTTGCTATAACTACTAATGTCACGTCTGCACGTTGGCCATAGTAGCTCAAGGGTTAGAGCAGCTGGACGGCAACCAAAAGATCCGTGGTTCAAATCCCTGCTATGGCATTGAATTTTTCAGTCTGACTCTAACTTTCCATACTTTAGCCTTCACATGGCCAGTGTGAAAGAACAATTAATTTCCAACAAAAGTATCTTTAGGTACTCGAGACCAAACTACACTATTAAAATATTCATTCACGTTTTGAGTTTTCCCTGTCAAATACTTTTACAGTAATGATGGATTTGCCAGATCTACATAAATAGGTTTCAGTACCAAAATTTCTGCCTTAGGTATGGGATTCTTATGAGATAATCTTGCAGTTTACAAGTTTCTGCTTCTTTACATTTGCACCAATCCACAGAGTAGAATTTGTGCAGTAGTTTGATATCAGTGGAAGCTATGTGAAAGTAGGTGGCCCCCACTGCTGTTGTCATACCCTCGAGGTTATTTGAATGTTCTCTGATAGCCTTTCTATAATATTCAGTTAACTGATTGATGGTCGAGTATGTCAGACCTCCTCTGATTGTTTTAATATCAGCTATTTTGTTTTCCCCAAATATCTAAGTTTTCTTAATCTTGTACTCACTCTTTTTTGTACATAACAGAAACATTCCTGTTTAATTGGCAGTATATCTGCAACCACTGATTTGAAAGAGTTGGAATCACCATCCCGATCAAAACAAAAGAAAGATCTCTAACACCAATGTTTACAGCGCTATTGATGTTTTACCAACTGAATGTACCAAAAAGTTCTAAAAAAACTTCTACACCGGAATATAGTCAACAATATGTTTAAACTAATTACAATTAGCGTACCTCAATGAGAGTTACACCAAAATGAGCGGGAGATTCTAAATATTCATATGCAATTAAAACCTGAAAATAGGGAAAAATCACGAAAATCAGATATCGACTCCCGTTTAAGCCCACAATTTATGTCAAATAAAATATTTATGACTTTCAGACGTTCCAAATTATTGGTTTGAATTTTGAAATACTGTATACATTTTGTCAAATGATATTCGTATTTCCTTTGGCTTTTTCTGGTCCTTATACAAAGAATATAAAATTTAAATTGTGCCATATAGGAGAGATAGAAGCTGCGGTTCTCGTGTTGCCCAGTTTATCGAGTTTTATTGGAAAAGGCAGTTTACCTGGGGCGCTCCATCAAAGGGAATTGAGTAATATCTCGTCTGTGGCACCCTGTGGGTAGCTTCCCTAGATTAGGCTACTACTGTGCTGACCTTGGTCACGTGAGTGCTACCAGTAGCGTAAAGAAATTAATTCAGTTCTCTCGTTAAAACAACATGCGCGCCAGGCGCCGAGGTATTACCCTCAAGCGCCCATGAATATTAAATCTTATTTGGAACGGACCAGAGGGGTTAGGATTAGGTTTGCGTGCGTGACCTCCAGCACGAAAGTTCTCCTTTCGACCCTCTTCGGTAACAAAGGAGGTGGCCCGGAATCGATTCTCCCTTTGTTCCTTTCGAATCTTATAAGCATTCTTGGGCTTTAGGTATTCATCGTTTCTGACAAATTCGGGATTACCATAGGTGCTATGACCGTCCTGAAAGAAAACATAAGACGTGTGCAGATATTATGGTCCAAAATGGGTGCCTAATAAAGCAATGTAGAAATTCTGCAACTTATTTCATTCATATTCTCGTATCACATGATCACTGAAATATTCATCTTTATTTCTATTTATTGTTTCAAATATCTGATGTTTTGAATTTCTGTACACATTCTTGTGCAATCTGTTCTCCTATTTCTATATTCTGTCTAGCTCTTGTTAATCCAGAGAACTTTCCACTGCACATTTGCATATTTCATTGTGCAACATAAAAATACCCCTCCTACTGAAAGGTCTTCCTAGCTGAGAAGTGTGAGAGTGTGAGCGAGTGTGTGTATATGTGCGCGCGCACGCGTGTGTGTGTGTGTGTGTGTGTGTTTTAAGTCGAGCTTCTTTCAAATATGCGATGTGGAGAATTAAAAAAATTCAAGAATTCCACCTCAAGATTGTCGTTCACACGGAACATTTTTTTTTTTTTTTTTTTTGAAAAATTATTCATCGATATTGTTTGCATTAGCATGTGATTAAGATATGATCCATGACACACGTAGTGTTAATCTCAAATTTTCTGAGAATTTCCTCAGAAGTCCTTTTCATTCTAGATGACTTTTGCGTTCCAGGTAAAAAGCTCTTGCCAATTCAAAAAATGTAAAGCTCATTAAAAGTCAATCCATATCAATTTTTGTGCAGGAAAGTATTTTTCGGCATATCACTAGTTATCAATCCTAATTTTCAAGTAATATCTCAGGTAAAAGTTGTTATTCGCCTTTTTATATCCTAGGCATGCAAATAGAATGTAATTTCAAAGCAACGGCAAAGCAACTAGCCCTTAAAAGATTTGACTATCCCTTAAGTCTATTGTGTATTCTTATTGTAGTGATTATGAAAGTGATCGTGCTCTTAGCACTACCATAAAGGTCAAACAACTGAGGCCGAGTAACTAGGGCTCTAGAAGTCATCACTGCGCATATCCAGCACGGAAGTTCTCCTTTCGAACCTCTTGGGTAACAGAGGAGGAGGTGGCCTGGAATCGATTCTCCCTTTGTTCCTTTCGAATCTTATCTATAAGCATTCTTGGCCCTTATATATTATTTCAGACAAATTCGGAATTATTCGCAGTAGTTACTTCCATCCTGTAAGCAAAATCCGGACGAGTACAAATATTATGATTGAATTTCCACTGTGTTAAGCAAGTATGTGCGTAATTACTCGGCAACAAACAATGTATAAACGCTACAGCGTATTTAATTCATGCTCATACCACATGGTCAGTGAAAAATTCCTCTTTAACTCTTATTACTTTACGATTTCAAATATCTGATGTTCTGACATTTGTACTCATTTTTGTGCAATCTGTACTCACAGATTTCTAATCTATATTTCCTTAATTCAGGTAACACTTTTCACTGCACATTTGAACATTTCACTGCAAAATACAATGAACACACCCACTACTAAAAATGTATGTGTTTTTTTTCTTTTTTAAGTTCAGGCCTTTCAAAAAATGCTATATGAAAAATTTGAAGAATATGTTATACCTAAACTATGCTTCACATGGGAAAGTTTTAGAAAAATATGATTTTTCAAAAGTTATTCAACGCTTTTTTTTCGTGACAAATAAAATGTTTATCTTGAATTTTCTGGGAATGTCCTCAGAAGACCTTTTCATTATAGATGACTTCAGCATTTCTGATAGACAAACTCATAATACGTAAACATAGAGGCAACATAAACTTTATTATTATTATTATTATTATTATTATTATTATTATTATTATTATTATTATTATTATTATTATTATTATTATTATTATTATTATTATTATTATTATTATTATTATTATTATTATTATTATTATTATTATTATTATTATTATTATTATTATTATTATTATTATTATTATTATTATTATTATTATTATTATTATTATTATTATTATTATTATTATTATTATTATTATTATTATTATTATTATTATTATTATTATTATTATTATTATTATTATTATTATTATTATTATTATTGTTATTATTATTATTATTATTATTATTATTATTATTATTATTATTATTGTTATTATTGTTATTATTATTATTATTATTATTATTATTATTATTATTATTATTATTATTATTATTATTATTATTATTATTATTATTATTATTATTATTATTATTATTATTATTATTATTATTATTATTATTATTATTATTATTATTATTATTATTATTATTATTATTATTATTATTATTATTATTATTATTATTATTATTATTATTATTATTATTATTATTATTATTATTATTATTATTATTATTATTATTATTATTATTATTATTATTATTATTATTATTATTATTATTATTATTATTATTATTATTATTATTATTATTATTATTTTTTTTTTTTTTTTATTAGTTATAGTATTTATAAATAGACTGATAAATCGGCAGTGGTCACTTAATTATGAAATTAATTGAGAACCTATATCACATTTGATACAATTAATTAATTTCAATTAAATTCTGTGAAATTTTCATCAGTTTTCTTAAAATATAATTGATATTTATTACAAATAATTATATTTTATGTGAGCAGACTCTTACTAAACAAAAAATGTGAAGCTCATTGAAACACAATTGATGTCGATTTTTTTTTTCTTCAGAAAACTCTTTTTCGATGTATTCCTGGTTATCAGTCTCAATTTTCAAATAATTTCTCAAGTAGAAAGTCGCTATTCGTCTTTTATGTCCTGGACATCTAATTTCAAGGCCACAACAAAGCGAATAGCCCTTAAAAGATTTGACTATCACTTAAGTCTACTGTATACTCTTATTGTTGTGATCATGAAAGTGATCGTGCTCTTAGCACTACCATGGAGGTCAAACAACAACTGAGGCCAGGTGACAATGGGCTAGAACTCATCACTGCGTATAACCGATACAAATTCCATCTGGACTCTATAATTTCATAGTCAGGGTTATTTAAAAGTCAGGTATTAAGTGATTTTATTTTCCTCATAGGGTTGCTGCATTTACCTTTCAGCATCTTTCCCTAAATAATTAGTTGCAATTCAAAGCTCTGCTTTTTCTAATCGAATCATGAATGTTTTCATTCCTTGTGGTCGATTATGTACAGCAGCGATATGAAGTAAATATTAGTGAAGTGAGAGACTCTGTTAAAGTGGATGCAAGTGATAAGCGAGTAGTGTTTAAAATAAGCAGGAAGAAATGTTTGTAGTGCATTAATTTTGAAGAAGGGATTACATATCCGCGGTTTAAAGAACCTCAGTTGAAGGTGACAGTATAGAGTTTTCCTGCCATTGACGGAATCTGGTCCCACGATTTCTAAAAATGAGGAGCATCTCTCTTATACATGTGACATTATTGCCAATCCCACGAACAAGTATGCAGAATTGAGTTCTCAACTCTAAAGTGCCTAAAAGAAGAAGAAGCAACATTCTAGGGCAGTCAATATCTATCGAGACACGTTGTTGCATGAGGAATTTGAACTCCGTTCGAACACCGGAAATCAAGGGCATTCTATCACGGGAACCTTCTTGCCGCGACCGACAGAGTAACAAAGGCAGTACGAAGCCTATCAGTGCAGTCTGTCATATTCGGATTCTGTTATACTTTGTCGAATTCACAATTCATTTCGGTTAAGTCGAGAAGGCAGTACGGTCCATAGTTGCGAATCGGTGTGCAAGAGTGCAATACGTTCCGGTTCCATAGTGGTGAGTCTGAAAGCAGTGCGTGCAGTGCAAAGGAAGGAGAGTTGACCAATTAGTAGTTGTCGGAGTTGTGTAGGAGAGTCAGCAAGCAGACAATGGTGAAGGGAAACGTTATGTGTGCGTCAGAGAAATTAAAACCAGCGCAAGTTGGTGCGAGCAACAGAGACATAAAGGGTAATCAAAGAGACCTATTTTCACTGTGTATTTTTAAAAAGAGAAGGTTACTGTAACTCAGTAGTTGCCTAACTATTTTAGTGACAAAGTTTGTGTGTTAAGATGGACATATTATTATCACATTTGTCACGGTATAGAATACAGTGGTTGTAAAAGTTTGTATATGAAAAGTAAAGTTAAGTAAATAATTCAGTGAACACGTCATTATCTTTGGATTTCTTGTGAAACTGAGTATAGATCATTAAGTTTTATTTTTAATTTTTAAATGAAAATATCAACCTAATCGCTACTGGTTGGAATTTACTTGCTATTTATATCTTGTTTCCATTTTATTTCAAAAGAATGAATCCTTTTTACATAAAGCTCACCAGAACCGACCAACGAGAATTAGTGTTACTGTTACTTAAAATAAAACGGCCACACCGTGGCTCAGTGGTTAGACCGCTTGGCTCTCACCAAGGCGACCCGGGTTCGATCCCAGGCGACCGCAAAGTGAGATTTGTGGTGGACAACACGGCGCTGGGGCGGGTTTTCTCCGGGATCTCCGGTTTCCCCCGCCACCTCATTCCACCGGTGCTCCATCTTCATCTCATGTATCATCAGTGTCATCGCCTGCGGTGCCGTATGTAGTAAAAGCATACTACACACATACTACACATTAAAATAAAATACTTTCTGTGAATCTTTAAATATTGATGTTTCATAGCCATGTGTACGTTTTTGTAGTTAATGCTGTAGTTAATGCAGGTGGAAGAACATATTAGGCGTGCCATAAGTTTTTATTTTATTTTAATCTGTGAGATACTATTTAACAAACACTCGAGTTATTAAAATATTTTACAACATTGATGTTGCTACTGGAGAGTTAGTGCTTACAATGTGTAACTATGTATAAACTGGTTAGCTGTCTAATGCGTAACTACGGAAGAAATACATAGGAATTGTAAGCAGGCAGGTAATAAACCTGTTTAGATTGGTGGTTTTAATGATTTATACGCATTTAAATTTGAATAAAAAGCAAAATATATTGGAGCACAAAGTCGTTAAAGTCTAGTGAATGCGTGAACTTGCTCAAAATTGCTTTAATAAATAACCAGGGGTGGGATTTTATAACCATTATTGCTGAGCCAAATTGGGACGTGTACTTAAAGTGTACATGAATTAAGCAGGAAAAGAGACCTTTGTAGTGCAAAGAAAACAAATTTCTGAAAAATTATATACCAGGATACCAGTGGAGTATCCTGAGTTTAAAACAGAAGTAGCCTAAATTCAGAATTATAGTAGTAATGACTCATTTCTTAAATGTCGATTTCCTGTTCAATGTTTCATTAAGTAATTAAAATAGCCTAACCTTCAAATGGAGTTCTTTTCACCAGCGCCTTCCTGATGTTTAGCACGGCCTGATATAGCTATTTTTCTTACGTTTTTTAAGACTTCCTCTTTCACAAATAGCCCATAATTCATTTTTACTGTCGCATCATTCATTAGAATTGTTAATACCTACCCACGAATCCATATAGGTAAAGAGGGCACTTATTACTGAGGCACCTATTAACTTGCAGTAGGGTACAAAACGTAGGGCAAGCCCCTCCTGTCCATGGTGTAGCTTAAGGATATGTATGACCGAAATTTCATGAACATTTTCAAAAAAACACCGTTTCCTCTTTTAATCTATAAAATATAAGGGGCGACCAGAAAGTAAGTTCTATTTCAATTTATCTCCACTGCAGCGCTGCGATCGCATTTTCGCACATGCGTAGTATCAAGGAGAAGAAAAGTGCGCCATTGTGAGATCGCTGCCAGCCACGTACGCTTTGTTGTGCTTGTTTACAATGTCGGTGTTGATTAAAAATCCCGCCGCTTGTGAAATCAGATCTGCGATTCGTTTTCTGAATGCTAGAATAGTGAAACCAATTGAAATTAATCGGCTGTCAAAAGGTGTTGTATTTCTTCACGGCAACGCACGGCCATACACTGCAAATGGGTCGGAAAACATCCTACAGAGATTTGGCTGGGACGTGTTTGACCACCACCCCGCATATAGCCCTGACCTCGCTCCTAGCGACTTTCATCTGTTTTTGCATCTCAAATCTTTCCTTGGCGGTCAACACTTCAATAATGACGAAGAGCTGAAAGAAAATGTTTCCAACTGGTTGAAGACACAGACGGCAAACTTCTATGAAGAAGGTATACAAAAACTTGTGCCTCGCTATGACAAATGCCTGCAAAATTTCGGCAGTTATGTGGGAAAGTATTTTAAGAGTTGTAGAATTTTGTGCAATAAATAATTGTTCTGTATCTGTACAAAATTTAATTTTAATACCAAACAGAACTTACTTTCTGGACGTACCTCGTATTATAAGCGTTCCTGAATCCAAAGAATGCTTAGATAGTTACAGTAAGCCATTTTTAAATACTCCAATCTAGTTCGAAAGTTACGCGAATGCTAATGTTAGATATAAATTCTAATTCTTTATCCTTGTATTCTGGCTATTGATATGTTCAGCATTTTCCTTCATTTAAGAGCCTCCTTGCGTCGTAGTTTTGGTGTTAGAGTAATGGAGCTTGCTATACACGTTCAAAAAGACACAGTCAATGGAAATTACTCTGGGTTTTATTGTGAAATGAATTTAAGCACACTTTCTTGACTTCAGAACACAAAAATGTCAAACTTTGAGCAAAAAAAAAAAAAGCTATATTCATAGCTTTATAAATTTCTGTAGCATAAAGGTATTGGGACACAGAGAAACCTAGGGAAAATTCAAAATATGGATGAATTGGGAAGCTGTTGTTAAAATACAGTGCGATCCATATAAACCTGAACCACTTCAATAGGCCATAATTTCCCTTTGAAAGCTTGTAGAATGTACAGTTTCCCACAGGAGAGAAAGTCTCCAGGGGATGAGACGCAGGGGGTTCGAAAACGTTCCTACACCCTCCCCTAACAAATTTATGACACCCCATGCCAGTTGAGTTACATACCATTCAAAGACATTCTGACGGCTTCTACTTTTGGGAATGGATTTTCTCTGTTTTAGTTTACGAAGTGAATAGGGCGCATGTTTTTTAATGGCTCTGCTCCTTATGTAGCATGCGTTCTCTGTCACACACATTCACTGTCGTTGTCCCACTGTGGAAGGGGGCGCACTCTTTTCAGGGAGATTATTTGCGTTGGTGGACAGCAGAAATTTGTTTTAATGATCTCATTGGCTCTGTAAGAATTGACAACACTGGTCATTGGTCCCATTTTCTTTGATACGACTGTAGGCACTGAAATTTATATGGACATTTTCAAGACATTTGTGGAGCAGCTGGATCATATCGGTCTCCGATTCCAAATCCGGTCTGATGGGGTCGTTTCCGAACCACAGTATGGTGGGATGCCGTTTGTAATGGCATACCGGGGAGTTTACAACACCCAAAGTGTAGGTACCCTGTCCTGTATACTGCCGTGGCTTCTTGGGACGGCCCCCTCTGTGTCCCCTTGTCTCATTCTTCCTCTCGGGGTTGCCCCACTTGGGGGCATAGATACAATAAACCACGTTTGGACCTCAGTGCCAAATCCCATCCGCATCGTAGTCCAGCCCAGTCCCCGGGGAGTCTAGTATAACTGAACTCTGTTCCATTGGAGGTGGGTACACCCCCTGGGAGGCTTGAAACGTAGAGTGCACAGCCGCAGGACGGAAGTTTACAGCGAGCATCCTTTTTCTCTTCCACGCAGCGCCAGAGGTACCTATCGACCTGCAGGAACCAAGCAGATGTAGCGTGAAGAGAATTGAGAACTTAGATGAAGTGGATTAATGGGAAATTTCAGAGGCCGTAACGACCCAAAGAAATCCTCGATAAATTCCATGGATTAAAAAGGTCGGCCACAGAAATCAAAACCAAATGCGGGTGACATACACTTCTACTTGAGCCATCCTGATTTGTTGTTACACGGAAATTAATTTCGTTCCTAATTCTTATTTTCCGTTTCGCTTCTTGGAAACAACTCGTGTGTGTATTCCAAGCATTTAACGCAGTCGACTTGCTCTATTAATTTAGATTCCATTTCACAATGAAGATGCAGTATAAGTTCGGCTTTGAGGTAATACCGTCCACAGATGTAAAGTAAGAAAGTGCCATGGGTTCTAGATTGGTAAACCTTCAGATCGCACCTCAGGTTCCTAAATCAGCAACATAATCAACTGGGTATAGGGAGAACAAAGTTACTGCTGCTACCTTCCGCTAGGAAGTGCTGAAGGTTGCAACAGATGGGTCCGGTTGCTCGAAGATCTGTGTTTCTCTGGCTTGAAAACCCGTCTCATTACTAAAGCAGTTCAGAGAGGGCGATGAACGACCGTTCTCCCAAGCAGCCCTCTAGAGACCAGGAGTAATTTTCATCCACGTTGTCCTTCCATCAACCTCGAAGCACACTTGAGACGAATGAAAGGGAAATAAGGAAAATGAAATTTGCAACCTTCGCCTATTGCCCAGGGAAATCCACGATAAACCTGATGCCAAGAATGAGGCTTAACGTAATCAGTAATACCCAGCAAGCAAGTAGTAGTAGATTATTCGGAGGGAATTCGGCACGTCTAGCAAATAGATCTATTGTGCCTATGTTGGGTAACTCTAAGCTTCATGGACCCCGGACGCATTGAGCATCATTTCACCCATTTCATTCATCGTCCGATATGACTAAATATTGGAGGATATAAATTAAAAAAATGCCCCAAGTAGGGCGTCTCCGGGAGGGAGGATGAAGTGAGAGGAGACAGAGGGCGGCTGATCCCAAGGAGTGACTACAGTACAAAGGGTGAGGTTCCTACACTTTACCAGATAGAAGCTTCCCGGCAGTGGGCCTAGGACAGTCGTCCCACCACCCAGCAAGCAAACTGAACTAAGCAAATAATGAGCGACATCTTTCAACATGATGTGACAGGCCAAATGAAACAACAGCACACACGCACAATAATGACTATACTGTTGTAAAGTATGGAGTTAGCAATTTCTTGCGCTGCTTGGCGCGCTACTACACTCTTCCATTGAATGCTTCTGTTGAATAATATGGTCACAAATATTACGTTATACTGCCTTTACTACATGACAAAGCGAGAAAGCGTATCGACAAAAATTCGCAACACAGAGATGTTTACCTCAGCTCGCACATACATGGCGAGTCCAGTGTATGTATACTCTGTTCAGATGTAATCATGTCTTCTGGGCATACATCGGCAAGCGCGAGAAATCATATCATATGGACACACCAGTTCCCATCGCTCTATTTGTGTTTCGTAACTTACTGTACATCAACCTACTAATATTTGGCTCATCTAATCGACCAGATAAGACCCGATAAGAGACGATGGCAGCGCTGGTCACCTGAAGGTCGACAACGCTCCGTCGAGTAATACTCTTACTTTTCAACCTGCATTTGTTACGTTAACTCTCTCCATTAGCATAATATTTGTTGTCCTGCAGAGGGGATTTTAACAAGTCATTAAATGACTTGTAGCGTGGCGATTTCCTTTGTTGACCAGCCGGCCACGTTTCCTCAAGGACCCAAAAAGTGTTTGAGAAAGGACTAGCTCTCGTTCTTCCACAGTTCATCAGTCTTTCATTGAGTTGCCCTAAATCACAGGTTTGTCCCATTGACCAAGAAGGCATTCATATTCGTCTGAATCTCTTCCCCATGCATGCGTCACAATAGAGAATGTCGCCTAACTGCTCTGTAATCCTCTAGGCTCGCTTGAGTTTTTGTGACCTCAATAAAAGGAGATAAAGCAGTTAACGTCACGTGATGTCTGTACTATAGAATACGTGACAAAGGAGCAGGTGTAAGAATAATTATTACTGTGTGCAAGTGTAACTGTGCCATGAACATCTTTTGTGACAATCTCCTTCCTTCCCAAGTAGATAAGCGATTCTACTTAATTTATTATATTAGTGATTATCTACCTGCTATTTTCTTCAGAAGAAAGCGATAAAATATATCTTCGTAAAGAACTTATACTTATTTCATTTTAATAAATATAGAAAAGATGTATTGGGTTTCTTCAAGAGAACTAACAAGTTTTTATTTTCCTAACTGAAACACATGCATTGGTATTGGAGAGGGAGAAGTTGAAATTTCGTTTATTATGCTCTCTCTCTTATAAGGTCATTAAAATATATGGTAACCCCTTCAGCGGATTCCCTCCACCGCGCGAGAAAATCTACAGTCGCCGGCAAAACTGTGCTGCCAGAGGCGCAATAAAATAATCCTTACATTATAATAGACGCTGCATCTGTTAAACTCCTGCTATCAAAGTAAAACTGTACTCCTTCATTGCTTAAGCTTAGCATCCGGAATCCTTGTTCTAGCCCTTGTACACTACAGGAACTTAGTGACAATTTCATGCAAGAAATCAGCTGAATTTGAGGTGGCTGCTTGCGTCGAAAGAGTTATGTTTAAATGTTCCATGCACTAAATTGTAAGTAAATGTTAGAAACTAGAAGTAAGTAAAGATGGTAAGATTTAAATGTCAAAATTAAGTATCAATTGTGATTGTATTACACGAGAAATATACAAATATATAGTCAGAGGGTTAAGGGAATGAAGCACCGAAATTGGCTAAAATTATGGGGAAAAATAATTTTTGTTTTGTTTTTGAGCTAATAAGATACTTTGAACATTATAGTACCATAATCCAACTAAATTAATACGTTTCAGTCTTTTACATACCCTCACATGACAATTTAAATGCCCTTGCGCACCTGCATGCCGGCCCTTGGATTCACAGAATCCTGTCATTTGAGTTCGATTGAATGTACTAAATTAATACATTTGAAATTAGCGAGCAAAGCTTCTGGTGAAATTTTGTGTTGGTATGATGGTTATTTCTTACAATATGTGGTACCATGGAAACAAAACACTGGCTGCAAACATTGAAAGCGAATAATAATGTTTATATTTTAGCTTTTGTGTGAGTTTCTAACGGTCGGGATTTTCTTGTGTTTCTCGTTAAACTACATACTGTTTATATATACTTGATGAGTTTTAGTGTGCCATTTAACATTCATAAAGGTATTTTATACGTGCATATAATTGTTATATAGGTTATAGGTAAAACATTCTTTGAAACAACTGACATTCTGTTGACTGTGTACATCGTTATCATGAATAGGCTAAACGATACATTGGAAGAAACACTTAAACATAACACAACAATGGGAACATACTTGAGGCCTGATGTGGTAGGAAAACTAATGCCTGTGTACCAAATACTGGCTTCAGATGAAATACTAAGGAGTAGTACATTGGGTAAGACACAAAATGCAAATGAAAGTTTACATAACATTATATGGCATGATTGCCCAAAAGAAATATTTGTTTCAAAGAAGAGACTTCAGGTTGATGTGACATCAACCATCAGTGAATTCAATTTTGGTTGTTCTGCCTCACTCAAGCTGCAGTCAGACATAATGGACACAGATTTCACCAGCATCTCTAAAAATTAGCCAAGGGAAGGACCAATTACGCTTACTTCATTCAGCAATTTCTGCGAAGGTACCTTCTAAAACATCCAGAAGGAAACTAAAATTCTGCCGCAGAAGAGAGAAGGAAGAGGTAAGAGGGCCCAACTTATCTATCTGGAGGGTCTTAGTCTACTTCAAGGCATGTAGCTGAGAAGGAAAATGTTTTGGATTTTATTATTTGATTTACTCAGTTATAGTTTTTCAGCATTTTGTTTTTTTCCATTCAAAATGTTCCTCACGATGCAGTTTTGATTCAGTCCCTCTAAAATTTTCAACACAAGTTCTTAGAAAGCAAACAAAGGTTTCTCTCATATGAATTTTTAATATTCATTATATTTCTAAAGTTATTAATATAAAAAGTCAAAGGTTTAATCATTGTTTTGGCTTTTTTGTTTGCTATATATCTAATGTTTCTCCCTCTGAAACTAAAGGCAGTATAAGAAATTCCTATGATAGATATTTTCTTCATAGCTATCTGAATATTTTTAGAAATAGAAAAATTGAAATTTTGAAAATTTTCATCACGTGGAGCGGTTTGAATTTTTCCCAAATTTTGAAATTCACAAATTAATTACTCAAAAACTATTGACGTTATAAAAACCAAATTTTGAATTCTGTGTCCACTATGCATCAGAACTATGTGGTAAAAATTTCAGCAAGATTGGCTGAAAATTACTGGATTTGTGGTTTTCGGTGCTGCATCTCCTTAAGTTATTAACATCTGCAACAGGAATGTAGTAATCGTGGAGTGCACACAACTCAATTTCCTGTGCATAATAGAATGGACTGAAGTTAAAAAAAAAAAAGAAAAAAAAAAGAAATATGACGAGAAAAATATAAATTATATAGCGTGAGCAAAAATAAAAAAGAGCTTGCTTTTCAGCGAAGACAGTTTTATCTTCATAACTACACGAGAATTTCGACAATGTACATTTTTGTCGTATTTCCAATTCTTGGAACTAAATAACTCTCCTTGTTTCTTATGACTTTCTGCGGGCATCCCTGAGGCTTGGGTCCAGTAACTGTTATTTAGTTGAGTGATTAAGGGAAAACGTTTCGTAATTGATGACATAGTAGCTCTAATGATGTGAGTTTGCATGCTGTTGAAAATTTCAGGGAGCGTTTATCTCAGAAAATAAGCTGCGAGTAATAATATACAATTTGCTTCAGTTGGAACTCAAATTATCCAAAACTAGTTCTGTTTCCTTTGTGAAAGCAACACAGTTTTGTTTGTAGCTCCCAGTTACAACAATTATATTACAATGTAGACACCTTGCGATGTATCTATGCATGCAAGGAGAGGTGATCTCATCAGTTTATTGGTTCAAATACCTGACTTACTCAGGTGTATAAAATGTCGTCATTCAAGATTCTTCTTAAATGAAGCAGCAATGAAATAAGAATAATGTTACAATATGTTTTAAATTAATAGGCTGTAATTTTCGCTTTACACATTTTCTAATAATTCTGGAATGCTGTCTGCTTAGAAGAATGTACCTTATATATTTCTGTGTGAATGTTTCTTCTCTCAAGAATGTTTACGATGGTGGTTATTAGTAATTCTCCTATAACTACAAGCAGACTATGAAACGCGTAAATGCGAAGAATATAGATGAAAAATGAGGTTTTGTATTTGGCGAATACTTTGCAGATAAATTTAAATTGGTAGATCTAGATATTTTCCTTTTGTTTCTTCTTGATAGTTCTTTAATTAATACACTAGAGTATAGCTTCGAATGTAGGCCATCGTAAGGCCTCGGGATTCAACGCGACACTTGGGAAGAGGGAATATAAAGGATATATGAAGGGCGGCTAGATCTGGTCCTCGAATGTCGGGGTCCTTAACAGTCCCAGAATGTCACTAATCCTTTTTATAGTTAATTGATGGAAATTGATCATTTCTCCACACTAGCCGTATATAGGCTAAGGTTTTTAAGAGATAGAGTCAACATGAAGAATTCAGTGCCATGGCTGGGATTTGAACCATGGATCTCCTGGTTTCCGTCCATTCGCTCTTAATTTTTGAGCTACCATGGCCAACGTGCTGTCCTGACATTAAATTCTCCATTTGACTCATATATTTCCTCGTTATACCACTAGGGGCTCTCGCATCCGAGATACACCGTTTGTGGCGACTTACTGTCGTAAGTACTTGAGTACCAGGCTTCATCATTTAACTCTTATTATTTTAGTTGATTGATGGAAATTGATCTATCTGTCAAAAAACCTTAGCTTATATACGGCTAGTGTGGAGAAATGATCAATTTCCATCAATTAACTAAAATGATAAGAGTTAAATGATGAAGCCTGGGACTTAAGTACTTACGATAGTAAGTCACCACAAACGGTGTATCTCGAATGCGAGGGCCCCTAGTGGTCTACCGGGAAAATGTATGAGTCAAATGGAGAATTTAATGTCAGGACGGCACGTTAGCCATGGTAGCTCAAAGGTTAAGAGCGACTGGACGGAAACCAGGAGATCCGTGGTTCAAATCCCGGCCATGGCATTGAACTTTTCATGTTGACTCTTATCTATCAAAAACCTTAGCCTATATACGGCTAGTGTGGAGAAATGATCAATTTCCATCAATTAACTAAAATGATAAGAGTTAAATGATGAAGCCTGGGACTTAAGTACTTACGATAGTAAGTCACCACAAACGGTGTATCTCGAGAGCCCCTAGTGGTCTACCGGGAAAATGTATGAGTCAAATGGAGAATTTAATGTCAGGACGGCACGTTAGCCATGGTAGCTCAAAGGTTAAGAGCGACTGGACGGAAACCAGGAGATCCGTGGTTCAAGTCCCGGCCATGGCATTGAATTTTTCATGTTGACTCTATGTATCACTAATCCTATTACCCATTTTCAAATTGAAGAACCTTGAAGGTCAAACTGAAGAAGCAGATATTGCCTGGAAAGGTACAAGCCAAGCGCCAGCAAGGCAGCACAGACCCCAACCTTACCGCCCTAATATCCAGCAGCTGTTGTCTAGTCTTAGAAGACTGAAACATATCTAATGATACAAATGAAAAGAAATGGTGGACGGGAAATTTGTAGTAGAATGAGATGCACTCGTATTCGGCAACCGATCTGGGGAAATCACGAAGAGATCCATGATCAAAGTGGGCGGCTGAATAGAAATCGAACCCAGGACCATTGGAATGTGGGCAAACTCATATGTTCTAGAATTAGGATATCCGGAGACAGTCATTGCTATTCTGAAGGTTTATTTGGAAGGGAACAAACACTTCTGATATCATTCTCCCTCTCGTCATAGCACCTTAACAGCATTTAAAAAGGATATTAGAGCTGTGTGTAGACCGCGCCGTGGCTGAGTGGTTAGACCGCTCGGCTTTCACCAAGGTAGCCGGGTTCGATCCCCGACGACCGCAAAGTGAGATTTTTGGTGAACAACAAGGCGCTGGGGCGGGATTTTTCCGGGTCCTCCGATTTCACCCGCCATCTCATTCCACCGGTGCTCCATCTTCATCTCATCTATTATCAGTGTCGCCGCCTGCTGTGCCATACGTAGTAAAAGCGGCCGTTTAACACTACACACATACACACAGAGCTGTGTGTGGTTATTGCAGAGTTTATAATTTAACAACTTTGCTTTAACAGACGATCAAGATGCAATGAATGCATTAGAGAATTCGCTATAACACCTTTTTGTAAAAACTATACAAAATGACGTCTTAAAATTACCTCTCAACATTATCGAACAAATGCAAAATTGTAATTATTTAGACCGTGAAGTGGGCAATTTCAAACAAAATAACATTCGAAGGAATATTATCAATAGATAATTAATTGTGTGCGACAGTCAAACGAACACTAATGAAATGTTACAGTCTGATTTTTAAAGAAGGTACATGAAGGTCATCAGGCAAGGGATGCGAAGGGTAAGAAGGGAAGGTCGTTGCTATGGTAACGTAAACAAACGTTGCCAGATTGGATACACTGGTGAAGTGGGTGAATCACATACTCCTCAGCTCAGTTATCGTTGTATGTGGAAAACAGAGTTTGCCTGTTGCGCTGTGTATTGTTAGCCTACTTTGCTAAAACACAATTAAAATACGTTTTTATGGAACAAGACGTAGAGGCGGTAGGATTAGACGTGGACCGAGGAATCATGGCCCAAGGCAAAGATCAGCTTACGGTCGGGTTGTTACATTGCATAGCCAAGCTAGAGAATTTGTCTGTTCTCTTAGAGAATTCCCCCAACAGGAAGATGAGAGTTTGCTCCTTATCAATGAACAGCTTATTCCTTTTATCCAAAAGCGACAGTCCCATGTCGGTAGATATGCTTGCACGTAAAAGAATTCCTGTGGGTCAAAATTCTGGCACATCGGCGGCGTTGATATGAACATGTCAATTAACACAGTCGTTAATAATAGCATATTTCATATTAATGTATACGGAACGAGGAAAGTTTTGATAAACGAGCCGCTTACACTGAGTTTTTTTTTCAATTCTCGAGATTTCATTATGTGCTTACCTCATGTGTGCTGCACATTATTCTTTACACTATGTGTAGTTATATGAATCTGAATTTTAGTAGTTAAGATATTAGCTGAAATATTAATAAATATAATTGAAGATAGATCTTAGAGTTTAGAACGTGCATCGCGTATGTGTTTCTATGGAGAAATACTTACCGTACCAGTGCAGGAATGTCAACTTACAATGCATAGAAACAATAACGATAAGTATGGAATATTAGTTACTTAGTTCAAACAATTATTTAAAAGAACTAACACATGTGAAGGTCCTAAAATTCAGTGAATGTGAATTATTTCTGCTTTTAAAGTAGGCTAATACAGATTAACTGTGCATATTTTTGTTGAGGTGAGATAACTCGAACCCTTGTTTATGTTTCGAGTGTTGAGAGTATAAAGAAAGGGGATCTGGTGGGCAACATTATGACCTTCATATATCTTCTTTTAAAAATCAGACTGTAGGAAAGATACCACACTAAAATGTTATACATTTTTAGCAGTCTCTTCTATTTTATATGGATGTAAATGTTGGGTACCAATAAGAAAAGAAGTCAAACAGAAATTCGATCGTGGCAAGCTATGAATATAAAGATAAAAGATGACATCAGAAAAGAATAAAATATATACAATTTAAAAGAACGAATTAAAGAGCATCGAATAAACAACTTCAAGAATTTATAAATGACGAAAAACCACCGGAATCCAGAACAGCTACTTAAGTATGGACTAACCCGAAGAAAAAGAAATTACCAACGATGAGATGGAAAAGACAATGTTGACAACTGAGACTGAAGCAGGACAAGAGGTCTAATAATCATCATCATCATCATCATCATCATTATTTATTATAGCTTTTCTGCTGTTACGTCAACAAACATGGAAGGAATGTGAACAAAGTAGAGTCCAATCTCTCCATTTGACAGCTACATTCTACAGGTTGATGGAATTCCAGCAGCTCACCAAACCGTTTTAAGTGCTCCGAATATGCCTGTGTATTGTACCTATGAAAGCAATTGAGTGATATATTATTAGGGTGCAGAATGCCATTATCCACCGCGCTCCCCCTGTTTACACAAGGGCACAATAACGCTGCTCTACCGGTGCGTTTTCATGGAGTGAACCATTTATTATTGCTCCACCGATCACACAGGTTTCCATGTTTTCTTTTCACATTCCTCAAGCATAGTCCACCACAGGCATTCGCTTCTGAACCTCAATGTACTCGTAATGCAGTGAAGAACCAAAGGAAATCTACTAACAGATATAACTCTGTTAACCTAAATTGAAGAATGAGAAGAAAAAGGGTATAAAATAAAGAATGTACTCTACTTATATTACTCACTCTGCCACACTATTCGTACACAAAATCATATTTGTCTTTTAACCATTTCTTTCCCAGTTACTTATGTACATCCGTTAATATCCAGGTGATACCAATTGCTTTTGCCATTGGAATAAAGCAGCTGCGAAAGTGGTTACGTTGTCTTACAGTTATTATTACTTGTTACTTAATGTTACTTGTTAACATTACTCTTTATTCCCGTTTCTATCATTATTTTCCACGTATAAACTTCTTATTGTCTTGCGCCGTAGCGTAGCTGTTTAAGCCAGCATGCCTTGGTCGCTGACCACGGAATGCGGTCAGGGTTCGATCACACCCATGGGGTGCGGATTTTAAGTTACGGGTATAGGATCAGTGCCCACTCAACATCGTGACGAAAGTGAGGAGCTTGCGCTAAGTAAGCGGCCCTGGCGTTCTGGCTGGGGGATGCCGAGATGCTGACCACATCTGCTCCCCGTATCGGTTTGATAATCGTCTACCTCTACCACACGTAAGTGGGCATGAGGCCGGCAGTCGGGTTGATAGGCATTGGCCTACTAATAGGGCTGTCGCGACAGTTTTTTTTTTTAACTTCTTATTTTTCCAGTGAACACCAGTTTGACATAAGTAGTTCAGTGCTCTTTGCCCTTCCTGCTACTTATAAAGTTTGTGTTATCTAATCTTGCTCCCTCATCCCAAACTTGCAGCCTGGAGAACCAAGTTCGGGTCCTGTTTGGAGAAACTTACCTGGATAATTATGCTTCGGTTGTTTCCCTATAACTCCATAAGGTAAATGTCAGTAAATGTCACCATTTATAAATACCTTTGTTAAGCGTCTTACAACATTAGAAAAAGTTATTTAATCTTATAGTATTCTTAGTCGTATATTGATCGTGATTATAGCAGATTGGTTCCAAGAATAAGACTTAAATCCGGGATTATGAATAACTTAACATAACATGATTTCACTTAATGAAGGTAACATAAAAGTTCAAAATATTGTATTAAACTTATTTATTTTGGATTGCCTAAACGTGACAAATTAACACAACGTAACCTATAGTTTATCCCTGTCAATTGTTTCCAGTCATTATTATGTTAAGCTGGATATGGCAAGTTTGAACCAATTACAGCGTGAAGCAGAGAGTGGTATGGAGGAAACTACTACTAACAGAATGATTCTTGTTATGTTAAGTTATATGCATTTTAACTAGAACCTTAGTTTAGCGTTATTTCTTAACCCCATATTTCATCCCGTCAGGTTATCATATAGTGTTATGGTCAGCTAACAATAATCATAGCATTATACAAATAGTGTATATGGAATATCAAGTGTATAACAAGCAGAGAAAGTCGTGTGGCTGTTACGTAATGTGACATTGCTCTATCTTACTAAGGGTCAGCTAATAAATGTATTATTAATGATTATTATTATTGTTATTTGTCATCTTGAATGTAAAATTTCATAAGTAATTATGAATGAAAATAGGGTCTTTAAAACAATATGGTGCGCCGGTTCGCGGATCTATAAATTTTGCCGGTGACCCGCGGGAAAACTGTACCATCAGAAAAGCACTAAAATTCCTGTATTATATTAGATGCTGAAAATATTAACTTTTTGCTCTCAAATAGGTAGCATATCTCGTAAAACTATACCCACTCAATCACCCAAGTTCAGCAACAGCAGGAATCAGCGTGAGCTAATTTCTGGTAAGGTATTTGATATTGATTTATTTTTACAGTTTCCAATACAATTTCAGTACAATAAAATTTAACATAGAACATGCTGTATTATCCCTACTGTACAAATACATAAAACTGCTGACCTAAGATTTATTAGCTGACTCAGGTCCCCTGGCTATAATCCTTTGGTTTTCCTGAGCAACTTGATGCCAATTCTTCTTGACCTTTGCTTATTTTATCCTAATCCAATTTTTTCTTATCCTATATAAGAAATCTCCTATACATCTATTTGTCTTTTCTCCCATCCCAGCATATGTACAGCCAATATCTCTTTACTTACACTGTCCCATTTCTTATCCCATATTTTCTCCTGTAATTTGTTAGCTCTTTACATTCTATCAACTAATGAACAGTGCTTTCTTCATCTCCACAAAATTCACATATTCCTACCTCATTACTTCTCAACCCTTTTAAGTATAATATTCTTACTCTCATTCATGCTATGTCTTCTCTTCCAGTTTTGTCACATTGATCAATATATTTCTCCCTACCCAATTCTGTCTTTAATTGCTTATAAAATTTCAAAGATTTCTTTTCTTCTATACTTTCCCATATCTGTTGCCTATATATGTCCTGTATTCTAGTTCTCACTTCCTTCCAAACACCGCTATAATTTGTCTCCTCTGCTCTCCATAGATCTCCCATGTCTATCTTTAATATCATTCTTTCCAATTCCGACACCAACTACGATATTTGTATTTTTATGCTTTTCTGTTGCTTCATGCACAGATTCAATAATTCCCCTTTCTGCCCTTTAATACACTTACAGCAGAATTTCAATATTTTCTCTATTATTTTTCCCTTCGTTTTTGCCTTACCTAGTTCTAGTAATGCCACCTCTCTTGGTGCCGATTTTGGCAGCCCTAGTAGTTCTTTGCAAAACAATCCGTACATCTGGTCTAATTTTGTAATTTCTTGTAGGTAGGAATTGGTCGTTCAGTAGGTTATTAACCTGAGGGTGAAGTTAAGTTTTGGAAGAGGTTTCCAACATCGATTCGGTGCTTCATTCGGCTAAAGTTTCATTGTTTTTTCTTTTGCTTAAATGTAACTTTGGCATACATAATTTGGCTTCTGATCATTTTAATCTCTATGTCTCGTTTATGTATGGCTTTTTGTAGTTGATGTACATTACAACTTGTCCTGCTGTCTTGAATCAAACCGACGATGAACTAAAACTGATCGTTACTAACTGGTTCAGGTCCCAGGCGACAGACTGGTCAGACAGACAGAGGGGTTAAAGTACAGCATAACAGAAAGTGTACAGATGTGAACGGCGATTATGTGGAAACGTAAATTAGATATGTAGTCACACATTACTGTGAATAAAAACCTCGACTCATGTGCGACGTTTTATTATGACCATACGGACCTTAGCTTTGGAATACGCCTCGTATTTCAGAATTGAAGTTTCAGACGAGTCGGAGGAGGCGGATAGTGCGCTTTAGAAATTACTTCACCCAATATTTCATTTCATGCGTTTGGTTGGGCCGCCGAGGACCTCTTTTCAGGGGAGGTATGTGGGCTACAGCGTCAGTATGTGCATCTAGACTTACTAACGTCATCTCAGGCGCACATCGTTCCTCTCCCTTTCAAGGGTCATGTTAAGGCCTTTATGACATACATAAGTGCTCTGCTCCAGATTCTGAAAAGTCCTTCTTCTACGTACTGTACTTCCATTATACTTCATGCAGTAAACAGCATATTCTGTGTTCTTTACAAATGTAAAGAAGACTTGTAAGACTTGTGTAAATATATGTACATTTGATTTTCAGTAATTTATCAAACAGCAATGAAGTCTAGCTATAAACATTTCGAAGAAATTCTCGGTGCCCCAAATAGGTGTGTGTCGTAGTACAGTGGCAAGATAAATTGTACGCAGCATTGCTGATGTGCTTTCATTACAATTCATTAGGCAATATGTTTACCAACGAAAGAGATGTATCATTGTTATGTTCTACGAGGTGCATTCAAGTATAACACCTCCTATTTTTTCAGTACTGGGACCAATTAGGAACTTTTGTTGAAAAAAATAAATACACGTGGAATTTTTGTGAATGAGTGGCAGAGGTTTAGGACTGTTTTTGATACTTAAAATTGCGACGTTTTCATTCCAAGAACAGCATTTAATCATTCGTTTTCTCCATTTTCATGGTGTGACACCTATTGAAACTCATCGCCAGTTGAGTGAGGCATGTGGTGATAGTACCATGGATGTGATCATCCGTTAGGATTCGTGGCACCCACCTGGAAGACACTTTTTGCATTTTCAGATCTTCATGCAGGATTGTGTGCACAGATCCCACGGAAATGCCAATTTTGGAGGCGATGTCTGCAACGCTCAATCGGCGATCCTCCAAAACAACATTCTCACTCACTGGATCATGTCATCAGAACGGCTGGCGCGAGGAGCGAGACTGTCTTTGTTTAATGTCACAGGATGTTCTGCCTTCATTGAACTGTTGCACCCAGGAACGCACATTAGACACTTCCATGGTACCATTACCACATGCCCGCCTCGGTAGCGTGGATGGTAGCGTGTCTGCCTCACGTTCAAGAGGACCCGAGTTCGAATTGCGGTCATGGTGAGTTCGCTGGATCAGGATTTTCCGGGGTTTCCCTAATGCTGAAAGACGAATGTCGGGCAACTCTAAGATCAGTGGACCGTGAGTTCATTTGAGCATCACTTCATCCATTCCACTCATCTTCCGATGTGACTTAACATTGGAGGACGTAAATTAAAAAAAAAAAAAAATCACAATATGTCTCACTCAACTGGCGATGAATTTAGTTCTATGTACTATACAGTGCTGCCATCTCTGGTACGCATTCATAAAGAGTGCACGTGTAGTTTAAAAACAACAGAAGTTACTATTTGGTCCCAGTCCCGAACAAAATAGGTATTATAACTTGAACGCACTTCGTAATGATAAAATGAACCAGTTAAGTAGGGTGAATATCAATAAATATTTACGTTATGGGTCAGGCATTCAATATTCACCAATCCAATTCACGGCCCTAATCAGTTTATACTAATCAAAGACACACCATCCCATAAATCTTATGAAACGAGATAGTCGCATTTGATTTGCAATTGTTTCTGAAGCTTACAGAAACGGAGAAAGTTTTGCAAGCAACATAGAAGACCATACTACTAATTCTGATAATAATTCGAAGAAATAATATTGCATTAAATACATACTTGTTTTCGTTTTACTAATATTATTTATTAAATGGTTTATTTTTAAAATATTCCTGGTAAATACCACTCATGCATTCGATAATCCTATAATTGCCTTGTTCTAAGAGCTGTTATCCAAATCACTAGTGATTATTATGTGAGAGTAAGATGCGAACGCTTTTCAGGCAATTTATGGTATCACTGATGTCTTATTTATCACTGAACTTAATCGTTAGCATTAAAGCATTCAACTCAAAATTAATAAATGATAATGTTGTCACCTATTTTCAGTTTTTATTGATGTAACCTTTATAAAATAAGTTGGCTATGTTGTCCATTTTCAGGATAATATCGGTGGTATACCGTAATTTCGCTCGACCAGTTTCTGTGACTTAGGCATCTCGATTAAACGCAACAAGCACAAGATGTTGAAAATGCTCCAGTTATCGAACTCACACCATTTTACTGACCCGAAAATCACAAACATATATAAGCATATAAAAACTAAACAAAATATTTTAGTGAGAACGTAATCCTTTATGGAATGACACAAAACGAATTGACGAAATACTTTACAGACGTGAGCAAATTATTGGACTCATTCATGCTTTTTTACTTTGCTTCAGTTTAACATTCAAAATAATAGTTATTTACCGCCGTAACCTAATCCGATCTGTCGTAATTCTTTTCCTTGTTATAATATGAATCACATTCGATGAAATGTCTCTCTTAATAATAGCTGGGGGAGTTTTCTTTTACTTATAGTAATATAGTGGTAGCTCTGAATTAAGAGCAGCCATTTTCTTCAATTCTGTTTATCCAACTGTTTGGTGATATTGCTTTCATTTGGTGAATGTAGTAACCGAAGATTGTTAATATTTGCCTTTATTGTGTTTTATGGCTAATATATCCTCAGTAGTTATTATTAATTGATATCCAGCCAAGTAACATCGTGTATCTTATCCTTAGCATTCACATTGATTCAAAAGTGTGGTTATTGGTCAGACTGCTGACTTATCCCCAAGGAAAGTAGCTGTAACTGAGAGTCTTTTGAAGGAAACTCTTTATTCACAACGTGAAATAGCTAAGAAATTGTGTATTTCACAAAAATCTGTTAGTCGCATTAATCAAGCTTTAACATTCGGTGAGAAGTTGACCTCACAAACGGATGGAAAATGCGGGAGGAAAAGAAAGCTATCACCAAGGATGCAAAGAAAACTTTTGCAGGTGGCAAAACAAAATAGAAGAACAAACAGCATTGACCTCAGTAATCAACTAAAGCAGTACGGTACAGAAATATCAGCCTCAGTAGTTCGCAGAAGATTATGTCAAGCAGGTTTACCAGCATGCAGGCCTCGTAAAAAGGCTGCAATGGGAAAAAAACGTTTAGAATGAGCCAAAGAGATGCAGAAACATCCAGTGAAATTTTGGAGAACGGTAAATAGTATAAAAATTATATATAGCATAAAATTAAAATATGTACATGTTAATTTTATGGAAATGAAATAAACAACCTAAACTTTGTTTCTCTCATTGCTGGTTTTGTTATACTATTTCTGAGCAATTTTAAAACTGTTTAATATTAATAGAGGTTTTTACTGTTTCAGGTAATTTGTTGAGATGAATCCATGTTTGAAGTATGTGAAGAGAGCAGCCAATATGTGAGAAGGACAGATAAAGGAGCATTTTCCCCTAGAGTGTCGATCAAAGAGTAAAGCACCCAACATCAAAAATGGTCTGGAGCTGTATGTCTGTCCATGGACCTGGAAGATTATACATAGTTGTGGGATCTATGGAGCAGAAACAGTATAAAAGTGTATTAGAAACAAGACTATTTCCACAAAGTAAAGAATGCTTTCCAAATGGTGATTTTGTGTTCATGCATGACAGTGCTCCCTGCCATAGAGCAAAATGTGTAACCCAGTTCCTCAAAGAAAACAATGTAAAAGTACTACCATGGCTGGGGAATAGCCATGATTTAAATCCATTAGAGAATCTATGGGGTACTGTTAAACAGAGACTGAAAAAAAATTCAAAACAACAACAAAAGTTCAGCTTATTGAGGGCCTGATAAGCATTTGGCACAGAGATGAAGAAATAAAGGAAAAGTGCTCCACCCTTGTAGAGAGCATGCCTAAACGCATCAAAATGGTAATAAAGGCTAAAGGAATGCATACAAAATACTAAGAGTTGAAAAAGATATTTTGTAATACTATTTCTGTAAAATAAATAGAAAATAAACGGTATATGTTAAAAATTTCACCATTGAGTCTAATAATTTGCACACGTCTGTATTTTATATGCAAAACATTCATTTGAAAAAAAAAAAGGGAATTGTGGGCTAGCCCAATAATTAAACAAAATACTTCAAGTACGGCACTCTACAGGACTTTTCTTAGATCTCCAAGAAAAATGCGGCGAAGGACTAAAATAGGGACGATGTTCACTTTTCTGTGGTTTCCAAACGCTCAGAACTTCCCGTGAAATAAAGCACTGACCAGTTTCGGTCCACCCTATAGCTGCTGGCATTGTCGCGGCTCTTTTCTCAAGGAACACTACTATTCTGTCAAGCTCCTTGGTGCACCCTTTGTTGCGCAAGCTCTATTGAAAAGAAGTTCATATTATGTTGGAGAGGATATTCAAGACACCTATTCAATGGCCCTTGTGGATTCGACACAAGAACACATACCTACCATACCTGTCTCTTATTCACAGACCAGGAGATTTCTACGTTACAGGTTTTCAAACAGATTCTATCTCCGTTATCGGAGTATTTTCTGACATTTCCAGCTGGGATGATGTAGGTTTCCATTTGCATCCTTGATGACAATGATAACACGTGACATTTACAATACCTTTGGGAAGAATTCAGTTAGTGATTGATTTTAGTTCGCTCTTAAACTTCAGGGTTCATAGAACAGAAAAGAATAGAAAATTGTAGCATTCGTTTCTCCCCAACGGTGCTTTCCATTAAATTTTAAATGTGTGAATTTATGAATGGATTAACTTAAAATTTGTTTTATATTTGTGGAAATAAGCGACTTTATAATAGAAAACATAGTGCAATAGAGCTAAATAGTATTTTCCCCCTATTTTAAAAAATTTTTATAGTAAAATGTTAACATTATACGCGCATTTTGAAAAGCGCATATACAAGGATTGTTCAATAAAGCATAATCACAATTTTTTTGACAAAATACCTTTATTCATCCTCATAATTTTGATGGTCCTTCTCAAAATAGTCTCCTCTGAACGCGATGTATTTGTCCCAGAGTTTCTGCCAGTCTTCAAAGACATGCTGGAAACCATTTTTGAGAGATCCTTCAAAATCTCCTCCGCAGCCTTCACCACTGCTGATGATGGATAATGCCTCCCACGAAGGCTTTCCTTCAAGTTAAGGAATAGAAAAAGGTCACATGGGGCTAAATCCAGACTATAGGGACGGTGAGGAATGCACCTCACGTTGATTTTTGTAAGATATTCAGCAACAGCATTGGCAATATGCGGCCGCGCATTATCCTGGTGCAGCGTCCAGCCTGCTTCACGGAAACGTGGTCTTTTGCGCCTGATATGGACTTGCAATGTTTTCAAGACATGCCTGTAGTATTTTCCAATTACGGATGTGTTTGCAAATACAACATGCTGATAAACCATTCCGTGAATATCAAAGAATGAGATGACCAAAACTTTCTCAGCAGAAGCAACCACTTTTGCTGTTTTGGCGGTTGGTGATGAAGGAGATTTCCACACTGAGCTTTGCTATTTGCTCTCAGGATCAAAACAAGTTTTATCAGCAGTGATTACGTTTGAAAGAAACACCGGATCTTCCTCTAACATCAACTTTAACTGCATTCAGACCTGCATGCGAATGTCCTTTTTTTCGGGAACCAACAGTATTGGAACCCAATGCGCACAAACACGTCTCATATGTAATGTTTCTGTCACCCGGGTGTGGGTGGCACCCAATGAAATGTTGAATATTTCAGAAAGTGATCGTAAGGTAATTCGTCGATCCTCTCTCACAATGGCAGCAGCAGTGTTGATGTTTTCTTCCGTAAGAGCAGTAACTGGAGCACCGGGTCCACCTTCCTTTGAAATTGATTGTCTCCCCTGTTTAAACATTTTAAATTGAGCTCTGCTGTAGGTAAGAACAGACTCTCCATAGGCCTCCTGTAACATTGTATAGGCCTCAACCGAAGATTTGTTGAGATGAAAGCAGAATTTCAAAGCCGCATATTTTTCCTCGCGTGTTACCTCCATTGCAGCGGTAGGCTATACTGAACATGTCTGAACTTGCCTGGTTCTCACAGGCGGGAACCAGGAGTACCAACAATGAAACTTCTACGGCGTGTTTGTTTCACATTAAGCTAACAGAATATAATAAGATTGAATTTTAGTGCGAAAAATTATGACCGTAAAAAATTTATGATCATTCTTTATTGAACAGGCCTCGTAGATTCGATTCACATTCAGTACCATTCTGAAGTACCATTGTGTTTAATTTTCATAAAGATGGATCTTAATTCTCTGTCTTGGGCGTATGAAATATTAAATTTTAAATTGATATGTATATTGGATCATAATTTCGATGTCATCTTTATAAAATAACATATAGATTTAGGAAACTGGCACAATATGTCTGTTCTCTCCCTGAGCATTTATATCTAAAAATGAACTAAAACTGGGCTTTGCCAAACATGTTTTCAACATCTTTTTTAAGCGTATCTTCTCTTGGTAAATAGTTTTTACTGGAAGACCTTTCCCCCTTTTTCATTTTGTAACAGCAGGCGCTTACAATTAGAGCTTTTTTTACCCCCATATGTACTCAGGTCACCAAATGTATGTACAAGTAATATCTTTTACCTATGTTGCGTAAGATATTAGTACCATAAAATGCTTTGTCCTTTATTGCGTAATACATCAGACAAATATTCGCCGAAATTTATTTAATGTTTAATAACTGAAAGCTATAAATAAAATTACATGTAATTTCGAAAATTTCTGTAAATTGATATGGCAGAGCATGAAACAGTTCTTACCGTCATTAAACATACCTGGAAAATGGTTACAAGAAATTATTTGAAATAAATTGCTTTATTGCAAAAAATGTATGTTGTTTGTGTAGGACCTTTTAATATTTCCCTTAACGTATATCAATTATATACGATAGTAGTATACAATTGAGAGAATCAGCACAGTGTAGATAAGATGCTGAACTCTCCTCTGTGTTAATATATGGGTGATGTAGAATGCTCATTGATTTAGAACTCTCCTATATGAAAATCGAGTTGTAAAAGAAGGGGAGTGTTGGCGTAGTGCCGTTCTCCCCTGTGCAGTGAGATGTGTTTGAGGGTGGGGTGATGATGATGATGATTGTGTGTGTGTGTGTGTGTGTGTGATGTGTGATGGGTGGGTGGGTAACGGGGTTCCGGGGGTGTTTGAATTAAATGTGAATTCTTTTCGATGTGTGTGCTTAAACTCTCATGTATGAATATCGAGTCTAGGGTTCGATATGGGGTTCGGGGAGGGGCGATGTTTGAATTAAATGTGTTGATAGTAATTCTTCGATGTCTGTGCTTAAACTCTCATGTATGAATATCGAGTGAAGGGTTTGATATCTATTACGTTTAGTGTATGATATATGATGCAGTATCGTTAATCTTTAGATAAAAGAATATCGAGAGAATGATTAGGTATGTGTACTGGGAGAGATTTATGAAAATAAATGTAATAAGACATTCTGGTAAGGGGTATTCCCTATCCAGAATCTAACCTTGAGCTACGTATCCAAGAGCGATGTAAAGGTTAAGAAAAGGTTAAATTCCATTCCCACATCGAGGTACGAGAAAATATAAATCTGTTCCACATTGAAGTATAAGAATGGAAATGTAAATCTATGTGAGAGGGTCTCATGACAAAGAAATGTTCCCTCTGAGCATGATAAAAGTGGTACATAGCAAATGCAAATAAAAATAAAAGCACTACCCATCTCTTTAAGAATGATAAAAAATATTGAGAGAAAAGTATAAGAATGCAAATGTAAATCTGTTTGAAAGGGTTTTCATGATAAAGGAACGCACCCTCTAAGCACGATAACCTAAAAAGAATATTCCCTCTAAGCATGATAAAAGTGGAACATAACATCGAAAATAAAATAAAAGCACTAACCATCTATTTAAAAATGATTAAGATAACGAGAGAAAAGTATCTCATCTTTAAGTATATATGTGTAATACAAACTGATCAATCAATATGATAATATATATACGCAAGTAGGGATCTATAGTGTAGATATCCTAACTATCCATGGTAAGATATCACCCTCCATATAAAAAATTGTCTAGAAAATCTCCCCTCAGTATTACGAATACTCCACTGAACTACATCCCTCTTGGTATGTGGGTCAGAGAAAAAAAAAGAGTTAATCTCTCCAGACTGGTGACAGGGATGGTCAAAACATTCCTATTGCTGTAGCAAAGTCTAATTTTGTCAAATAACGTTAGGGAAAAAAAGAATATATTGTAAATTTAAACAAATGAATCTATATATTTGTATGAATGATGAAACAATACTATAAATGTGTTAGTATACCAAATGTAAAAAAATCAAATGTTCAGAAAAAAATATATTTTGTACAAGTATGTGTGTAAAGAAATATGTAACTATATCCCCCCCTCCAAGATGTAGGGAACGAATCACAGTTAGTGTGCGCACGCAACATGGTGTTTGGGAAGGAGAGATACGGTGGAGGGGGTGTAAAAAATGCTGGATCTATATAAAGTTTAAACTATGATAATAAAGTTACTAGTAATATGTTTTAACTCATAACGTAGTCACAACAACTTTAAAGTCATAGTGTAATATGTAGACAGTAACACCTCTCCCGGAAGGAGGGGGGGCGGAGCATCTGTTAATAAATACCGCGGTACGGATGAGTGAGGAGGCAGTCGATTCTCTGGAAATATGGATCCTACAGGTAAGATAGAAAAGTTGTATACTGTAATTCATTTTTTATCTCTGTTTACGAAGAATGTTGAAGTAATACTGATTCGTGTGTGCTTATATGTTTGTTTCAGATCATGAGATGCTCCAGCTAAATCAACTAGCTGAAGGTGGAACACATCTTCCCACAAAGAAACTACGTGAATTAGATCAGTCCGTTCAACACATCATTCGATCCGTCAAAACCGTGAAGACCAGATATGGTGAACGGGTTGTCGTCGAAACATCAGAATTCCAAGTCTTCCTCCCGGAGAGATTCAAACACATGACCGCTGCGCAGAAAGATCTACTAAACCGTGGTGACTGCATACTCCAATACCATGACGAGGAAACTCTAGAAAGTGGTTTCAAACGACATAAATTGTCTTTTTTAAGCAGCCCGTAATGTCGTCAAAAGGTGAGCATAATTATTGAATAAAATTTCATAAAAAAGTGATAATGTAGTTACTTGCATGTAAATGTGAAATCGTACATGTTGTACTAAAACTTAAAGTGTTAATTATCGCACGTCATGTAGTATTAGTAATTGAGAGTGAGTGAACGTTGTAGGGTTAATTTTCATATGTAATAATTACGTACATGTGAATATCGTAGTTCAGTTACGTTATTTCACATGCATGTTAGTTATGTTTTGTTTGTTACACGTAAAAGTAACGTTGTAGGTGAAAAAAGAATGTTAATTTATATGTGTAAAAACGTACATGTGAATATCGTAGTTCAGTTACGGTATTTTGCATGTATATGGTTTACATTGTGTGTTTTATCATTTATGTAAGGGAAAGAGCATTACGTAAAACAGTTACATACTATTTGAATATTGTAGTTACGTGATGATAGCAATAATTGAAATCTCTGTGTAAAATACATAATCATTATGTAAATATTTTCATATGTAAAAGTTACATGCATGTTACGTTCTATGTAAAGTATAGAGTTTACGTAAAATTGAGATTCATACATGTAAAAGTTATTAACATGTATGTTATTTCTGTCACCACCTTACATACATGTAAATCAATGTTCCCGTATGTAAAGTTAATCGAATGTTGTAATTACTTTTTCAGAAACGGCGACAAGATGCTCCGATAGTGCCACTGGACAACCCTCGATTCAGCAAGATGAAACCCGTCTGAACGTGACACAGGCTGAACGCTTATGGTGTATTCACAGTAAGTCAGCATTCAAAAATAGATTAGTTACCTATGAAATTCACAACTGTGTTAATATACTTGACCCCGTCATATTCTTAGCAGAATGCAAACCTTTAATTTTGAATGAAATTGATAAGGGCTTAAACATGTATAAATCAGGTCTTAAGATAGGATCCTGTTTATCCTGTCAATATGTCATATCACAAGAGAGCGATAATATTCATACATTTAACTTTAACAGTAAACTTGAGGTGATATTGCAATCTACAGATAAATCTATATGGTATGAAGAGAAGATTGTACAACCTATACTAGATCATATGGATAATTTTGAATCGCGTACCAGTTCAAAAGCTTTATACAGTATTGAGAAATTAACAATATATGTGACACAATACGATTCATTGAATGCAGGGATGTATACTGAATTACCCGACTTTATAAAATCGAAGAGAGCTGTTATTAACATTCGTAATACTGATAAATATTGCTTTGCATACTGTCTGTTAGCATCCAAATACCCAGTAGAACGTAACAAGAATCGACCCACGTCCTATAAAAGATATGATTTTCGTAACGAATTTAACTTTGAGAATATAACATTCCCCGTGTCATTGAAAGATGTAGAAAAATTCGAGAATCAAAATTCAAATATTTCATTAACGATATACGGTGTTGAAAATAAATCGATTATTCTCTTATATCAACCAAGAGAGATAAAATCACATCATGTTAATCTTTTAATGTATAAAAGACATTATTGTCTGATAACAGATTTATCACGTTTGCTAGGAAAGCAGCTAACTAAACATAATGGACGAAAATGGTTATGTAACAATTGTAACTTGTATTTCACATCAGAATCACGTTTAAATAGTCATAAAAAGCGGTGTATGATGAATCAAATTATCAGAATGCCCGAGGCTGGTAAAACTGATCTCGTTGAATTTAACGCATATTCGAAATGTCTAAAAGTTCCATTCGTGGTTTATGCAGACATAGAATGTATCTTACGTAAGGTAGATTCATGTCAAAATGTATCGAGTAAAAGTTGGACACGTACCACTCATAAACATGAAGCGTATGCAATTGCATTACATTTGGTCTGTAGTTATGATAAAAATTTAACACGTTTCAAATCATTTGAAGGTCCATATGCAATTGAAAATTTTCTTAAAGAATTAACGTTAATTGCAAATCAGGTCATTAATATATATGCTAATAAAATTGAAATAAGTATGAGAGATGTGGATGAGCTAGAATATCAAAATGCAACACGATGTCACATATGCAAACGTGAATTTCTTAACTCGTGTATAAAGGTTCGTGATCATTGTCATTTGACTGGAAGTTACGTTGGCCCAGCCCATAAGCACTGCAATTTAAATAGGAAAATGCCAGGATTCATACCAATATTCTTTCATTGCTTGTCAAAATACGATGCTCATTTCATAGTAAAGAAACTAGGTTACGATACGGAACCTATCAACTGTATTGCACAAACTTCTGAAAATTACTTATCCTTTAGCAAAAGATATACAAATTCGAATGGAATGAGTATATATCTAAGATTTCTGGATAGCTATCGTTTTTTGGATTCAAAACTTAGTAACCTTTCGGATATGTTAGAATCAGATGATTTTCATTATACCAATAATACGTATACGAATCCTTTGCATAGACAACTGATGAAACGCAAAGGTGTCTTCCCGTACACGTATGTGGATTCTATAGAAAAATTATACGAGAATAGTCTACCATCTAAACATCAGTTTGATCATGTAAGCGATGAGGATTATAGTCTTGCTAGAACGGTATGGAATGAATTCAATGTTAAAAATCTGGGTGAATATTTAAATATATATCTTAAGTGTGATACGTTAATACTAACGGATGTGTTTGAACGCTTCCGTGAATTAAGTATCGGTTTGTACGGACTCGACCCGTGTCAGTATTACACACTTCCCGGATTAGCCTATGATGCAATGTTAAGAACGACTGGTGTACAGATTTCATTATTAACAGATAAGACTATGTTAGATTTCTTCGAAAAAGGAATACGAGGTGGAATTTGCACTGTGTCCAAACGGTATGAAGGCGAATAACAGATACATGACTAGCTATGATAACACTCAACCAACTAATTATTTAATGTACGTCGACTGCAATTCTTTATATGGATATACAATGGAAAATAATAGCTTACCATACACTGATATAAGGTGGCTAACTGATGCTGAAATTAAATCAATAGATTTTATGTCTATTACAAGTGATTCTGACGTGGGATATGTGTTGGAAGTAGACTTTAAATATCCACAGGAACTTCATGATAAACAAAATGATTTGCCATTATGCCCTTTGAATGAAACCGCGCCAGGTGATAAGTATACAAAATTGCTAACAACATTGAATGATAAAAATAAATACGTATTACATTATCTCAATTTTCAACAATGTGTTAAACTTGGTTTGATTCCATTGCGTATACATAGAGTAATAGGTTATAAACAATCTAACTGGATAAATCCTTACATTGAACTCAACGCTCGTAAACGTATTGAAGATAAGACGAAATTTGGCCAAAATCTATGGAAGTTAATGAATAATTGTGTTTATGGAAAATTTATAGAGAATGTAAAACGTTATAATTCATTTCATTTAGCTACCAGCTGGAAACGAGCGCGTAAATTGTTAGCTCGACAGACGTGTATAAGGTACGTGATTTTTGATGAAAATTTAATAGGTATAGAATTGGTCAGAGATGAAATATTGATGAATAAGCCAATATACATAGGACAAGCAATCCTGGATCTATCCAAACATAAAATGTATGATTTTTATTATGAAATTCTGAAGAAAAAATTGAAAGATGTAACTTTAATCTATACGGACACGGATGCTTTTCTCTTTGAATCTAGCTGCGATATATATGAATTTATTAAAACCAATATACATTTATTCGATACATCGAATTATCCAATGGATAATGTGTATGGTATTCCGTTAGCAAATAAGAAAATTTCAGGATTATTCAAGGATGAGCTAGCCGGTAGAGTGATGACTGAATATGTGGGGTTGAAATCAAAATGATATTGTTATCGATATGATACTGAAGTGATTAAAAAATCAAAAGGTGTAACAAAAGATTCGATGAGATTCATAACCTTTGAACAATATCTCTCATGTATTACACATCCTGACACGATACATCGAAGCATGCAGACATGTTTCAGAAGTTATAAACATGATGTTCATACCATCGAATCTAATAAGGTTGCTTTAAGTGGTATCGATACAAAACGATACATTCCCGATAATTCATTTTCAACATTAGCATGGGGACATTATGCTATAGAAAATTGTCAAGTGTAATTTTTTTTTCTTTTCTCAATAAAGCATAGATTCAACTGAGTTAAAAGGTATTACTACGTCACGATAATAACATATTACTGTATTTCAAAAAACAAAATAATTGAGTTTCAAGTATATTTGTAAAGTGTGTTACAACTGAGTTAAAAGGTATTACTAGGCACATGATAATAACATATTACTGTATTTCAAAAAAATAATAATTGAGTTTCAAGTATAATTGTAAAGTGTGTTACAACTGAGTTAAAAGGTATTACTAGGCACATGATAATAACATATTACTGTATTTAAAAAAAACACGAAATAATTGAGTTTCAAGTATAATTGTAAAGTGTGTTACTAATTACATGATAATAACATATTTACTTCATTTGAAAGATAACGTGTTGCTTTTTTTATGTTTACGTTTGGGGGGGAAGGAATATTTTTTCCTATTCATGTCGTTTTGAAATGTTAGATAGCAGAAATCAATGTAACCTTATTGATCTCTACAATGAAATGTTAATTCAACTATAATCATGTATGATTTTTTATTAAAATATATTTACTAATTATATCAAAATGTTATTATCATGTCTCCGTTAAGGGGTGAGGGGGGGATTTATATATAATCAATGTGAACTAGCATGTACAAAGGCTCTTATTTCAGCTATAATCATGTATGATGTTTGTTTAACGTATATTACTAATTACTTCAAATTGTAATTATCATGTTTACGTTAAGGGTAGGTGAATTTATATATACTCAATGTGAACTAGCATGTACGTTATGTTAAAATCTCTACAATTAAATGTTAATTCAACTATAATCATGTATGATTTTTTAAAAAAGTATAAAAATGTTATTATCATGTTTAAGTTAAGGAGATGTGAATTTATATATAATCAATGTGAACTAGCACGAACGTTATGTTACAGAAGATATCAGGAATCAATGTGAACAAAAAATAAAACACAATATATCATTAAAATTGTATTTCTTTATTGAGTTGTGTGTTTTTTATTTATACAATGTCCACTTGTATTTCTTTATTGAGTTGTGTGTTTTTTATTTATACAATGTCCACCTCATTAATCCATTCACGGGTAGGAAATCCTAACCATTTCACCAGAATCCTATCACCACGTCGTCTGATAACCCTTTCAACTAAATACGTGTCTGGATATTGAGTTTTCTGTAATTCATAACCGTAGAATGCTTCTTCAATCAGTTTACCCTCCAGATCCTCGATGAGATAAGTCAATGGATGTGTCCTTTGCACTGTACGTATCCTAAAGACTTCAACACTCCAATTTGGTAGATAACCTTTCTCCATAACACCTTTATGCTTAGAAATCCTCACGTAGTCACCAACACGATGAAGTCTAGATCTTCGCTTCTCACGCAGACTTCTATCATATTTGAATACACTGAGAAGGAGAGAATTATCACGAACTTCTACAGGCTTCATACGAATCGTTCGATGGTAAGTATTATTGTATGTATGAATAATTCTAGGTAGTATGTTTATCCATTGATATGAGCCTTGAACAATAAATTCCTTATGCAAATTCAGTTTGATCGTTCTTATTAATCGTTCCACTGCAGCAGCCTTAACGTGAGTGAATGTACTGTAATGATTAATATTATTACGATTCATTAGTTCGCGGAAATGTTTATTGTAAAACTCCCTTCCATTATCAGATTGAACATTCTTCGGAAACGATTCCATTTCATTCAATATCTCCTCCATAGCAGTCGAAACGTTAATACCACTTTTATCACGTAATGGTCGTGCATAAGCCATCTTGGAATAAAAATTGCATGCAAGAAGAATATACTTATAATTCCTATTGTCTCTTGCATAATTAGACATGTCCATAAGATCTATTTGTACTAAATCGTTCATTCCTTTGCTTATGATCTTACGACGTAAAAATCGTCTTCTAGCTGGTGCATGTAACTCGGTTGCAATGCGACGTTTTATCATGCTATAATTTTTGATGTTTTAAGTTCTGTAATAATTTCTTCTATCTCGGGTGAATGATTCAAATTACCTGCATCCCTCGACGCAACTAATAATCTTAATCTGTTTATTATTTCATTCGGATCGTTCCAGTAGACGTAATCTAAGTTTCTCTGCGGTACATGTTCTTTCCAACGTAAACCAAATCCAGTTCGATTACTAACAAGGTCACGAATGATATGACGATACTTGAACCCTCGATTTGCTCTTAAACGTCCATCTCTTGAATAGCCGTGTCTGTAAACTTGAGTATTCTGTAAGATTTGTGAATACACGTCTAAATCATCATCTGTGTACGATGTCTTGCGAGGTAAACGTTTAAATAATAATTCATATAAGCCTGCTGTGGGTTCATACGTTTCTGTTCCTATCTGAACACCATCAGATTTAAACACAACTGTCTTGTTACCCAATTTATACTCATTATCCTCGTAACGTATGCCGTAAGTATTGTCCATGTCACTCGAACTAGCAGTTCGAACCTTGTGTAGATACTTTGACACGAGATCAGATCCGTTAGCATCATCTGTAGTTTCGTCGTCGTCGTTGTTGTCTTGGTGTGCTTTCGCTATTACTTTCAATGGTTCGGTTACAGGTTGAAGAACTTCAGACATGACTCGTTGCGTTTCGAATTTCATTCCTTTGAGAGAACGTAACTTTTCTCTTATTGCCCTACTGTGACGGGCAATGGATTCCTTAAGTCTTATAGCTTCAGCATCCATATCGAAATGAATGTATAATTAATCAGCTACTGCTAATTTATATGAAACTATCAGTTCTATACTTAATATATGACCATCTTTAGCACGTCCGGCTGGCGCTGTAAACGATAGAATATCGCCAGTTTCAACTCTTACAGGATATCTTTCAACTAATCTTCCGTTTATTGCAAACAATGTATCATTTACAGCATGCGGATGTACCGATGATACAATAGAACACGAGAGTACACTTCCATTTCCAGGAACTTTATAGTATTCGAGTCCCGAGGTTAACGTATACCTTAAAGAGGGACCTCGAAACGGACGTGTTTGCAATGAAATTATGAGTTGTGCTTTCAATTGTTGTAACATAGTGTTTACAACATTTCTCATTCGTGTTTTCATAGTATGAATATCATTATTTATAGTGATTAGTTTATTATCAAGTTCCGTTTGTCGTGCGGTTAGTTCTTTCACTTCTTTTTCTACAGCTGTAGTAATAGTCTCGCTAGCGGAGGTGATTGTTCTAGTTAACTGACTTTGTAATTCATTCTGTTTCCGTGTAATAGTATCGACAATCTTTGTTATAGTCTCAGTTAAACCCGTTTGCAATTCATTGTGTTTCTGTATAAAGAAATGATTAACATAACTCATGGTGACTGCATCACTATCATCTATCGGGTCGGCTAAATCCTTCAATCTCTTCATTCGAAATGATAAAGTTTCATTAGAGTCGTGAATTGGAATCCTATCATCCACATATTTTTTATTAGGAACGTCGTGTTCGTGAAGGGGGTCCAACAGCGTTTTCATTCTTATACCATCTATAATGACATTATTCTCGGAATCACGTTTAAATGCATATTTACTTAAGTACTCCATTAAATTGTTGTATTGGATGTCGAGCGATTTTTGTATGTGATCCCTAAGCATAGCTTCAAACTCGGCCATACGCTGATACGAGGTCTGCTCGCTGAAGATCTGCATTCGATTCTCGACGTCAGCCGTATGCGTATCCACATAACGTTTAGTCGATGCATCGTCACCTTCTTCAGGGGCGTGAATATTGCACAATCGCTTTCCCTTGAATCGATAGTTTCCCGATCCATCTATAGTTATGATATATCGATTGAACACACCCCTAGAGGGTATGATTCTTCGGGATCCGAACCTGTCGATACTCATTGCTTAAGTGATGGATTATTCTATTTATTCATTCTGATAAAGCGATCAAAACCGTGACGGTAGCGTCCCTCGTTCAGTGGATATTCTGGTACTATAACAACAAAGGATCGTTCATCACTCTCCCATATATGTTTACACATATCCTTAAATTCATCATAGGACATATCGGTATTTACATAATCTTCGTATATATGTTTTAAATTGAGATTATCCTGTCTAAAGAATATAATCATATTTGCATTATCTCTAATTAAATGTTTAGGTACTTTAGCATATGATTGTGCTAAATATATAGCATCGACATTACGATGTCTACCCATACTGTAATATGATGCTATCTTACCCTGTTTTTCATTTATCACATCATCAAATACGAATATCGAATTTTCTCTAGCATCCGACGTTTGAATCACTTTATCACCATCATCGAACGTAAATACACCTATATCGGGTATAGTTTTCAGTAACCTGAGTAAATATCGATATTTAGGTTGTTGCAACGATTTCGAGTATATGTAGAGGTTTTCGAATCTCAGACCATTCTCGTGAATAAGCAGGTTGAGTAAAACGTTCGTTTTTCCAGCATTTGAACTGCCCAGTATGAGCGCTCTAACGTTACTCGGAAACAACGTACCGTGTCGTCCTTTGCGAATGTCATCCTCGAAATCTAACACCTGTATGGGTAGTGTACACTTTTGCTTTACTATCTCCATATCGCGACTAATACTTATAAAGCATGAGTTTTGTCTTTTATTTCGTTCGTGATAAGGGCAATCTATGTCTTTACTGGATTTAGCCAATCGTCATAGGAATCGTATACTTATAAAGCACACGTTTTGCCTTTTTTATTTCATAGTGAGACATGCGCTCTACACGTGCACGCAAAGGTTCGGGAATTCTTAATTCCTTGATTAATTCATTACCATTTGAGGCACATTTACCGGGTTATCGTTTCTGCGGTCCCGGAACGAAACTACATAAACGCTTGCAGAGAGGTGACTTACCGGTGAACGGGTTAGATTCAGCGTGTCTCGATCACGATCGGGCTTACGCAGAGAGTACTGATACAGAATCTCGTCGTCTAGCCGATAAGGTGTTGGTAGAGAAAGCTTGGAGACGTGTTAAGTCTGCCGACGCTTCTTTGGGCGAACGACTTGCAGCTCGACTTGTGACTACACTTATGAAGGGTAAATTGGCAGCGGGCGCTGGCATGCGTAAACGTCGCAACAAGAGAGGTGGTTTCTTACCTTTGCTACCACTTTTAGCAGCTCTAGGTGCAGCAGGTGGTCTAGCTGGAGGTGCTGCTCAGATTGCTACGGCTGTCAATAGGAAACGTTCCGATGCAAAACAACTTGCGGAATTAACACGTCACAACGAGCGCATGGAATCTTTGGCTCAGGGCAAAGGTCTTCGCCGTAAGAGACGTCGTAAGGGTAGAGGATTGTATCTTCGATCAAAAAACTCGGGGCGAGGCCTATATTTATCCCGGAAAAAGCCCTGAGTGCTAACGAGATCGATTCGTATGCACGACGTCTACACATTCCACATTTTAGAGGTGTCTACATGATCGATAAACTACCTCCACGTCCTCGATACTATGAGAGAATAGTAGTGAATCTGGATACATCAAATAACCCTGGTACACATTGGGTTGCTGTACGTAAGGATGGTGATGTTGCCTACTACTTTGACAGTTTCGGCGATCTGAGACCTCCGGAAGAGATAGAAACGTACCTTTCGGGTGTCAAGCTCCTATATAATACGACGAGATTTCAAGAATTCGATTCTGTGATTTGCGGTCACTTGTGCCTTCAGTTTCTCCTCGATGAGTTACACGATCACCGTGAGTGGTAGTGATACCAGCTTCTCTACATTTCTAAATCCACCGTTACATCTGGATCCTAACGGACATTACGAGATAGCTCTATTGAATTTTGAGACTTTTTACTCGATTCCGAATGTGAACGAGAGTAATAATCTATTCCATTACGTTCGCGATGGAAAAGTCGAACGTATAGTAATTCCACCGGGTACTTATGAATTGGATGATATCGCCAGATTGATCAAGGATGCTCTCGACATCGGTGACGACTTTATTCTACGTGCTAATAATAACACCATGAAATAAGAAATTCAATCTCCCTATATTATCGACTTTAGTCGTGAGAGATCTATTGCTCCTCTTCTCGGTTTCACCTCTAAACAGAGGGTACCGGCAAACGTGCTGACCGAGTCTAATGACTTGGTTAACATATTCAAGGTCAGCATCATACGTATCGAGTGTAGTCTTGCATCGGGATCTTTCATCAATGGTAAAAGTGGTCATTCTCTGTATGAATTTTTCCCATCGGTACCTCCAGGTTATCATATCTCGCAGGAACCATCAAGTCCTATATATTTACCAATCATCGATACGAATCTCATTGATCATCTCGACATTAGAGTGGTAGACCAGAACGGCGATAAGTTAGATTTCAGGAACGAAACCATCACTGTACGATTGCACATACGTCGTAATGGGTATAAGTTTTAAGAGACGATGCTATATTAAAAAACATCTCTCGAGATTGAACTCTACTCGATCATCGACCCGCAAGCTAATCACATCGTCTAATCGAAAATTTCTCGCTAACTTAGGCTTCAAGGTTCTATGATGGATGTGTTGGACGTGACCGGGATTCCGACCTTTGATGATAAGATCAGTAAGGAGGAAGAACACGTATTCCTACCGTACAATACGTCAGCTCTCGATGTGAACGATGAAATTATAATTCCATGTCAAGCTGAAGATTTGTACACGCTTCCTAGTAGAAGTTATCTCTACATTGAGGGGACTCTCACTAAACCCGACGGCACCGTCGCCACATCGAAATTGAGTAACAATGCTATGGCATTCCTATTCGATGAGATTCGTCTGGATATGAATGGAACGACTATTGATAGAACTAGGAATCCGGGCATTTCATCAACGATGCGTAACTATGCAGCACTGAATGAACTGGAATCGAATCGTTTACTAAATGCTGGATGGATCTATCCAGGAGGTGTGGTAGACATCGTGAATACATCGAATGGTATCTTCAATGCTATCGTTCCTCTTTCGATGTTGCTGGGCTTCGCCGACGATCACAAGGAGGTCATACTTAATAGCAAGTTTGAACTTATTCTCATTAGATCTAAGGATTCTAATAATTGTATCATTGGAAACGATCCTACAACCATACAACTAACTAGACTCGAATGGAGGATGCCTGTATTTCGACTTTCAGATTCTGAACGAGTTGATAAACTTAAACTCGTCAAATCGGATAAACCTCTACACGTCGCATTTCGAACCTTGGACCTTCACACTCAACCTGCTGTACCTCAAACTAAAGCGTTCACATGGAACATTGCAACCACGACTAAACTTGAAAAACCACGTTTCGTCATAGTCGGTGTACAAGTGGATAGATTGAATCATCTCGCTAAGGATGCCTCTCTATTTGATAATTGTAATATCACCAATCTGAAACTTTATCTCAACAGTGAATCTTACCCCTATCACGATATGAATTTGGATTTCGCCAATTCGAAATTTGCATCTCTGTATGATCAATATTCCAAATTTCAATCATCCTACTATGGAAAGGAGAATTACCCTCTTTTGAAAAGGAACGACTTTCTGAAATATGCACCGCTATTCGTCATCGATTGCTCTCATCAACCTGCGGATACTGTGACGGGGGCAGTGAATGTCAGATTGGAAGTTCAAGCATCGTCAAATTTTCCTGCACAAACTTCATTATTCTGTTTAATTATTCATGATAAATTATTCACTTATAAACCATTAACTCATGTTGTACAATCTATCATATAGGTGTAATAAATAAAACATTACAAATTCAAATTATCTTTTTATTGACTTTAACATACATCTCCAATATCCTCTTCCTTGCACTCCTGCTTTTTGCATCATATGAACACAATGATTTATGAATATCATACAACTGATATAAATTTCTTTCAATATATGGAATTAGTCTTTTAAGTCCATTGAATTCAGTACTATTCAGATTTATACTGCCCACATTTAAACATGTATTCACAAACGTTATTTCTTGCATCTTATTCATGTATAACATTATATTAAATGCATATATTATATTTTCACTGTACGGTGCACATGGATGCTTACCATCTTTCAGATACGTATCCAAAACACACAAATTTGACATTATTACCTCCCAATCCTCTTTTGTAATATACACAAACGTGTCGTCATGTGTGGCTTTAATGTAAAGTGATGGGAGTTCATTGTATAATCCTATGTTCACACGAAAGTCAATGCTGATGGAGATGTCGTTATCGTTCATGCACACACTATTTACCATCACTCGCAACTTCCTCCTCTACTTCTTCTGCGAAGGGTGTGAAGGGTTCGAAAATCATTATGATGAAACTGTCTTGATCGAACGTCTTCTTGGCTTTGACGATTCTCGGTTTGCAGTTCGTCTTCTTCTTTTTCTTGTCTCCTTTCTTACTGGATCTGCGGACATACACGAACTATGTCTCAACATCGTGAATATTTAATACACTTGTTAACGTAAAACTCTTATTATTTTATACTCACTTTTCTATGACTTCCTCCTCGGGTTTCGATGTACCGATATCCTTAAACGGACGATCATTGTACGGACCGCACACATCTTCACCTTGATCCTGTTCGGACTGGCATGCCACATCTTCACTTTGGGCTTTACTGAAATAAACATATTTATCATTAGTTATCTAACACATAACAACACTTTCACGTTAACACACAATTATAATTCTACTTACCCGAGATACACTTTACAATTCTTTCCGCATTGAGCGTAAGATGTGATCGAATCATGATGGGAAGGATTCTTGCAAATCACTTGATGCATCTTTTGCAAATCTTCGAAATTGCGTAGATTCTCCCAGAATCTGGTATCACTTTCAATGATAGGAGTTGTTGTTCCACTCATCTTGACGTTGCGATGGGAAGTGAGAATGCATTCGTTCCCGAGTGAGCAGATGGGTGATGAAACGTGATCGCACCTGTCTCCCCCCCCTCCCCATCCTTTCGTCGATTGTACTTAACGTACGGAGGGTTTGTGTAAAGTGAGGACACGTTCGTTCCCGAGCTGGCGGGACAGGATGAGACCTGTTAATTCGAATTTACTATATTACCGTTTTATCGCGTTCCCCCCCTTCCACCCTCTCGTCGCTTGTACTGGAGGGGGACTAGTGTTTATCCTCGCGTACATGAATGGGTATCGAACCGAGGACTCTATGTTCATATATATGAATCCTCCCGGGAACTCGATATTCATAGATGAATATTTATACGGCCACACATATACACATATGCACAAATCTTGAGGAATGTCAACACGTCATCACCCTTATACTTCAATGTGGAACAGATTTATATTTTCTCGTACCTCGATGTGGGAATGGAATTTAACCTTTTCTTAACCTTTACATCGCTCTTGGATACGTAGCCCAAGGTTAGATTCTGGATAGGGAAAACCCCTTACCAGAATGTCTTATTACATTTATTTTCATAAATCTCTCCCAGTACACATACCTAATCATTCTCTCGATATTCTTTTATCTAAAGATTAACGATACTGCATCATATATCACACACTAAACGTAATAGATATCAAACCCTACACTCGATATTCATACATGAGAGTTTAAGCACAGACATCGAAGAATTACTATCAACACATTTAATTCAAACATCGCCCCTCCCCGAACCCCATATCGAACCCTAGACTCGATATTCATACATGAGAGTTTAAGCACACACATCGGAAAGAATTCACATTTAATTCAAACACCCCCGGAACCCCGTTACCCACCCACCCATCACACATCACACACACACACACACACAATCATCATCATCATCACCCCACCCTCAAACACATCTCACTGCACAGGGGAGAACGGCACTACGCCAACACTCCCCTTCTTTTACAACTCGATTTTCATATAGGAGAGTTCTAAATCAATGAGCATTCTACATCACCCATATATTAACACAGAGGAGAGTTCAGCATCTTATCTACACTGTGCTGATTCTCTCAATTGTATACTACTTACGATTATGCAAAATTACTTCCTAAAAACAAGGACTTAAGACGCTGTTCCTAAAATATTCCAGATATTTGTTTCATTTTTGCAGAAATACGAGGCGTGTCCGTCAAATAAGGTCTCCAATTTTAATTAATATAAGAAACATGTTTATTGTGAATGGATTTTACATTGATGGAAAGGCGGAACTTACAGCCATTTTTCAACGTAATCACCATTGCGATCGATGCAATTTTGCATGCGCTGTGGCAGTTTTTGTATACCCTTGTCATAGCACTCTCCCGCCAAGTTGCGCATGTAACGTTTTTGAAATCATTGTCGGTCTGGAAATGTGTTCCACCCAGGTGTGACCAACTCAGGACACAGATGATAATCAGTAGGTGCTAAGTCTGGACTTTAGGGGGGATAGGTGAGGATGTCCCATCCGAACTGGGCCAGGAGATCTTCGGTGAGCATTTTGGGGACCCACCTCGCACACAACTTGCGATAATGCAAATGTTCGGTCAAAATCTTGTCAATCGTTTCTTACTGACTTCGAGGATAAGTTCGCACAGCTCGCGAACTGTCACACTCCGATCTTTAAGCATTTCTTGCTCCACTTTTGTAATTGTATCGGCTGTAACTGAAGGGCGACCAGAACGCTGTTCCTCATGAACGTCTGTACGTTCGTCTTTGAACTCTCTGACTCACTTTCGCACGTTTTTGACGTCCATACGCTGTGGCCCATAGGCTTCACATAACTGCCGATGAATTTCAGTAGGGGTAGTGCCCTTGGCACTGAAAAAAGACGGATCACTGCACGCAACTCGCAATGGCTGCGGAAGCGATTGGAAGCTCCATCGCAAACGGCTGCCCAGCCCAGACTAATGGTTGCAGCCGGTTCGTTGTGGTGGGGATTTGAAGGGGTGAAACTGAGCTATACGCCAGTGTTGCCGGATCTCGCGTGATAGCGTTCCTCACGGCTCCAGCGCCTTGGAGGCCTTATTTTACGGACACGCCTCTGAAGCTTCATTCGACATCGTTAAACGCTGTTTTGACAGAATATAAAGTACCGAAAAATGTTGCTTGTAAAAGGTAGCTG